>VDFB02271358.1:172805635-172902586 GCA_007258455.2 Sequoia sempervirens
AAAGAATTTCCAAACATGCATTGGAAAACTTCCCATATGAACCCTAAAATCTACTCTAGAAGCTGAATTTGCTAAAAATAGAAAGTTGTTTGTTTCAGCTCAAAATTTGCAGATGAGTAGCTTGACACGTTTCGGATGTAGTCTAAGGATCAAAACTTCAAAAGCACTGAGAGGATGCTCTAAATTGCACACTTACTAAAAATAGTAAGTTGCCAAAATTTGATGAAACTTAGCTGGGAGCTTGTTGGAAGCACACTGACATCAACGTTAATCTTAGATTTCAATTTATTCACTTCATTTGACTTTAGATTGACCAGGATAGTACAAACCCTAATTTTTAGATGGCCAAAATTTTACGTTTAAGCTCACAAATGCGCACATCCCTAGAAAGAAGACGACAGAAAGAGACAGAAAGAGACAGAGAGACAAAACAAAAGCCAAAAGACCATAATGGAGCAAAATTTAAGGGGTCCCCATTTTGAATGGGGTGATGTGTGAAAAGGTCACAACACTTACCAACGGTAACGAGTGCATTATCTTCAAGATTCCTGATGTTGACAGAATTTAGAGTGAATTCAACTTTTCTAACAATCTGTGTGATTTGGTAGATGGAGGGAAGGATGGCTAACAAATCAGGCACACAAAGGACATCCTCAAATTTACCATTGACAGTATCAATTGAACCCTTCCCAATTACATCCACTAGAGAATCATCCCGAATGAGAATGTGGGGAACAGAACAAGGCTCTAACAAAGAAAACTATTCTTTACTAGAACCCATGTGATGTGATGCACCTAAATCAAGAATCCACTCTTTTGAAGAATTAGTAATAGCAACAAGTGCATGTGCTTTCCCTTTACCTGATTTGGAAGGAGTAGAGGATTGTTGAGCAACAGAAGAAGGCATATTAATGTTTTTCCTTTTAAGAAGATGCTTTAACTCATTGATCTACTTCTTATGACAAGAATGTTCTTCATGACCAGGTTTCTTGCAGTAGCTACAAGTTGGTTGCTCCTTCTTTTGAAAATTCCCCTTTGAAGAGGAGGACTTGGAGTAAACTTTTGTTGTTGAAGATGATTGTGCTTGATCTCTATGCAACTTCTTCTTGAACTACTTTTGTTTGTTTTCAGGTTTCCTTGATTCTTTCTGACCCTTTGGATGACCAGCCATCAAAGCTTGTGAATGTGAAAGCTTTAGAAGACCCATTGAAATAAGCTTACTAAGATTAGCTTCCCCAGTAGAGTCGCCATTTTGTTGGTTTGTTTTTTTTTACTGCAACCAAGTTTTTCTTCTAATCTACCTATGGAATTTCCAATTCCAATCAATGGTAGCTCAAAGGACCTGGACCAACTGACGAGGACTTTAAAAAGCCTCCTACACTTCGGGCTCTACAAGACCTGGGAGGGTGATCCCTTAATGTGTTTACAAGCTCTACACCATTATTATAAATGACATTAACAATAGCAGATAATCTCACTTAATAGCTCAACATGATAGGATAATATCAAATAGAATTGGCTATTCCTTGACAATATCAACTATCTGGAGAATGAGATAACTACAACACAATCCACAACATAAGATAGTCATTGATTTGCAATTTGTAGCAAGCTCTAGGAAAAGAAAAACAAATATTGAATCATACGAATAATTACAAATTAGATCAGTGCCCTTTATCCATTGGAGGAGTCAAATTCATAAGCATCTAAGGGTATATGATAGGTTTAACACATAACATATGAAATCCTTGATGACATTGCATTGTAATCTCATCAATATGTATTCTCACTCAATACTACTTATCAAATCCTTATACAAAACACATCTTCCTACAATCCCATTCAAGCATTTTAATTAATTCCTTGAATTAAAGCTAAAATAGAATCATAGTGAGATGGATAAAACAACCCTTAGTTATTTTATTCAAAGTTCAAATATGCATGTACAATGGAGAGACATGAGCTTGAATTTATCATTTCAACTCAAATGCTAGTACTGTTATACAACATTAAATCCCCATGAACTCAAAACCTATTACAGAATGACCCAGAACCTAAATTGCATTTCTCTCTAAAACCATCATACTTTACAATTTGCTATGCAACTTCACCTCGACTTGACAAAAAATATCTAACTTGCTAACCCCTATTTCTGGCCTTGAAATACTTCTTATAGAAAATGAAAGAGCAAACAAGCATCGGGCCAGAAAGTACACATGTCACCAGCCAATTGAAGCACCTATTGATATTCCAAAATTTGTTACAATAGCCATCACCCTGGAGAATATTCTTATTCATTGTGCACGATGAGAAAAGTTGATGCAACAACAAAAATCATAAGAATTTTGCACCAAGATTTCCACCGAAGCAAGACTGGAAACCATTGTAACCACAACATCTCATTTACCACCCGTTATTTTCTAGCCATTAATCCTTCAGTTAGATCAAATCATTAAACAAATGTCTTCAAAACAAACTAACACAATTGTCAAAGTGGCAATAAGTGGCCCACCATACCATACGCTACCAAGGAAGTCCACGTGGCAGTCACCTGCAATATCGCGATCAGTAAAGATCCTGCAACTTTGGATCACGCGATGGTGGGAAACTGTAGATCTTGAGCATCAGTGATCTTGTTCATTCAACATAGTCACCAACCTTGTCATTAACCATCGAGTAGCTTTCCCACCTCAATTATAACAAATCCGTTGATTTAGAACATGTTCGTCTCAAGAACACTTTAGTAACCAGCCTTTTAATGTATTAAGGTCAAAAAGTATTTCCTTTATTCTTTTGGCTTTATCAGATGAGACACGTGGTGCCCACCCGTGATATCGTGATCAGTAAAAACCTTGTAACTCTTAATCACATGATGGCGAGCAACCGTTGAGATCTTATGATAATTGATTGACAGTCAACCAAACTTATCTCCTTCAGCCATGCCAACAAGGACATGTGGCACCCTCTCGTGATATCATGATCAACCAAAGCAGTGTGGTGGGGTCATCGCGGGATGGCAGGGAATGGCTGAGATCAAATGGTAGTTGATCAACGGTCGCACAAATTTCATCCTTATGCAAAATAAAACATTTATTAAAAGGACAAGGGGACATCACTAAGCAGACAGTAAACAATGCCATATGTTGTTTTTAAACGATGAAACACAAGGCGAACCAAGACTTAGGAAAATAAAACCTTGCAGAGGAAATAAAATATTTGAGACCAAAGGGACCCATCCTAGACGGAATGATAGAACATAAGTCATTTTAAAACCACTCAAAAAGTAACAAAGAAATAGATCCCAACCAATGCGTAAAATAAACACAAAGGTTTTACATGTAGGCAAAGCTAAAACCCTAACCCTAAGAAATTTCCAATACCATGAAAGACCAATAACACTAGGTAGGGTAGGAATGGAACATAAAGAGCAAAAATTAATGAAGTTCCATCAGGGGTAAAAAAATTTCAACAAAAAATCTACCAAATTTAGCAGAAATGTCACCAATGTTAGTGGTCCGCCAAATATAGATGTCTACCAACTAGTTTAAAACTCTACCAAATGTAGCACTCCACCAAATAAATTTAGCATTTTTCCAATTTAGTTGCCGCTAAATACTCCTCTAACTTTGACAAATATGAGATATTTATATTTTATAAGTAAAAAAAAGAAAATTAAAAGTGTCAGCAGCATTCAAAAAACTTTATGTTTTCTAATAAAAAAAACATTTAAAAAATATTAAATGGTGGCATAGAGTTTAAAAAATTAATAAAAACCTATCGGCACATTTTAAAAAGTTAGTTGAAAAAAACTGGCAGACTTTTTGAAACTTATTTTTTAACATAAAAAAATATTAAAAAAATAATAAAACTTTCAGCCAAATTGAAATAGGCCACACACTTTTTTAAAAAGTGATAATTATGAATATTTTTTAAAAATATTAAAAAAAAATTAAAAATTAAAAAAATATTAAAAAGGCTCGAAGGTCGACGCAAGACAAACCTGCATACCTTGCGCACTGCACAGCAGAGTACTGCAGGTACTCAGGTACTGCGTAGGGATTTTTTTTGGGATATTAAAATAAAAAATATATTTCCATTTGCAAAAAACAAATAAACAAATAAAATGATTTTTATTTTAAAACAAATTTGTTTATTTTAAAATTAAAAAAAATATTATTTTTAAATGAGTTGTTCATGGAGGTCGAATGGCTCCCTAGACAATTTTTTTTCCTTACCTAGCAACTTTGTCCAAAATTGACGTTTTGACGGTCAATTTTATGGTTTCGGGCCTTTTGAGCATAATAGCTAGGTCAGATTTGACCCAAAATGCTCTGAAATGATGGCTCCTTGCTGGATCTGGCAATGAACCTCTCACTTCAAATTGTCGCAAATTTGACCTCCAGTGTCTGTTTCAGGCTTTAACAAAGGGCAGATGTAAATGTCTTAGCTACTTTGGACTCGATGGTGAGCTGAAAATCTCTCCAGAAAGCTTTAAGAAGACCTGTAACTGACAAGTCAATGTATGAACCCTCCCAAAAACTAATATTTTTTTCACACCTTTCTGATTCTCCAGATCATCCAAGGATGCAAGAGAAGTGCATACTCAGTTTTTGAAAAAAAACTCAACACTCAAATTTCTGAATGGATTGCTAACCCACAACTAAAAAATTGCTTTGATACCATGTGAGATTTCTACCCAAGAATCTAATGATTGAAGGTAAACAAAACCAAAAATATGAGGAGGAATAAATTGTATTCCTCTCAAGAATGCAAAGCTATATTTAGCTTGAGAACTAAGAATTACAAAAAAATGCCTTGGTTATATAGGCCAAGGGGAGAGATAGATACAACTAGATTATGACAAGTGTTGGCATCTTATGAGGTGTGACAACTCATGTCATTAAAGGCTCAACCACCTTATCCCTATGTAAAGTTAAGCTAGTGTAAAAAGGACTTTAGTGGAGAACTAGCTAAGAACGAACTAGTTAGATAAAGTACCCATTTCACACTAACACTTAGAAGAAATCCATAATGCACCTTACTCAGGACACCTCGAAGTTGTTAAGATGATTACAGAGTTGAAGTCCTTGTATTTTTGGCCAAAACTTAAAAAGGATGTGATTGAATTTGTAGCCAAATGCTTCGAATGCCAGTGAGTTAAGGTTCAACATGTGCATCTAGCAGGGCTTCTTTATCCTCATGATATTACTTGAGCATAAGTGAGGTGATCAACATGGACTTTATTTATGGATTACCTATGAGTAAGAATAGGAATGATGTCATCTCAACAGTAGTTGGCAACTTGACTAAGGTGGCACATTTTATTCTAAGAAATCTTAAGGATGGATCATTGACCTTGGCCAAGAAATTTGTCCAAAAGATCTTCCATTTGCATGGAGTGCAAGGGACCATCATATCCAACAGAGATACCCAGATGATGTCCAGATTTTGGACAACTTTGAATGCAACCTTAGGAACTAAGTTGAATTTCAATTTGACATATCATCCTCAAACTGATGGTCAAACAAAAATGATAAATCAGGTAGTGGAGGATCTCCTTCAAATGTTTTGCATGGACCAACAGTACAAGTGGGAGGAGTATCTACCATTGGTAGAGTTTGCCTATAATAACTCTTACCAGGCATCTTTAGGTATGGTACCTTTTGAGGCCCTCTATGGGTGAAAGTTTCATACACCCATTAGTTGGGACAGGTTTAAAGACAAGATTATAGTGGGTCTTGAGATTCTTAAGGAGATGGAAGAGCAAAAGAGGAATCAAGGCTAGAATTGAAGGAAGCAACATATAGACAAAAGAGCTATGCCAACAGGAACAAGACCTTTAGTCAATTTGCAATGGGAGATAAAGTATTTTTGAGAGTTAACCGACACAAGAGCTCTACTTCTTGTGGGAAATATTCCAAGTTGGCTTCAAGATATGTGGGTCCCTTTGATGTATTGGAAGTGAACAACCCAATTGCATACTAACTTTCTCTACCCCCTGCTCTAGCTCAACTCCATAATGCATTTCATGTTTATTTGCTTAAACCATATTACCATCTAGATGCAGCTCACATACTTGATTGACATTCCTTATAGGTGCGGGACCCAAGAGTGGTGTTGGTGGAGCCCATCAAAATCCTATATCATCTATTTATTTCAGAATTATAAGAACCGTTCTTACATGAGAAAACAAAGTTAATGTCATAAATTTATGAGTATATGTAGAAGGATGATTTATTTAAAACACGAAGTGTAGTTGCGCATAAATTAATGAAAGATTGGGAGATTTAAATTCAAAAAATGGAAGAATCTATAAAAATCAGAAAGGAAGCAGGCGGCTAATAAAGAAGGAATGTGGGCAACCGAGATGTCTACCTTTAGGAACGACATTGAATGCGTGGTCAGGTAGCTTTTCTTTCCTTTTAAGTGGGAAAAAGGAAGGACGTAGAGGAGGCCGCAAGAAACTAGAGAAAAGAGATTGTTTTCCAGAAAGAATAGAGATTTGGGAAAAGAAATTGGGAGACTTTCCTTCACGGGTAGCTAAGCCATTGGGACGTTCTATCGAGCGGGTGATTAGAGGTAAGTCTTTTGCTCTCGTGTTTATATTTCTTATCAATCTCTATCAACGGCTCTTTCTCTATTATTTACCTTTATATGCTTGTGTTTGGATTCTGCATATTATGGTAATCTTTCTAGTGTCGTCACCTTCCCTTTCGACTAAATAATCGTGCCTGTGAGTTTCCTAAAAACCATATTTTTATTTGATTAGAGATCTCTTCTCCTCTGTTAATTTTATTTTCTTTCCAACATTGATATTCAGCCTTTCTTCGATTCTCTTCCTTGCGAAGTAGTCGATGCATGAAGTTAGTTGAGACTCATCATATCCCGCCATTTTCCTTTTGGCTATTTTGCAACATTCTAATGATCCGCCTCTGAAGCCGCTCTGGCAAGAAATTGTGTTGCATTCCTTGAGCTAGGTAGGAGTATAGTTTTTGGGTCTATTACTGTATGGTCCCATGTGGGGGCTTGGGCTTCTATTTTCATGGATCAAGTCGTCTCATGAAGAAGAAAATAATTATGCTACAGGTTTAATTGGAATCTTTTCTTGAAAAATAGCAACCTCTACCTTTTAGGACTACAAATTTTGGCAAGTGAAATTGAAGTGGGGCTAGAAATTGCCCTTACAGCTTAGGAATTTTTTCTACCACTTGTCTATCACTTAAAATTTTAAATTCCTAAAAAAACTAAAAAAATGAGACAATTTTTATTTATTTATTAATTTTTATCAAAATACTTCAGTTTGTTCTTTAAATTTTGGAGTTCAAACTTTTAAGTTGAATTGCAAAACTCAATTCATGGGACCACCAGCTTTAAAATATTCCTAAAAACTCTCAACAGCACTCGCTGAAATTTTTTAGGAAGCCCTCCTCCATGGGACCGTACCCTATATATGATTAAAGGGTTCGACGGTGAGAATAAAACTGCGGCAAGACAAAGGATTTAAAGGCCCTATAGATTGCGTGTGATAATGTAATTAGAAGTCTTAGTGTTGGAGATAAAGTTTATCTTATGGAATATTCCAAATTATGGAAACTTCCATCTCTAGATAGAAACTTCTATCTCATTCTAGTCTTTTTCTAGATTTTTCTTTTTTGAGTCTTTTTTATGCTTTCTAGACATTCTAGAGATTTCCATGAATCTATAAATGTAGCAACAATGCTGCAATTTTAATTATCCAAAAATCATCAAGCTTTTATGCTTTCTTCTATTTGTGAATATAAAAATTAAAGTGTTTCTTTTATTTGCTGTCTCAAATATTTTATTTTATACAATATGGTATCTTAGGGTGTCTAAATCTTGGGCTGTAATTTGTGGGTTTTGTAGTGTTGTGAATTATGTAGGTTATGATTGGAGGTTGATCAACACAATTTATTTTGTTGCAAAAAAGCAAGAAATATTGCAGCAAAGAGAAGAATCAAATCAAGAATAATTGGTGAGAGATTTCTGATTTTTAATTCTCATCTCAAAAAGAGGGAATTTAATATAATGGATTTGATTGGTATTCCTTTACCTACAGTTAAATTAAATGGAAATAATTATTATGATTGGGTGTCTCGTATGGAGATTTTTCTACGCTTCAAAATTGCTATGAAATTGTTAATGGTAGTGAAGAAAGACCAACAAGTGTTGGAAAAGAGCAAGAAGATTAGGATAAAAGGGATAAACAGGCAACACCATTGATCAAGCTTAATCTTTCAAATGAAGTGCTTCGAGAAGTTCGCAATGAGAGAAGTGGAGTCAAAGTATGGGATATTTTGAAAAAAACATATGAAAATTCAGGTGATGTATGGATTCTAACTGTCACCACAAAATTATACAACATGAAGTTATCAAATTCACAAGAGCTAGTCCCTCATCTAAGCAAATTAAAGGAAAAGAAAAATGAACTTGCTTCTCTTGAAAAGGATATAGATAATAAAGATTTTGTGTAGATAATTTAACAAAGTCTTCCCGGATCTTATCAATCATTTATAAGAGGGCTAGATACTATTGATAAATTAAAAAATATAAAATATGAAGAGTTATGTGTTAATTTAGTGCAAGAAGAAAAACGTCAAATCAAAGAAAGGGAGTCATTTAATGATGAAGCTTTTATAATGAAAGGGAAAAAAAATTATAAAAATACACAAGGAAATCATTCAAGAGATAAAAATTGTAAGTATGAAAATAGATACACTCCATCCAAGGATTATAATAAAAGAAAATGGAAATGTAATTACTATGGTAAGTTGGGTAAAAAAGTAATTAAATGTTATAAGAGGATTAAAGATACAGAAAGAAAGACAAATAAGTTTACAAAATCATTTGATTCTGATAGCAATCAAGGGTATAATCCTCTCACAATCATAGTCCAACTCCTTTGAAACAACCTTTCAATCCTCAAACCCTTATCTCATTAGACTTGCACTATTCAAGCCTACTAGCCTAATAGGTCTCTAGTAGAGGTGATTTGTACCTAACTCCACAAAAACAATATAAACCCACAAAAAAAATATGGTTTTAGATGCTATTCATCCCACTTCACAACATACCTCAAAATACCATCTGACTCTTTTGGAACAATGCCCTCAAATTGAGGCTTCAACACTGCTACCAAGGGCAAATCAGCCCACTTTTACAAGGAAACTTGTCTTTAGTCTTATCTCCAACCCAAAAAATTGATGGGGAAGTACTAACTAGCCAATAAAACTTGAATTTCCAAAATTTGTATCCTACTATATGGCCTCCAAGACCCCTAACCTTGAAACCCTCATTCCTAGGCTTTTTCAAGAGGGTTTATTGGAAAACTATGTTCCAATCCTTCTCTCAACATGCCACTACTTTAGAAACTCTTAAAAATATTTGTACAAGCTTAAAACATCATCACATATCCATTTCCATCCTTTTTTCATCAAAACTTAGCACAAAACATCCATTTATTGGTCAAAATCACATAAAATTACATTGGGACAGTCTTCAAAATGCCATCAAACCTCAACCCCTGCGCACACAAATCAAGAAAACATCTAATCCTACAATATCAGTCCCATTCCACCTAGTTACAGTGATCACAGAGGGTGGAATGGGTTTTAACTCATTTTGATAACTACAAACCCTTAAAATAGGGTAAATAGATCTGTCTCAGAAAATTAGTCACAAAATCCTTCAAAATGAATATGAAAGGCTCAAACCACTTAAAATTGATGCTAACATAGATATCTAATGAATTTACAAACTTCTAGAGCAATGTGCTAGTGTACGGGGTTGTACAAGTCTAAACAAGAAGGAAAAACAAAGAAAATCTAGAAAAAGCAGTGTAATCTCAATTGATTTTTTTTCCATATCTTTAGAGAGGGATTACAAATGATGTTTCCCACATTCTTATACTTTTTCCATCATAATCCAACTCCTACAACCACCTAAATTGACTTTTGAAATGACATGACCATTTGTATTCCACAAAAATGCAAATTTGCAACTTTTTGTGCTTGACATCTTTTTACAACATTTTGCATATTTGCCAAACTAACACAAATGACTCCCTAATCATCTAACAAGACTCATAATTTACTCAAAACAATATGAAATGGTCTTGATGACCTTATTTAGTGCATTTTTCCAAATCCTAAATCCTTCTCATTATCATCTTAAATGGACAAATTTTGTTCAATGGTGCTCCTACACCATACACCCCAACTTAGAATTTTTCCAAGTCTCTTGGAAAAGATGCTATAACTTTTCCACCATTGTAACTTGCATGCCCTTGACCTTCTGGAACTCCTTTATCAGGTTCATCTTGCTTTTGTTTCACACTTTCCTTGTCATACTTGCCACCATCATCACTTGTACCTTGCTCCAACTGTACACACTATATTGTGGGGTGTTGCTTATCTTTTCCATCATCAAACTCTAATAGTGTACCTTCTTTTACATCTGCCTCCAAACCTCTATTAACTGTCCTCACTTTCATTTTTGTTTCATGCTTAGATCCCTACTCAATACCCTTGTTTTCACCCTTTTCTCTGTCAGTTTTGCAAACAACTATGCCATCACACTTATTAGTATCATACCTACAAACAACCTTTTTCACTTTCTTTGCTGCTATAGGACACATGATTGTCCCTACCAAAATCCCTTCATTCACTTCTTGTCTTTCCACAAGCTTTTCACTCTTACACTGCACTATATTATTTTGAGACTGATTTCCATCTACTTTCCTCTTCCACATGAAAGCACCCTTCTTCATCACTGTCTGCACATTATCTTCATTTTTCCTTCCTACTATCCTAACAGTGTTAAGCCTTGCATTGGCTTCCAACCCTTTATTCTTACTTTCTTCAACACTCACAAACTCTTTTCTCCCTGTCATGATAATCTCACCTTGCTCTTTAGTTTCTTCATTCAATGGAGTTAAAATGTATGTCCTCTCATCCTTTTCAATTGTATAAGTTTTTTGTCTCCCATTATACATTGTTGATCTGTCAAACTGCTAGGGCCTTTCCTAGCAAAACATGGCAACAACTCATAGGAAATATGTCACAAACAACCTTATCCCTATATCTACCAATCTGAAATTCAGCTGAAGCTTGTTCACTCACCACAATGGATTGATTGTCACTTACTCAAGACACTTTGTATGGCTTTTCTCTAGGTACTCTTTCCAAATTCAATTTTCCCACCATTTCACTAGATACCATGTTATCAGTGCATCCAGAATCAACTATAACCTTACATACCCTATTTTTACATCTTCAAGTTGTCCTAAACAATGCTCTTCTTTGAACTAGCTCCTTCTCCTTAGATGTCTTCAGGAGTTGTCTCTTCATCATCAAACTTTCACCTACTTTATGAGCAGCATGAATACTATTAGAGTTTGAACTTTCAACTTCATCCTCTTGAACAATTTGTGCTCTTCTATCACTTTTCCTTTCTCCTCCACTTGATGTTGAACCAAATTTCTCAAGGAATTTGTAAGAAGGATGACCAAACTCTTGGCAATTGAAACACCTACTTGCAAAAATGTTAGGATTTCTTCCACCACCAAATCTGCCCCTTGTGCCTCTAAAACCACCTCTAAAATCTACAACTTGCTCATCTATTTTACGTGCATCCTCTTGGTTCTCATTTGTTTTTCTTGAAGAAGAGAAAGATCCTCTTCCTCTTGTTATGCTGCCTCTTCCTCTAACTATCTTCTCTTGTCTTCGCTTTACTTTTTCTTCAACCTTTAATGCCATTTGATAACATTCTTCTACACTCCTAGGATTTGTTAAAGCCAATTCATCATGTATGTTCAATCTCAAACCACCCAAGTACCTAGCAATCTTCTCATCTTCATTCTCATTATGGTTAGATCTCATACTTAATTTGTAAAACTCTTCATTGTATGACTTTACATCCATCTCCTTTTTCCTTAAACTTTGCAACCTCTTAAACATTTGAATAGAATAATCAGAAGGGAGAAATTTACCTTTCATCTTGGCTACCATCTTGTCCCATGTCACAATCTTGGATTTTCCTAGCTTTCTTCTTTCTGAATGCAAATAATCCCACCACAAACATCCATGACCTTTTAGCTTTGTCTTTGCAATCTTAACTCTATGTTCTTCTAGAATGTCTTCACACTCAAAGTAGTTGTCCAAAGAAGCTATCCAATCCAGTAACTCTTCTTCATTCAAGTTTCCACCAAACTTTTGAACATCAATTTTCACCTTATGTTTGTCACCTTTCATTGCCTTCAACAATTTGGCCATTCTCTAATCTTCTAGATCAAGTTCTTCCTCAACATCTTCAAAATCTTCTTCATCTTCATCATATGAATCACTGCTTTCAACTTCATCTCTTCTTTTACTTGTTTCCAAGGCTGCCAACCTTTCTTTCAATTCTCTAATCTCTGTAATATACAGACTCTTCAAGTCATTAATCTCCTTTGTCACATTCTTTCCTTTTGGATGCATCTTCTCAGTTTTTCCTTTTCACCTTCCAACCTTTCTTTCACAAACTGCAATCTTCTTCCTTAGTGATCTGGTACCTTTGCTTTGATACCACTTGATAGCAATCAGGGGTATAATCCTCTCACAATCACAATCCAACTCCTTTGAAACAACCTTTCAATCCTCAAACCTTTATCTCATTAGACTTACACTATTCAAGCCTACTAGCCTAATAGGTCTTCAGTAGAGGTGACTTGTACCTAACTCCACAAAAACAATATAAACCCACAAAAAAAAAATGGTTTCAGATTCTATTCATCCCACTTTACAATGTACCTCAAAATCCCATCTAACTCTTTTAGAACAATGCCCTCAAACTGAAGCTTCACCGCTGCTACCAAGGGAAAATTAGCCCACTTTTACAAGGAAACTTGTCTTTAATCTTATTTCCAACCCCAAAACTTGATGGGGAAGCACTAACCAACCAATAAAACTTTAATTTCCACAATTTTTATCCTATTGTACAACCTCCAAGACCCCTATCCTTGAAACCCTAACTCCTAAGCTTTTTCAAGAGGGTTTATTGGAAAACTATGTTACAATCCTTCTCTCAACATGCCACTACTTCAGAAACTCTTAAAAAAACCTACACAAAAAGCTTAAAACATCATCACATATCCATTTCCATCCTTGTTTCATCAAAACTTAGCACAAAACCTCCATTTATTAGTCAAAATCACATAAAATTACACTGGGGCAGTCTTCAAAATGTCATCAAACCTCAACCCCTACTCACACAAATTAAGAAAATATCTAATCCTACAATATTAGTCCCATTCCACCTAGTTATAGTGATCAAAGAGGGTGGAATTGGTTTTAACTCCTTTTGATAACTTCAAACCCTTAAAACAGGGTAAACAAAACTATCTCATATAATTGGTCACAAAATCCTTCGAAATAAGTATGAAAGGCTCAAACCACTTACAAATTGATGTTAACACAAATATCTAATGAATTTTAAAACTTCTAGATCAATGTGCTACTTTACGGTGCAGTACAAGTTTGAACAAGAAGGAAAAACATAGAAAATCTGGAAAAAGCAGTGTTATCTCAATTGAATTTTTTCCAAATCTTTAGAGAGAGATTACAAATGATGTTTCCCACATTCTTATACTTTTTCCCTCCTAAACCAACTCCTACAACTGCCTAAACTAACTTTTGAAATAACATGACCGTTTGTATTCCACAGAAATGCAATTTTGCAACTTTTTTGTCCTTGACATCTGTTTACAACATTTTGCAATTTTTCCAAACTAACACAAATGACCCCCTAATCACCTAACAAGACTTATACTTTACTCAAAAAAATATAAAATGGTCTTGATGACCTTATTTAGTGCATATTTCCAAAATCCTAAAGCCTACTCATCATCATCTTAAATGGAAAAAATTTGTTCAATGGTGCTCCTGCACCAGATTCTAAAAGTAATGCTCTTTGTATTGCACTTAAAGCAAATAATTCTAAGGATGTCAAGTATCAAAGCCTCAAGCTTATGGAGAAACTATATATGGTGCATGGGCTTCCAAAAATATCATCAAGTCACAAGGTGTGTGAAGGATGTGCTATGGGAAAGCAACATGTGGAAAGTTTCCCCCAAGGTAAATCATGGAGAGCAAAAACTCCTTTACATTTGCTTCATAGTGATGTAATGGGTCCTTTTAGAACACCATCACTTGTAGGATCAAGGTATTCCCTCACCTTTATTGATGATTCTACTAGAATAATTTGGGTATATTTTCTAAAAAGGAAGGATGAAGTGTTTGATAAGTTTAAAGAGTTGAAGGCATTGAATGAAAATCAAAGTGGAAGATCTTCAAAGATAATAAGAACAAATAGAGGTATGGAATATATGAACAAAGCTTTCTTAGATTTTTTGTAAACAACATGGTATAAAGAAGGAATCAACTGTCTCATACTCACCCCAACAAAATGGAGTTGCAGAAAGAAAAAATAGAACTATAATATAAATGGCCAGATGCATGCTTCATTCTAGAAATATAGAAGCTAAAATTTGGGCTAAAGCAATTTGTACTGCAGTTTATATTTTGAATAGAACACCTACTAAGGTAGTTTTGAATATAACACCAAAAGAGGCATGGAGTGGTAGAAATCCTACAGTATCACATTTTAGAGTCTTTGGATGTAATGCATATGCCCACATTCCTGATGAAAAGAGGAATAAGCTTGAAAGGAAAAGTGAGAAGTGCATAATGGTTGGGTATAGTGAGTCAAAAGGATATAGGTTATATAATCCTAAAACAAATGAAGTTCATATCAAAAGGAATGTATGGTTTGATGAAAATATTGAAAGTGATCATTCTCCTAAATTATCTTACTTTCCAATCTTGATTGAAGAAGATAAGTCTAGTTATACTAATGATCAAATCAAGGTGTGCAATCTTCTGTAGGAGGAGAAGTAACACAAGTTGAAGAATCAAGTGAAAGTGATGATGAAAACACACAGAAGATTAGAAGCATTCAAGAAATCTACCTATTGTGACATTTTCATACATCACCCCATTCAAGATGGGGACCCCCTAAATTTTGCTCCATTCAGGTCTTTTGGCTTTGATTTTTTGGGTCATTTTGTGGCTGTCTCTCTCAGTTCCTTTTGTCTTTCTGAGGATGTGCCCATCTTTGAGCCTAAGTTGAAATTTTGGCTAAGTTTGTGAAATTAGGGTTTTCATTCTCTAGGCTAGTTTGGGGTTGATTTCGGTGGGAAAATTGAAATTTGAGCTTGGTACTACACTCAGAAAGCTTCAAGCAGGTTCCCATTAAATTTTCACTAAATTTTGACAACTTGCTATTTTTAGTAAGTACTCAATTTGGGACCTTTTTCTCAGGACTTTTGAAATTCTAACTGCTACACCACGTTTAGAGCACTTTGAGCTACTTGCTTGAAAAATTTGAGCAAATTTTGACAACTTTCTATTTTTAGTAGTTTTAGCTTCAGGAGCAATTTTTAGGGTTTGCATGTATGATTTTTCAATGCATGTTGGGATAGTCTTTCTTTGTTTTTCAAGAGCTTCACAATGATGTAACATGCAATTCAAGTTGATGACTTACTATTTTTAGCAAGTACCCGCATGCAAACCAATTTTCTAGGTTTTTCTGGGTTTTTTGAGATCTCTCGGACGATATGACATGCAAACACATCCAGCAGTTGGTTGATCACTTTTTTAGGCACATACTATTTTTAGTAGGTTCACTCTAGCAACCCCCAGATCTTTAGTTTCATGAGCAGAGCAGTCCAAAACAAAAACAGAGTTAAACAGAGGTCAATTGAAGCACATGCAAGTCAAATTAGGGTTTCCAATTTTGGTGCCTAAAATGAGGGGTAAAACTCGAGAAAAATGAAAAACTGATGTATCCCATTGTGATTAGCATCTTTCAAGCAACCTACTAGTAAAATTTGAGCACAATCTGTATACTTACTATTTATAGTAAGTCACTTCTAAAGCAGGGCTAAAAATAGCAGGTCAACATGAAAGGCAAGTGTGAACAGGTCAAATAGGTCATGAGGATCACGTTGGGAAAATTTCAAGTCAAGAGGAGTTGTAGAGGTCTGAGAATCAGAGGCTTACTAAAAATAGAAAGCAAGGGCAAGCCTATCAAAATTGGATAAGTATTCGAGAGCCACCTTCAGAAGTTTCCTTAGCACTCCAAATGCAAAAATGCCTAGGGCATGTGAGATGGAAGCACCACCTATCAAATGCACCCAAGATGAGTAGGTTGGGTAAGAAATTTCTAAGGCAATGAAAATTGAAGCTAACCCCTTGAAATGCGCCCAAGATGAGTTGGATGGAGGAATTCTTCTAAGTCATGAAATTGGCAGAAGCCCCCCTCAAATGTGTCGTCAACTTGAAGTAGAGGACCCTAAATGCACCCTCAAGTTGGAGAGAATTTTTTCTAAGTGAAAATGGAAGGAGACCACCTCATATGCACCTAGCTTGACCCCACCTCAAATGTGCCCAAAGAATAGGGAGGCATGAAAAAGTTCTAAGGCATCAAGATGGAAGCTTGACCCTTCATATGCACCCAACATGAAGACCTCTAGGATGCACCCTCAACATGGAAGTACCACCTCATATGCGCCCAAGCAAGGAGTGAAGATAAGGAAAGTTTCTAATTCTTTGAAAATGAAAGCTCCACCCTCCCAAATGCGCCCGACTTGTGAAGGTGACTTGAAAAAGTTCTAAGGCATGGAGATGGAAGCAGACCCCTCCAAATGCGCCCTTAGGTTGGAGAAAAACTTTCTAAGTGATGAAATGGAAATACACCCCCTCATATGCGCCCATCTAAGAAGGAAGGCCTCAAAAAGTTTTTAAGGCATCAAGATGGAAGTAGAGGACCCTAAATGTGCCCACCTTGCAGGAGATGATGGCATCAAAATGTTTCCTAAGGCAAGTGAGAAGTGGAAGCTTGACAGCCTAGATGCACCCAAGGTAAACAAGATGTTTGAATAATTTCAAAGGAAAAATGGCATGACCCCACCTCAAATGCGCCCATGAGAGAGAAGATAAAGGAAAACATTAGTGAAAAATATTTTTCAAGGGTGGAAAAAATTAAATGAACCCCTTCATGTACCCCCATGAATAATAAAGTTGAAATTATTTTTCTAAGGGGAGATTTTTTTTTTAAAGTCAAGGGGTCTTGAATATTTTCTAAGGGGGAAATAAATTAAAAAAAAAAGAATTACGCCTTGCCTTGGGATTTTAAAATGGACGTTGGGCTTATGATTGATAAAATTTTCTAGGGGAAATAAAATATTCTTATTGCAGAGGGATGAAATAAAATATGCCTAAGTCTTCTATGATAAATTTTTCTATGGCGCCTAAAAGATGAATTGTGTTGAAATGTCAATGAGGTGAGAAATTCAAATATTTGATATAATAATTGTGGCCAATTGCGAGAGGAGGGAAAAATTCGAACTTCTATAGAGTAGTGGAGGGAAAATTAAATGAATCTACTAAAATAAGCCTCCTTCTAGAAGTTGAAATATTCTTAGGCTCAGTTTTAAGAGCTATGAAAATTTTCATTTCTCCTCACCAATTGCAAGTGCGAATTTGAGACTTTGAAGGTGAAGAAAATTGAAGTTGGAGAGAAGTTGCTAAAGAGAACAAAGAAATTTCTAAGTGTTGGGGAGATATCGAGTTTTCTAGAGGAGTATTGAGGATGGCTGAAATAAACAAAGGAGTGACTGTAGGGGTGAACAAGGTTGCAGGAAAGGCTGCAAATGTTGAAACAAGCAAGGCTAATGTGTCTAGGAAAGCAATAATAAGGAAACTCAGCAAGCCATTTCTTTCAAAATCAAAGTTTACTTCAAAGTTGGGAGGATTGATTGATACCAACCTTGATTCATTCAACCTGGGAGCACTTAGAGGATGAATGTATGGGCTAGGAGGCCACCCTCCATTAGTCACTGCGTGCCATATTATGAAGAGTGGAATTTATACAACAGTTGGTTTTCCACCAACCATTCAATGTCTGAAACTAATCATGGAGTGCGCCAAATGTTATAGGCCAGAGCAAAGAACAATTGTTTCTCCTAATGACAAGTTATTTCCCAATCTCATGCCTGATGCCATTGCAAAGGAATTTGGACTTCCCACTTCTGATAGGATGGTGTACAAAACAAAGGAAAGAGCTGAGAAGATGTACACCTCCTCTTTTGAGAGATGTGTTGGGATGATTAATTCAATTTGGATGCAAAAGCCCAGGCCTCCTTGCACCAAGTTGCCTAAGCAGATTATATCAGATGATGTGAAGCAAGAGTATCGCGACTTGATAATGATGCTCAGCTGGGTAAACGGAAGCTCTCAATCATATATTTTTTAGTCATGGATGTTTTATTACATCAGAGTTGTAATGGAGGGGAAGGAATGTGATGATTGGGAAAGGATGATAAGCGACAATTTAGATGAACATTTTAGGCACCTAAGGAGAAAAAAGCCATTCTACATGAGTTCATATATTATATACATGCTGGCTCGGATGACCAAGTATAGAGGAATAACTTACAAGGAGTCAATTGGACGTGGTCTTGAGCAGTTTAAAATCTATGAGGCTTGCCCGCAGTTTCACCTGACCAACACCGCCAAATACAAAAGGGTGAATGATGCCTTCACGATGCATATAACAAGGACTCTTCAACGGAGAACTCAACAAAGAATCTCAAAAGAGGCCTAGGACCTGATCGAAGAATATGGATATTGGTTTATCCAATTTTCAAAATTCACCTATATTAGGCTACAGGGTTTACATTGTATCCATACAGATTATTGAGGTACCCCACTAATAGAATGGCAATGTTAGAAGTGTCCAGGCAGCTCATTGCTTATGACAAAATTCAAAAGAAGAAAAAGAAAGGAGGATTAGACTTCCCAATTATAATGGGAAATTCAAATGAAGTTTGTCCCTCATTATAGGCAGCCATAGAAGCTGAGGATGAGTTGCAGTTCTTCCACCTCACATACCACATTGGTAGATAGGATTTTGATCCGTACAATAACATTAGAATGGTGCAGAGTGTGGAGTATAGGCATAGGGCTAATATTGAGGATTTCTGGGCTAATACAATGGATGATGCTGAGATTAGAAGAAGGATGTTTTCTAGGATACCTTTGAACTTGATTAGAGAATGTGAGATTATTCCAGTCCCAAACCAGGTAGATGACAACATGAATGTTATGCAGCCTGATTATGAGACAGTGAGAAATACAACAGTTCCTCTTCCTGACTAGTCAAAGCCAGAGATTACAGATTTGGATACATTATGCATACCAGTGCTGACATTTACAAGAAATTGGGTGGAGAGGCATGTGAACAGACTTAAGAGTAGGTCAATCTCTCTCACTTACAACTTGATGAGTGACCAGAGGCCACCGATAGTCAGAAAAAGGAAGCTGGTCACCCAGCCTTTAGAACCACGAAGAGAGGAACAAGTTCGGCAGGCACCTCAGAGAGTTGAGGAAGCATCATCCACACCATCAAGGGCTTGCTCACCAAGTGTACAGGAGGTCTAATTGTTTGCAGACCAAAGAAATAGGTTGAATGAAGAACAAGAGTTACAAGAAGCAAATTAGCCACCCCGTAGGGGGTCAGTTGGTCAAAGTGTCAATGTTCCTAGAAGAGAGAACTAGTAGGAAGAAGAAGAGGAAACAACCATTGATACCTGCATCTAGCAGGAGATTGAGGCAGCTTTAGAGGATGAGACTACTGTAGGGCAGGAGGCTCAAGTTTTAGGAGAGGATACCCAATAGATAGAGATTGATGAGCCTCATCAGAATGCTAATAGAGAAGAAGTGCATGAAGAAGAAGTGAGAGAGGAGTAGCCACTTATCATTTGTGACCCATAGCAGGTAGTGTCAAATTGGCTAAGGGAAAGAATGAGGAGGGACCCTATTGAGGAGACTGACCTGACAATTGAGATGGAAGAATCCCTTAGTAGTATAAGAAGGCCAAAAAATTATCAAATATTGCTATGGATGAGGATGGTTCTCGTACACTGCATGTAGCCATTCCCAGGATTGAGTGTGATCAAGATGATGTTGTTCTAGAAAATTATGTGATCACCACTATGGAGTTAGGTCACACTATAGGGGCTCAAATAATTGAGTGTGATAAATCCTATCAGGCACTCAAGGACAGGTTGCTCCAGACAAAAGGAAAGTACAAACAATTGAAGAGGGAGCATATGACATTGGTTGGTTACGTACAACACCTAGCCCGTCCATGTGGGCAGGAGAATCCAATAGTTGACCTTCCAGCGAAACTCCTGAGAGAATCAGTTAGCAACCTGGAGGATTTGAGGAAGATGGCTCAGGAGGCAGATAAGTGGGTTGGTAATGTTCGCACTGAGATAGAGAAGTTCATGGAGGACCTCACTCATTCTTATCAGTAGGCCTCTAGCATTCTGGCGCACATGGACATGACCATTGATCAGGCCTATCCAGCGAGACCCATATCTATCAAATCAAGACTATTCTTTGTTTAGAGGCTTTGATGCACATGCCATTGCAGACTCTGGTGGAAGGAGGCGTGATACAGGAGGGTGAAAGATATGACTTCACTAGTTGGTATTCTTCAGTGGTCACAGGCCAAGGTTTCTTCGATGCAACATAGGAAAATTTAACTAGAGTTAGAAAGGCTATGGGGATTATTCTAGAGGGAGTCTTGAACACAATCGAGTCTATATTTGCTAGAAGATTGACTTTAGAGGAGATGACTGTAGATTGCCTAAAGAGAAAATTGGGGCCTTTCTTTTCAGAGGTAAGGTCATTTGTTTAGGATGACTTTGAAAATATTTCAACCTTCTCCAACATTATTCAGAGCACTCAGAACGCCTTAGTTGCTTGGAGAAAATCTTGTACTCGGCATGGGCAGACAGTCACGGTTATTGAATTCTAGCTCAACCATATCCCACCCATTTTAGTTCAAGAGGTAGAAGCAGTGTTGGCCAGATTCATCAAATTTGTGGTCAAAGAGAAGGAGAATAGAAACGCCTTGTTGGATGATGACCTTCTAGAAGATGATGGTGGACATTAATTACTCATTATGATTTCAAGAGAAAGTGGGAATATTTTGCTCATTTATTGCCCCACTCCTCTCTGTGCTGGTTTTTAGGGAAAAATATTGATTAGGGCATATGTGATTCAATCTGAGCCCTCCATTGTAATGCAATTTGACCCATCCATTGGATTTGGCCATCTATAAAAGGGGTATCCCCCCTCATTTGTATATCATTAGAGATTAGATCATTAGAATACAAAGGATAGAGAGACATGTAGGAGATAGAGCATAGATTGATAGCATAGCATAGATTGAATCGAGGAAGGAAAGTTTTCAAGTTGAATGCTTTGTAAGAAGTTGTTGTGAACACTCCTATGATAAAATGAGTTATCATTGCTCTTGGTTTCATCTTTTATTGTGGGAAACTAGTAAGATTTCTTTGTCCTTCCAATTCACCTAGAATCTTAAAGTAGCTTAGAGTAAAGTAGATTTTAATTCATGCAAGTAGATAGTAGTTATGGAATGTGGTGTTTAATTTGAGCAAGCTTCGCTAATCTGTACCACTAGTAGGCTCATTGATGGTGGGTTCGCCCTACATGGTCAACTAGAATATTGTGGACCTAACTTTGATTATGGTTTATATTTTGGTATGTGTTGTTGTGATAGTATTTTGATGTTGAATTGTAATCTGAACATTTCTAGTTACTCCCTTTGAAGATTGCACCAGTTTTGTGGAAGTTGTCCAAGGTGAGGCAAAGCAGATCTTGGTTGAAGTTTGTGAAATTTGATCTCCACATCCTGCGCCTAGGATAGATCATAGCATTTTTAATCCTTCCAACCATTCATTTCCGTACTCTCTAGTTAGTTTAGGAAACTTATGCTTCATTGACACATCTTCCAAAGTTTGTGAAAACCCCTTTCTCTTTGATCTCTGATTGAACAATTACGTAAGTCCTCCTTGAGATATCAACAAATCACATTGATCCAACTAAGACTACGTCCACTGCATAAAGGAACCTTGGAGTTGAATGCATTATCTTTCTCACAATCTTAGCATTCAAGAGATTTTGTTCAAGAGAGGATAGAGTAGCCATTGGGAAACTTTATTTTGTGTTGGTGCGGTCATAAACAACCCATCAACACTACCAAGAAGGTCCTAGAAATATGTTTGCTAACTATGCTCTTATGACTAGGGTGATGCAAGTTGACACTCCAAGTACATATGAGGAAGCAAAAGGAAAAGAAGAATGGGGGGCAACAATGCAAGATGAAAACAATTCTTTGATGAAAAATGTAACTTGGGAATTGACAACTCTTCCAAAAGGTAAAAGTGTGGTTGGTTGCAAGTGGGTCTACAAAACAAAGTTTACATCAAATGGAGCTATTGAAAAACATAAGGCAAGGCTAGTGGCTAGAGGCTTCTCACAAACAAAGGTATTGATTATACTAAAACCTTTGCTCCAATGGCTAAAATGAGTTCAATTCGTATAATAGTTGCTCTAGCTGCAAAATTTGGTTGGAAATTTTTTCAAATGGATGTAAAAAGTGCATTTCTACATGGTGATTTTAAGGAATAAATTTACATGCAACAACCACTAGGATTTGTTAAAAGTGTTGAAGAACATCTAGTGTGTACAGATTACAAAAATCATTATATGGTCTTAAGCAAGCTCCAAGGGCATGGTACTCCAAAATAAATGAGTACTTTATAGATGCAGGATTTAAAAGAAGTAAAGCTAATCCAAATGTGTATGTAAAACATAATGATGATAAAGTTTTTATTACTTATTATATGTGGATGACTTGATTACTACAGGAGATGACACACATAATATTGAAATAACCAACAATCAACTCAAACAAGCTTTTGAAATAATTGATCTAGGGCTAATGCATTATTTTTTGGGTATGCAAGTATGGAAAGAAGAAGGAAGGATCATGCTTTCTCAAACAAAATATGCACTTGATATGTTGAAATTTTTTACTATGAGTGATTGTAATCCATCCAATACACCATGTGAAGTAGGATTAAAATTGAGTGCTAACTCTACTCAAAAGGTGGATGGAAAATTGTATAGACAATTAGTTGAGAGTCTTTTATATCTCACCATAACTAGACTAGATATTGCATTGGTATTGTATCCAGGTACATGTTAGATCCACACATTGAGCATTGGAAAACAACCAAGAGAATATTAAAATATATTAAAGGAATTTATCAACTTGGAATTGAGTACAAATATGGAGGAGAGCCTACTTTAGTTAGATATACTAATTCTGATTATGCAAGTGACATTGATGACATAAAATCAACTTCAGGATATATGTTTCATCTTGGGTTAGGACCAATTTCATGGAGCAGCAAGAAGTAAGCAATTGTATCACTATCATCTACATAAGTTGAATATGTTGGTTCATCAAAGGCATCTCAAGAAGCATTACAACTTAGAAGAGTACTTGAATAAACACAACATCCACAAGTTTTTCCAACTACTATATTTTGTGATAATCAAAGCACTATCAAGTTAGCAAAAAATCTAGTATATCATGCTAGATCAAAGCATATAGAAGTGCATCATCATTTTGTTTGTGATTTGATAAAAATTCAAGAAGTGGAGTTAAGATTTTGTGGAATAGAAAATCAAGTTGCTGATATATTTACCAAAGCATTGTCTAGAGTAAAGTTTGTCAAATTTTGAAATTTGTTTTTGATATTAGGGATAAGCGGATTTTGAAGGGATCCATAACCCTTTACAACAAGAAAAGCCAGGCTACAGAAAGGACAACCTGCAGCCAACAAGAAGCAAGCACCCAAACAAAACTCATCAAGATTTACAATTAGCACTTTTCTTGTGGGAGCGTAGAGTCATGTCAAAAGAAGGTCGTGAAGATTTATCTTTTTTACCCTTGACTGTAATCCATCCTTCTTCCACCTGCACAGCCAAACTATGCCAGACCTTCTTAATATTTTCATGGTGATGAAAGCCATCAGTCAAACACTTGGGGTTGTCCACATGACTGCCAAGAAAAACTCCCCCAACAGAGGAAGGAGAAACCCTAGCAGTCGAAACCCCAGCAACTTGTGAATCAGAAGCCCCAGCGGGGGAAGGAGAAACCCCATCAATCGAGACCCCAGCAACCTGTGAATCAGAAGCCCCAACAACTAGTGAATCAGGAACCCTAGCAGCCAGTGAGACAGAAGCCCCAGCGGAGGAAGGAGAAACCTCAGCACACGAGACCCCAACAACCTATGAATCAGAAGCCCCAACAACTTGTGAATCAGAAACCACCTCAGAGAAGCTCCTTAGCTGATCAAATTTCTTCTCAACCATGTAATGTTGTTGAGAAGCACCATTCCACCAAGTAGTAGTCTTTGTCTTCTTCTCGAATCCACATTGCACAGCAGCATGTCCAGTTTTGAAGCATCTTCTACAACGGAAAGGGACCCCCTCATAATCCAACGATTGGGTCCAAGACCCCTTAGAACATTTTAAGAGAACCTCAGTAGGCAGTCCTTTAGAGAAATCAATTTCAACAAGTATTTGGGCAAAGGTAGAGTGATAAAGATCAGAAGATTCATTGTCCACAAGTAAGAAATCACCTAGGGCATCCCCAACCTCCTCCAGGAGAGAGTCATTCCAAAGGTGAAGAGGGAGATTAGGAAAACAAACCCAAATCGGGATTTTATTGAAGGTTTTAGAAGCTGGGTTAAAGTTAGAGTGCCAAGGTTTAATCATCAGAAGGTATTTTTCCTCCCAACTAAAGAAATTATCACACAAGATTTTGTCTCTATCTAAGGTATTTTCAAACTTAGCAACAAAAAAACCTTTGGCCATTGGGAAGATACGAACTTTACCAGTGATGAGGGGCTCCCATTCATTGGTGATCCAAGAGTGCAGCTGAGGAAGGCTTGGCCAAAAGCCCCTAAAACGACAGATCACCCCTTGAGCAGAAAGCTCTGCAACACTATCACTTATTTCTTCTACTAACTCGTCCTTAATCTTCACTATGATGAAGTTTTTCACAGGGATGAAACCACCAAAACTCTGCCTAATATTCTTATTTGTTAATCTCAAGGAAGTTACTATTTAGTATTTTTTTTGTAATTATCCTCTCCAAATAAACATTATGGGGGGGTGTTGGAAATAATGTTTATTTGATAATGTAATTAGAAGTCTTATTGTGTATTTAGAAGTCTTAGTGTTGGAGATAAAGTTTATCTTATGGAATATTCCAGATTATGGAAACTTCCATCTCTAGATAGAAACTTCTATCTCATTCTAGTATTTTTCTAGGTTTTTCTTTTTTGAGTCTTATGTTTGTCTTTCTAAGACATTCTAGAGATTTCCATGAATCTATAAATGTAGCAGTAATGCTACAACTGTAATTATCCAAAAAGCATCAAGTTTTTAAGTTTTCTTCTATTTGTGAATATAAAAATTAAAATGTCTCTTTTATTTGTTGTCTCAAATATTTTATTTTATTCAATAGTCTCCAACCTTACTCGACTCCATTTCAATCATCCTTTCTTGGTTTCCTTTATCACCGTGTTTTAATCATAGTCTATCTCCTTTTGGGATCTTCGTAATCAATATTCTAGATTTTGTTGATTCCTTGGCCCACTCGAGAAAGAAGTCTAAACCTTGGACCAGGCCATCCTCCGTTTGGGGACACGAAGCCCTAGAGTAGTACCCCGAGACCTTAGCGATTCCCATTTGGCTTAAATGGAACTCTGAGTCTGGAGGTCTCTTCGTTGTCTACATGTAAGCATACTATGTGTACTTTTATTTAATTGAAAATTATATGATAAATAGAAATAACCAGATGCATGTGATTTCAATTAAAGAATGTATATGCATAATTTAAAATTAAATAATAATACAAGGATTATATATGTATATATATAACCAAATATATATGTATATATGTATACATGTGATATACTTTCTTTTAAATGATATATTATCTCTACTTCCTTAAAACATAAGGCAAGGAATTATTTACTTATGCATGTGTTTGTATTTGACTTTAATGTTTATTTCATTAATTATTCAAAGGTCACGCTTGAAGACTTCCATGAATGAATAATTCATTGCGAAAGGTGCCCTTAGATAATCTATTGTAAAACTAAACATGATTGCTAGGGTAAGGTATAGTTAGAAAAGGGTGTTTTCTTTGTGCATGTAGAAATTTTCCTTCTGTGATTAGTGCCGAGAGTGGATAAAGAGGTCATAGATTCTACTTTTCCAGATCTATCATTTATTTGTTGTATACGACATGTGCTTAGCCAAGCTTTGTTGACCATTATGTTATATGGACTAACTTATATTTTAGCTCTCTATCATTTCCTAACATCGTTCATTGCATGTTCTATTTTTTTATAGAAATGCTTGTAGATATGTTAGGCACACATTAGATTCCATCCTACATTTCAATTTTTTTTGGCTAAGTATTAGGTGCAATGCCGGTGGTTCATGTTAGGAAGAATTTTTCAGGGAAGAGTAGCTTCATGGTTGGGTAGAAAAGGTGCCTGAATCATGTTCTCATCCTTCAGTTGCAGGGCAAAAGTTGGAGTGGAATTTCAATGATTCTAGCTTTTATTTATATGTACTTTGTAGTACTCTTGATGATAGATTGTTATGACTACTTGGAAAATATAGCCTAGTCAACTTTGTACCTTTGTAACCTTGCATTATGACATTAGGAATGGATGTAACTTTTTATGATGACATGCTATGTTATGATGGTATTTAATTTCAATTATTTTGAAATTATTATATGCTTATTGTCAATTTTGAATTATTAGTGTTATTTGTGAATAGTATGTTACAATGCCAAACAATAAGTCACCATTAATGAAAGAGAGCGAGTTGTGGATTGGAAAAAATGTTCTCCATACTTTGTGAGTACAAATGAAAAATGTGCACATGATTTCATCCATGAATTTGTAGGGCAAGGACACAAGCAACATGGGTGACTACAAATATTCCTAAGAATTCCAAAATTCTAAGATTTTGGGGTTATTTACATGTTAGGTTTTCAAAGACCCTTGGCATCTCATATTTTTAGAGCCTCCTTACAATTTGATAACCCCCAATCCTCGGCATATTGTAAAGGGGCATTTAAAGCCCATAAATTACATTATTGAAAGGGGGGATCAAAAAGGAACAAAATTGAGGAGAAATTTCCATGCTAGAAGAAGAGAAATACGACAAGAATCCCTAAGGTTTCAATTTCTAGTTCTAGGCATTGAATTTATGGTATTGTGTTAATATAGGCTCATTACAAATTTATAACAAAATCATTGTAATCTTTGAAGAATTAATGCAAATTTGACATTGATTTGATCGTCTTTGGGTGTATTGTGCTCATTTTTGGATGTATTTCTATTTAGCTCATCAACTACAAGATTGAAAACCTTTATAAAGATTTTTTGAGGTATATTTTTATAATAATAAAAGAAATGCTGATTTTTATTCAAATATTACTGAGTAAGCTCATTTAATAATCTATAATTCTCACTATCTTTCCAAATGTATGTTTAGAACCTAGTTTGCTTATGTATTTTGAATGATATTGTTTTGTGAATTCTTATATTAAGATGTCACCATTGGTTTCAACTTTTACATCTTTTGACTGAATTATGTGAATTTGTGCCCAACATGAAATAAGCATTAGTCTCTCATTGGCTTCATCTCCTATCATCCTAACATAGATAAAACAACTTAATCTAAACATATTTTCAATTTAATCTAAATTATTTTTTTCATGACACCACATGTGTAAATGTGTAAAATAGCATTAGGGGCTATCATAAATCACATTCTTAAATATCCGTGTTGATAATTTATTAGTTTATGTGCTTGACATAGTATGTTGCAAACTAGCACATTGGTACAAAGTGACAACCTAAATAGGGGTAGGTTATGTATTGGCTATAGTTTGTAGCAAGGTATTTGCTCATTACATGTAATTATATTCATTGTAGCAACTTAGGGAAGACCCATTGATTTAGTAGAGACACAATTGAAGGATTTCCCATGCACCTCAATAATTGGTCCTTGGTTACAAGTGTGTGGTCTTCTTTCCAAATTTTGACACCCCTAGCATTTGGCAAAATAATAGCTTTATGGATTTGGGACCTACAATTTTACTCACCAATAAAGAGAAAGATGTTTCACAAGTTGTTAATGATAGTCTTAAGACCTATTTATTGGTGTGACAAGATTGAAGACACCTAAATAGGAAGTGTAAGTGCTTAGTGTAGCATTTATAAATGCTTGTGTTGATGCCAAGCGTAGATGAATTTTTTATTTTATATTTTTATATGTTTTAATCATATGTTTCAATGATTCCCATTGCCGGGCTTGTCCTTAGATAAAAGACCTTGGGCACTCAATTCCAAATACTTGGCATACAAGTTAATTGGTGATAGTCAAAATATTTTATATTTTTGATTTAAGGGGACAAGGTTATGGGTGCAATCATGTTCAAAGGACATATTTGCAATCAAGTGTAAGATGCATTTTGAACATATGAAGAAAGAGTTGAATTGAATAATTAAAGATTGAGGTATTTACACAAAATATAACAAATTTTGAATTAAAACTCATTTTTATTTTCTATAATTTATTATTATTCCATTTCAATCATTTTGTGTAGAAGTAAAATTGTATTATATATTTTAAAAATTTTAAAAATAAATTATTTTATATTAACAACAAATTATTTATCACATACTTTAAAAATATATTATTTAATAAATTAATTATGGAGCAGTCTAATTTCCTATAAATGTAAATACTCATTAACTGCTTTTTAAAATTAAAAAAGAAAAACATTCAAACTAAATTTATGTCTCAATTTAAAGTTAGCACATACTGTAGACATTATCTAATAATGGATTATGTAACTGTAAAAAGGGGCCTCTAATTTGTGAATGTAGGTTGTGCGTGTACCTTTGCTGTGAAGTTCTTTACTCGTTTAATAATATTAGAGCCATCTCTCCTTTCATCGTCTAACCTCTCTATTGCATTTGCTATTTTCCGACGCCTGGCTTTCCCAGTTGCAGATAATTTGGATTCGACTACTCCAGGAAAATTGTTTTCTTGAAATGAATTTGTGAATGCTAACTGCGCCGCTGTCTTTAGAAGAATGCTCTCTGTCTGGAAGCACGACGTTTGGATTAAAACCTAGGAAGTAAATCTGATAAAATCTCTAGGAAGGATGATTACCTGAACCATAACGCTAGACTTTCCCATTCCCCATTCTCCCGAGATTCCCACAGTAATAGGAGACCTCACAAAAGGATTCAAAAATAATGCAGCCAAACCATTGGCAAAGGGACTTCGTCCTGCCCAATGTTATAATGGAAATTGTTAAGAAATCTCGCCGGTGAATTCGTATTTGCCTTTTATTATTAAACTAGATAGTTACGGGAGTCGAGATAATTACACCTACCAAGATTATCCCGCAGAGCCGGTTCGTCGGCCCCTTGTTCGACAATATTCTTAATTTGGTCCAGAACTGTGTGAAAAAAACCATAAAAAAATTATTCACGGCTGCACACTCGTTTTTTTGATTGGGAAGAGAACCAAAAAGAAAAGGTATAAGCAAACATACCATCTTGGACGTTTTTCTTTTGGTCTTCTGGGAGAGAGTCCATCCATGGCCCATTGCGGATGAGAGCAATATTTGCACCCCTGGTGATGAACTCCCGTGTCATATCTATATCGCCTAATGTGGCCGCTACTCTAAGCAAATTCTTCTCCCCTGGCTTTTTCAATATTTTTTTTCTTTTCTGTTCGAGATATTTCTCAAGCGAAGAATTGGAGCGTAACCCATTTCCGACCGCGGAAGCAAACAAAAGCAGGATTTTTTCTTTCTCCGATTTACATTTGTTCAAAAGTAACTAAGCTATTTTCACGGCATCTTCACCATCTGCTTGAGCCGCAAAATGCAGAGCTGTTTTGCCGTCACAATCACGTTCTTTTAACGGATGGGCTCCATTTGCGAGAAGCATTTAAACAACTTCCTCGTGGCCTAAACTTGCTGCTTTATGCAGTGCTGTTTGGCCCAGCACGTCTGGTGCCTCCATATAATTCTGACGCTCTTGTTTTGAAACCCTTTTCACTGAAAGAAGCGTTTCCACCATTTTTAGGTTGCCTCTAGCAGCAGCCACGTGCAAAGGGGTTGTTTGGCTGAAATCTTTGACAAAAATTTGATTTGTGGCTTGTTCAATTGAAATGAACTCCTCTAAAACATCGGGATCGTCATGAGTTCCAGCTACTGCATAATATATAGCACTCTGTCCATCACGATCCTTGGTATCTATATTTCTGTTTGCCCGTAAAAGCCAACGACAAAGCCGTTTCCGTCCAAGGAAAGCTGCAACATGAAGCACGTTTCTTCCATATTTATCACCCGCTGATGCTTTGTCCACGTTTATACTTTCTTGTTTTTTATCACGCAGCATTCCTTCAATAATTCCCCGTGCCACATTCTCGTCTGCAACCTCGGCAGCGTAATGGATTGCTGTCTTTCCTTCATCGTCTGTGTCAAAAGGATCGGCTCCTTCGTTCAGCAACTTTTCAACGAGATGCCCATAGCCCATTCGCGAAGACTCGCGCAGATACAATGAGAGGTCCAGCTTTTTAAAATAAGATTGTGGTTGGCTGGACAGTGACAGCAGCCAAGCCACCATATTCACATTGGTGTCGACTGTAAGAGCAAAATCCAAAGGCGTCTTTCCATTATTGTTCTGGACATCCACCAAGGGAGCGCTCCTTTCAACACTTTTCTTTCCTTCCTCTGAAATTATAACACGAACAAGCTCTTCATTTTCCTGCCCGCGCCTTAATGCATAATGAAGCGGAGTCCAACCATCCTCATCTTTGGAAGTCGCGGTTGCGTTGTGACGGAGGAGGAGCGTGCACATTCCGGCGTAGCCCCGAGAAGCAGCTGCGTGTAGAGGCGTTGCCTGTTCCCTGTCAACTGCGTTTGCTAGGCTTTCTTCTTTAAGCAGCATCTCTGCGATTTCAAGTCCATCGGATTGATTGTCCAGTTCTGCTGCATAGTGCAGTGCTGTTTTACCTTTTACATCTGTGGAAGTCACGCTTGCGTTGTGACGGAGGAGGAGTGTGCACATTCTGGCGTAGCCCCGAGAAGCAGCTGCGTGTAGAGGAGTTGCCTGTTCACTGTCAACTGCGTTTGCTAGGCTTTCTTCTTTAAGCAGTATCTCTGCGATTTCAAGTCCAATGGCTTTATTGTCCAGTTGTGCTGCATAGTGCAATGCTGTTTTACCTTTTTTATCTGTTGCAGAAAGCTGTACGCCACTCTCTATGAGCCTTTTTAGCAGATTTATATGGCCCTTCTTTGCTGCCCGAACAAGAAAGGTGCCTAAGCCATCATACTTGCCTTCACAGCTGAACATTCGGGAACATTGGTCACTTAAAATCTCATCAAACTGCCTGAAATCGCCGTTGGCGTCTTTTGCCGCTGCTTCTACGAGATCCGAAACACTGTCTGGGGGTTTAAATAAAAAACGGTAGGCATAGTAAATCAGGCATGCGAGAGTTGGGCAATCGTCAATCGTCTTTCTCTCTGCCAGTGGATCAGAATGCATCACCACTTCATCATATAATCGGTAGCACAGGACGAAGAAGCTCGCCCAAGCCATGACGTCCACCACAAAATCCCAGACTGTATCAGCAACGGCCTTCCAAGTCGAGGACTCGCTTGTGTTGAATCCAAAGCCTTGAAACATCTCCAAATCCTCTGTCAAACCCGTTTCATCCAACAATGTATCGCCAAGTTCCTGGATGCCCGAGAACATCTCAATTAAGATGTTGTTTGTAATCTTGCCTTGCTCAGAATTTTGATTCTCTATCATCAAGGCTTTCAAAGACTTTTCGGTGTCGGCTGCCAAAGTTTTAAAAAACTCTCGAAGGCCGGTCCTCAAGAGTTCCAAAGAATTTGGTGAAAATTCCGTTCTTGAAACTGTACTCTTTGCACGCATACTGTGCCACTCCCTCGCTATTCCGCTTGCTAGTTCGCTTGCCGCTTTTGTTTCATCACCTTCCCATATTGCACTCTCCCTCGCGCGACCCTCTTCTGTCTCTCCTGCCATCAACCAATAAAGGACCTCCTTATTCCAGTCTTGAGAACATAGGAACAGCGCAGCATTTCTTCCCTCTTTACTCAATTTAGGAACCTCCGAATATAGGACAGCTTTCCTGTCATCTTTTGCGAATAAAATATACAAGCGTCAGCCTCATGTTTACATTGTAACATCACCACTGACTTGAAGCTTTGAAATTTTCAGTAAACATATTTTCTCATCTATATTCAACTGCTTTGTATTCAAGTCAATCAAGCCAAAAGACTTTATACAGACCTGCGTCGGATATCTCGGGAGTAGGTAACTCGACGACTAACATGTATCCAAGACTGCTTCTGAAACCCACCTGGACATTGAAGTCATAAGCAGAGCCTCCAATCCAGCCATCTAGAAGACGGGCTCTGTCCCATTCCTGTAACAGATTATCATTCTTTATCGCATCCAGATTGTTCTTCGCTTCTTCCACAGTTGCTAAACGGTATCCGGGTGGAGTTCGGCAACTCCTTTCCAACTTTCTCAACCCCATATTCACCTGCCTATCTAACCCAAAACAGGCTTCCCCTGTGGACTTGTGAATCCACAACTGACCGGCAAACCTGTCTCACGCTGCTAAATTTTCAGTTGCTGGATTTTAAAAAAAGAAATCGAGCGCACACCTCCGAAACCGCATTTTCCGGTTTTCCGTAGAGTTTGTCTGCGAATTGCGCAGAGATTCTTTTGCTATTCCGTACGATTTGATATGTCTCGATACCCTTTTTGAAAACCCATTTCGACAGAGGCACGGTCGATGCTAACAAATATTGTGAAATCTCGCTTTACGCCTTTCAATTGCATTTGCTGGTAAGGTTCATCTGGCCTGGTCAGTGCGATTCACGTGCCTTAGCCATTGCAGATATGTTTTGCATACCCTGTTCAAAAGCGCACTACTCCCCGGCAGTGGCTATCCAGCCACGTAAGCATGGATGTGCCGCATACTATAACTTGCACGGTAGACTCGAACAATACGAATGATTGGACTTACCTGCAGTTATTCAATAAAGTAATTCCACGTCACATTTGCCCCCTCGTACAAAATTTCTTATCTTCAAGTTCATCGAGATGTTACGGAACTGAATGGACAACTAAATTCAATTAATTTGCCCACGAGACTAATATTAATTTGTGGATGTAAGAGTGGATCAAATAAGTGATCCGTGAATTTATAAAAGTCTAAGGGAGTACTTTTAAATCTAGAAGTTTGAAAGTAATAGTTTTAAAGTGGTTGGTATGAGTTTTCTATGTTATAGAGCAAGGTTTTGGATTCAATTGTGTATGTTTTTGATCCATCACCACGACTTTGAGCGATCTGAAACATCGATCAAAAAACATACACAGTTGAATCCAAAAGCTTGCTCTATAATTTTAAAGTGGATTAAATATACAATATAACATTATAATATAATAAAATAGATTCAATTAATTAATGATAATAGAAATAAATAGTTTTAATTCAAACTGCATATATGTAAGTTTTGTTAAAACAGTTTTTAAATTTCGGGTTTGTATAGCACAGTCCCCGGCGGCATAAACTTTTTAACGTGACCGGCGGCACTGGCGCAACACGCCCTCTGGTACCACGGGACAGGGGAGACTAGAACTCGTCACCAGCCTCCTCCAACAGGAAAGACTTAGCCAACCAAACTAGGGCCCCCGCCAATGACAAAAATATATTACTATAATATATTATTATAATTTAATATAACCAATTAAAATATATATTATATTTAATATATTTAATTAAAATATATATTAGATATATATTAGATCTAATATATTTAGCCTTATTTAATATTATATTATTGTTAATACTAGTATTATTTTATATATGAAAAAAATCTTAATATATTTATATTATTAATATTATTTTTATATTTACATCAATATTTTTATATTAAATTATTCTTATTATTTTATTTTAGAATATTAATATTATAATATAATTACTAGAATATTATTATTCTTTTATTAGTATAATTAATTTGATTTTGTTTTTCATATTAAAATATTAATTTAATCACTAACTTTTAAATAAATAATATATTTAATAAATGTTATATTACTAATTAATATATATTATTGTTGAATATATTAATTTAATTGCATACACATACATGTAAAAACTCTAACTCTTAATATCTAATTGCATAGAAATATTTTATTTAAAAGTGGCATCATAAGATTCATGGACATTGAAGATTTCACAACATTAATCTAGAAATAGGACATAAAACTTAAGCATGACTTAAATTTTTCCAATGCTTCAAGATATGAACTTTTTTACACCCCAATTGTGTAATTACTATTTACTATTACTATGTAAGGTAAAATGTGAATGTAATGTGAATTATGGAGATGAATAAATTGTGTTCATGCCATGTTATCAATGTGAATGTTATCTCATTTGATGTTATCTTAGTTGATGTTATATCATGAGGAGATATTGCATATATATGAATAGATAGTTATTGAATTATTATTCTAACTTTGGAGATATTTATGTATACTTGATGAGGGTGCTAACCCAAGACACAAAAATAACACACATAACCAAGAAATTTTATTATTATTCATAAATGAAAATCTTACATGTAGAGGATCTCAAATCCTCAAGCTCTGCAATGCATGCAAGCTACATAAACTACCAGAATTCCTTTTTTCGCAAAATGCGAACTTTTCCCAAAAAGCTACCAAAAAATAGAAAATAATTTCAGTTTTGGAGCCAAACAACATTTAAATTATGAGTTTTGGCAGTTTGGCACCACAATTTAAAATTTGAAATTCAAAATTTAAAACCTTATTCAAAAATTAGCACATTTTTGAAAGTGCACTAACTTCCGGGAGCCATAACTTTTGATCCAATACTTTGTTTTTTGAATTGTTTAAACTGATAGAAAGGTCTCGGAGTCAAGAACGTGCTTGAAATCTACTATGCCAATTTTGGAAAGTTTCAAGGCCATTTAATCCTTCAAATTTGATTTGGAAGGTTTTCAGGTGCAATTCTGGGAGACTGAAACTCCAATATCTTTCAAACCAGTAATGCTCTCAGCCTAATTCTTTTGCTAATGTTCTTATTTTTATGTTATGAATCCTCCCATATAATTTTTGTCCCCAAATACTTTCAAATTCTAATACTTGCTAAAAATAAGAGTTGACCAGAAAAAGCAAAAAAATAAAACTAAAAGTTGAGAATTACATTATGACAAAAAAGGTATCCAAAATTGCAAAAACATCTAAGAAACTACTAAAAGGAAATGAAAATATTTTTGGGTGATGCAGGATTTCCCTTACACCACTAGATGCTCCTGCATCAAACACCCAGGGTAATTTGAGAAGTGACCCCATCATGCCTCAGATGGTGGAGGAAAACCCAAACAATCAACCTCTACCTTAGACAGCTAGGACAAATCCTCCACAGTCCTTCCTCTCCACTTTACCACGTATTCTTCATATTGCCTATTTTTGGTACTCCTTCCAACATGGCTATCTAGGATCGCTTCAATCTCCTCCTTCTCTGAAGTAGGTGCCAGAATGCCATACTGCTCCATTGTTGGTACTTCCTCTGCGCCACCTTCATGATACTCTATCAAATCCGAAATGTTGAACACAAGGGAAATGTTGATTCCATCTGACAACTCTACCTCATATTCATTCCCTGAATAATGCATCTTCAAAATTTTATAGGGACTGAACTTCTTCATCTTATATTTGTTATAGGTTTCCACTAGAAACCTTTCTTTCCTCAAGTGGGCCATCACTTCATCACCAACCTGAAACTTCTTATTCCTCCTCTTCTAATTTTCCTTAGCCTTATACTGCATATTCATCTTATTAATATATTCTCTTACCTCTTAATGTACATTCTTGATGTGCTTTACAAATTCTTCAGCTTTGGTGCTAGTCTTTTTCTCTTGGTCTATCTTCCTTAGTTTTGGAGTAGTTCTGGGACTACCTCCATACACAATTTGGAATGGTGATCTTCCTGTGCTCTGGTTGACAAAATTATTGTAAGAAAATTCTACTTGGGGTAAGATAAGGTCCCATTCCTTGGGTTTATCTCCTACCAAACATCTTAGTAGGTTACCCAAACTTCTGTTCATGACCTCAGTCTACCCATCAGTCTATGGATGGTGTGCAGAATTGAACTTCAACTTTGTCTTCAATTTTTTCCACAAAGTTCTCCAAAAGTATCCAACAAATTTGGTATCATAATCTAATACTATACTCTTTGGCAGACCATGTAGCCTCACCACCTCTCTAAAGAATAAGTCAGCAATGTGGACTACATCATGGGTCTTCCGACATTGAATGAAATGTGTCATCTTTGAAAATTTGTCAACTACCACAAACACTGAATCATTCCCTCTCTATGTCCTTGGAAAACCAAGAACAAAGTCCATACTTATATGCTCCCATGGTCTCTTCTATATAGGTAAGGGTTGATACAACCCTGTATTTTGGCTCACTCCTTTAGTCATCTGACATACCTTGCAACTCTGTACAAACTTCTTCACATCCTGTGATAACTAAGGCCAATAATAATGCTCACTAATAATGGAAATGGTCTTATCCTAACCAAAATGTCCTACCATTCCTCCACTATGATTTTCCTTTATCAGGTTCTCCCTCATGGAACTCCCCAGAATACATAATTGACTTCCCTTAAACAACATGCCACCCTGAATTAGGAAATCTAGCCCCTTCATCATGTCAATTGTAATAGGCTCCTTGCAAGCTTTCCAAGCCTCTACAAAATTAGGATCCTCAAGGTACAATGTCTTGAGTTCATTGAACCCAACCATTTCAATTTGCATCTCTGTCAACAATGTTTGCCTGCTACTTAAGGCATCTGCAACCCTATTCGACCTCCCACTCCTATGCTTTAAAACAAAGGTATAGCTCTACAAAAATTCTACCCATTTCATATGCCTCTGATTTAATTTTCCCTGACTATTTAGGTACTATAATGCTTGATGATCAGTAAACAAAACAAACTCCTTCGGCAACAAATAATGTCTCCATTTCTTTAATGTTTTAACTATTGCATAAAATTCTTAATCATATATAGAGTACTTTCTCTTTGCATCATTTAAATTTTCACTAAAATAGGCAATGGGCTTACCTTCTTGGCTCAATACTATTCCAGTGGCACAACCACTGGCATCACAATCCACCTGAAACACCTTATTGAAATCTAGGAGGGCAAGAATGGGTTGTTTTGTCACCTTCTAATTCAACAAATAAAAAAAAATCGCTGCTCCTATGCTCCACTTGAACTCCTTTCTATCCCCTCTCATTGTTTCAGTCAGGGGTGCACAAATACTACTAAAGTTTCTAATTAACTTTCTGTAAAAACTAGCCAAACCATGGAAATATCTCACCTCAGTAGCAATTCTTGGGCTAGGCCATTCTAGAATAGCCTTCACCTTCTCTGGGTCCATCTTGAGACCTTCTGTTAAGACAACAAACCCCAAGTACACTAACTCCTTCACAAAACTACACTTCTTCAAATTAATCAACAATTTCTCATCTCTTAACTTTTAAAAGACTCTACAAATATGCATTAAATTCTCTCCTAGGGATTTACTGAATATCAAAATATCATCTAAATACACAATAACAAAACTCCTCAAAAACTCTTTCAGTACCTCATTCATGAGACGCGTGAATGTGCTCGGTGCATTGGCTAGTCCAAAGGGCGTGACTAACCACTCGTATAGGCCCTCTTTGGTCTTGAAGGTGGTCTTCCATTCATCTCTCTCACAAATTTGGATATGGAGATATCCACTCTTTAGATCAATCTTTGTGAAGTACTGAGCTGCACTCAAACAATCCATCAGGTCATCCATCCTTGGTAGGAGAAATCTGTACTTGATTGTTATCTTGTTTATGGCTCCAGAGTCTATACACATCCTCCACTCCCCATCCTTCTTCAGTGCTAGTACTGCAGGTACTACACATGGACTCAGACTCTCTTGAATCAAACCTTTTCTCAACAACTCCTAAACTTGTTTGTTCAACTCCTATTTTTTGTAGGAGTCATTATGTGATCTGCCTTATTTGGCAAGCTGGCTCCAGGGATCAAGTCAATTTGATGACTAATTTTCATCATTGGTGGTAAACCCTTAGGTACATTATCAAAAACAATGTCCTAAAACTCATTGAACAATAATCTAGAAACTTCTACTAGCACATTCTCACTATCCTTCTTATCCATTCTAGGAATCAATGCATAACACATACGTTCATGCTTCATGCCTTCTAAAAATTTCCTCCCACCAACATAACAAAATCTAGCACTATTGCATACCTTTTCTTTAGCCTCCTTCAAGGGTTTCAACTTATGGAAGACTCCATCATTTGTTAGGGAATAAGTGTTTGTATGGCCATCATGTATAGCTTGCATGTCAAACTGCCACGACCTCCCCAACAAAATGTGACATGCATCTATGGGAATGATATCACAGAGTACCTCATCATGATAGCTTTCAATCTTGAACTTCACCAGACACTGCTCATTGACCAAAACTTTGTGGTCTTTCTATAACTAGGCAATTCGATATGGATGTGGATGCATCTCTCTCTTCAGCTTCAAGTTTGTAACCATCTCTTCTAACACCAAATTATCGATGCTACCACTATCAATAATGACATCACAACATTTTCCTTCACACTTGCACCTTGTGTAGAACAGATTCTTCCTCTGTTCTAACTCTTTCTCTTTAGTCACTAGGGTTGTTCTAATGACTAGGGCTTCTACCCTTTCAACATCATCTAAATGCTCAAATTAAGCCTCCTCATCTGCATGCACAACCCTTCCATGAGCTTCTAGCATTCTATCTGTACTTAATTGGTGTTATGGACATTCATAGGCTCAGTGCCCTTCTTCACCACACTGGAAGCAAGTTCCTCTGAAACCACCTCTTCTGAATCCTTGCCCAGATCTTCCTCATCCTCTACCTTTTTGATCACCATTATTTTGATCGTGATGGTGATAAAAATTATCATTCTTTTGTCCTTGGCTAATACCCACATCTCCATTTTTATTCTCATCCTCATTTCAGCTTCCAAAATATCTTCCACTACCTTTTTGCTTTGACCTCCTCATCCTTTCTGCTTATTTTCAAATATTTTGTTTAGTTTCTCTTCAAATTTTAGAGCGAACTAGTGCGCATCCTCAATGGTCATCATTCTAACTAGGCTTAGCTCCTCTTGAATGCTTTGTCATAACCCATTAAGATAATAGGCTACCTTCTCCTTGTTGGCCTATGCATGGCTAGTTCTAATGATCATCTTGTGAAAATATTTTGTGTATTCTTTCATAGATTTGTTTCCTTGCTTCAATCCTTGCAATTTCTTTAGTAGATCTAACTTGTAGTCCACTAGTATGAATTGCTTCTTCAGTTTCTCCACCATGTGATCCCAACTGCTGATCTTTCCTTTTCCTCTTCAATTCCTCTCCAACTGGACCTCTTTCCACCAAATATTTGCATGGCCCTCCAACTTCATTTTTTCAAAATTAACCCAATCTGGGTCCTCTATTTCTTTGTATTCAAAATACTCCTCTAGCTCGTTGATCCAGTTGATCAACTCTTCTAGGTCTAGACTTCTAGAATAACTAGGAAATTTTATTCTGGGTCTTTTTCCAATATTCAAAATAGCCCTTATCAACTACATTTGATCTTGATCAATCACTTCTTCTTCCTCATCTATATCTGAATCTTCCACCTCTTCTCCATCCTCACTTTCTTCTCTCTTTCTCTTGTTTAACCCTCTTTTCATATGTTCTTGCAATGCATCAATTTGTCTCTAAAGGGCTCTGAAACCCTCGGCCGCCAATAGATCTCTTCCACTAGCATTTCTTCCACCTTTGGCACCACCACACCTACTAGGCATCACTCTTAGAGTCATCTTGAGTATCTTGAATCCACAACCACAGTCCTAGTGTAAACTGCCTTACGATTGGCGATCTGGCCACACGCTCAAGAAAACCTACTCTGATACCACTTGATGAGGGTGCTAACTTGAGACACAAAAATAATGCACACAACCAGAGAATTTTATTATTCAAAAATGAAAATATTACATGCAGAGGATCTCAAATCCTCGAGCTTTGCAAGCTACAAAAACTACCAGAATTCCCTTTTTCGCAAAATGCAAACTTTTCCCAAAAAGCTACCAAAAATTAGAAAATCCTCCCATAAATAGCTCCTTTTCAGTTTTGGAGCCAAAAAATATTTGAATTATGAGTTTTGGTGGTTTGGTGCCACAAATTACAATTTGAAATTTAAAATTTAAAACATTATTTGAAAATTAGCACATTTTTGAAAGTGCACTAACTTTTGGGAGCCATAACTTTTGATCCGAGACTCCATTTTTTGAGCTGTTTGAATAGTTGGAAAGGTCTCGAAGTCAAGAAAATTCTTGCAATTTTCTATGCCAATTTTGACAAGTTTTAGGGCCATTTCAGGGCCATTTAATGCCTTAAATTTGATCTGGAAAGTTTTTCAGGTGCAATTCTAGGAGAATGAAACTGCAATATCTTTCAAATCGAGAATGCTCTCAACCTGATTCTTTTGCCAATGTTCTTATTTTTTCATTTTGAATCCTCCATATAATTTTTGTCCCCAAATACCTTCAAATTTCAATACCTACTAAAAATAGCAGTTGACCAAAAAAAGTAGAAAAGCAAAACTGAAAGTTGAGAATTACATTATGATGAAAAGGGTATCCAAAACTACAAAAACATCTAAGAAACTACCAAAAGGAAATGCAAATATTTTTGGGCGATGCAGGATTGCCCTTACACCATTGGATGCTCTTGCATCAATATTGCATATGTTGTGAACAATTGACTACCATGTGCATGTGTTAGTGGATGCAGGTATGAGTTCCATTCCTTCAAGCAAAGGGGAAGTATCACTCAGGAGAAGATCTTGGTCGAATAATTGGTAGTGTAAACTATCTGAGCATACAAACACAACAGTAGTTTGATTGAGTCTAGACATAGAAGTGGGAAGTTGATAAGTCATCCCTAGTTTGAAATATTTGCATTAGTAAAGGTCTTATATTACCATTGAGTGCTTTATTGGGTGATGTTTATCTATTTGAACTTTTGAGACCTTCCTTATTTTATTGTGCTTGATTGTGTGGGTGAATGAGGATAAACCCACAAAAGTGGTTTAAAATTCTAGCGAGGAAGGAAAACTCACAAAAAATGACCCCAAGGCAAAAACTATGATTTTAGAGGTTCATACCAACCTATTAGTTTGAGCGAACCCATTTGAAGCTTACCCGCCAAAAAAACCAAAAAAAATGTATTAGGAAGGGTGGTTCGCTCGAACCCCTAGGGGTTTGTACGAACCCCCCTTATCCCTCATTCCCCCCTAAAACACAAAAAAAAAACCTAAAATTTTTCACTTGAGAGCTTAGTTTGAACATGAAAATGGTGGAGACTTCACAAACCCAACTAGAATCAGGTAGTCCTCGGAATGAGCTATCCAATGAATATAATTTTAATATATTTTGATTTTATTATGTATTTTTTTTTAATTTTATTAAACATGGGTTTTTTACCAAAAATGAAGTTCTTTGTTTTGCACATGTGAAAAAATAGCAAATTATAAAAAAAAAAATTGAATTTCGATATATACAAAAAAAGTTGTGTTATACAGTCGCGTTATGTTTTAATCGTAATTGATTTGACTTTGAAACTTGAATAAAGAAAAAATATTCAATAAAAAATTATCTAACCAAATGGAAGCACTAGATATTGGAGTTACAAATCTAAATTCAAAAGAATTAGAATTTTATCCTTCATGGAAAAAAAGTTATGCGTTATACAGTGTACGTCACTTTTTAAAAATGTTGTTTTATGAAAAAAACTTGTTTTCGAGGGAGATGAAAAAAAAGTGCAATATAATTCCAAAAAAATTGAAAAAAATATTTTTAGAATCTACAAACAATATGTAACGAAACTCTAGTTTGCATCATATTCAAATTCTGCATGGTTTAGCTGCTACAGGTGCTCGAAAGTGAAGATTTAGTTAAAAAAATTTATTTCAATGTCTAGTTTGGCCAAAAATTGTAAACCCCTATTGTGGGATCACCCATGAGTATTGGGATATATGCACATATGCATAAGCTAGCATATGCGCATGATGGATATAATGGGATGTCCATACAAGTATGATGACCTATGCATAAGACACACATATAAGTATATAAATGTTTGTTATGATGTTATGTGTCTTTGGCCTTAATGAATGGTTACCTTTACGTCATTTCATATGAATGTAAAACGTAGCATGTATATGGACATATATATATACATAAACATGGACCCATGTATGAGAGAATTAGCAAATGCACATGTATGTAAGTAGAACTACTCACAAAGGTACATACACGAGGAAATGACTATATGTATATATATGCATGTGTGAATATAGCTACTAGGTCATGATCATTTAGATATTGTATTGATCATTTGACTGTCATGATGATGGATAATATAAATATATATTTGTATTTATATATATATAAATACACATGTAAGCATAAAATTCTTAATAGAATAAAATTACTATTGGCTTATTCGTAAATATAAATATATATGTATATAGTGCACATATAAATATTATATGTGTATGAATATATATATATATATATATGTATTAATATTTATGGATATGATAATAAGAGTAATATGTTCAAATAAAGAATGGATATATATACTATGAGATAAGTATATATAAATATACTTTATTGGCATATGTAATATATGAATATATATGCTATACACACACACGCGCACACACACACACACACACACACACATATGTATGTATGTATGTATGTATGTATGTATACAAGTGTGTCGATATGCAAATATACATATATATGCATATGTAAACATAATTGTATGTTAAGAAGTTGATAAACAATAGCAAGCTTTTAGGCCGATCTATAACATATACATGGGCTGACTTATATGCAATATATATAAGCATGTTTGAAGCTGATTTATATGTGAAACTCAGGCTGACTGATACCCACATATGTATGGTCAATGTAAGTTGGGCATTGCACTATTTAAATGGTGCTTAAATAGAAGATATGACACATGAAACCTTGATGAGTAAATGCAAGAGGAAACATATGATCATAGGCGTGTATAAGAGATGGAAAGATCTCTTAATACAAAGAAGATCGCCACTTAGTGGTGTGTGGAATAAGGAAACATTATGAGGCCAAAATATGGGGTAGTAATGACTATGATATTGGAGGTCGATTATAGTCATTTAAGACTATGTTTTGAGAGGATGATTAAATAGCTAACGACTGTTTGTGTAAACTGATTATCATATTGTGTGACACATGATTTATAACATTGTATTATTGTCAATGATATGCTTGACTTGATTGACGCCATTAACGAGACCAACATTGACTTTGTATAACTTATTTAACTGCTCAAGTTGATTCATCCACTAAATGGATCGATGCAAACTTGTCATAAAATGGAAGTTGACTTATTCTTTTGGAGGTTTAACCATACAAAATATGAAGGAAATGATAATGGAAATGGTGCCACTTTTGAATTTAAGTTGTTGTAGATGTCTTTTCTTTGTTCCAATTCAAATTAAGCATATGCAGATTGAATAATTCTTTAGATTGTTGTCACTAAACAAGTCGACCTATAGGTGATTATGCTGAGTATTAGCTTGGGAAGTCAGCACCTTTCTAACATGTTTCATGTGTTTCTTTGCATGAAGCTTGATGTCCATTAACATGCCTAAACTGTAGGCTTTGAGGTTGCTCAGTTGCTCTATAAATAGCTAAACCATTTCATTTGGAAGAACACATTCTTTCCCAAGAGATTACACATCTTTTGTAGTTTGTTATTTATGTGTTATTTCCAACCATACTTGTCTTATATTGTGAGTGAGGAATAGTGAGTGTTTTATTGTGTTGTGAGGAAACATTTTTGTTTGAGAGAAGTAAACTATCAACAAGTGAGAGTTATCTGTGACATTCTTGATAAGTTGATTATCAAGCTAATTGCTATTGGATAGGGTTCCATTGATGTCTTTAATTTGGATAAGCGATAACATGCATGGGGATCTCTTCTTCTTTGTTATTTTACTTTGAATGATGTGTCTTGCATGCATGGTTGAAATATCTTTTCCAGTATCTACATTTGAGATAATTTAGTGTTTTTGAAAAGGAAAATGAAGCATTATGTTGTTTTCATAATGTGTTTATCATAAGTATTATATAATAGGTATGATTGAATGTGAAAGGCGCATATGGTACACTTAGCTAATTTATTGATTTAACTAGGAAAGCTTGTGTTTACTCCTAGGATAGATAATCCAGTATGGGAGGGAGTTTGTGTACTTATGTGTAAGTAGGGTTATTCCAAGTATGCAGGTTATCTCTAGGATGATGGACTATCCATTGAAGGAAATAACTAGCTTGTGTACTTACTTTTTAAGTAGGTTTATTCCAAGTAGAATAATATGGTGATAAGTTATTTGGGATGAAGGACTATCCATTCAAGGAAATACCTCTGCATAACTTAAGATAGCCTTGAGTCAAATTTACCCTGAGTAGTGTATGTGATAGATGACTTCATTCAAAGTACTGAATGAGAAAACTTTGGCCAAAGTAGTGTGAATGTCTGAGACTCCACTCTAGTTTGTGTGACTACCAAGACTACACTGTTAGTTCATTGTGATCTCGTATTACATGCTAGATAGAGATTGTGGGATTACTAGTTCTAGTTTTCTAGGACACAACACTGTGCTCAGTTGGTTGTCATTATCAATTACTCTACCAATCTCTTCATCAAAGGGAAGGGCCATCTATTGAATGATAGATGTGTTGGGGGCCGCATTATGAGTTTGTAGTTGGAAGAAAAACACTTGAGTGATGCTTCTCCTCCAGAGCAGGTGACATAAGAACCAATATCTGAAAGGAAGGATCTTGGACCATCTTACAACTATTTGTTCTAAAGCTCATTGGAGCTATGTATGCATACTTGTATTGTTGTAACTTGTGAAGTTATTGTAATGAAATGGAATCTTTATTGTAACATGATAAGGCATCTTGTTCGTATATTCTCAATAAAGAAAGACATTTTTTTATTGCAATGGCTTGTTACCTAATTTACTTACTTGTATGGTGTAAATTTAGAATTTTTTACTTCGTTAAAGGGGTTAGTATGTTACATGTGGTATGAGAGTTACTAGGTTCAAGCACTGAAACCTATGAGCTCAATACGCAACAATGTGTAAACCTTATCAAAATATAATGGTTGAGAAGTTCTTGTGCTAGTATGACAAGAGAAAATAACATAGGAAAGTGAAAAGAAAGATGAGAATTTATGGAAATTTTGAGTAAATTTGGGACTAGTTAAGAATTATCCCTAGAGTAGGAACTCCTAAACCAACAACTTATAATATTACCTAGGATTATAGAAGATTATGCAATCAGGGTATGTAGGAAGGTTAGGAAGAGTAACCAATATATACCTTTATCCTATGAAATAGTTATATGACTCTAAGGGATGGGAAGAAATGAGATAACCCCTTAATAGAAGCAACCTATAGTTGTAAAGAGTCAAGAATTTTTGGATTTAGTGAAAACACTATGAATCTGTGTATGCAATGTTGGCATAAAATTAGATCAAAATAGATAGTCAATAAAGGAGGTATCGACAAGGTTGGAGAACTCTTGACATAGATCTAATTCTTCTAAAAGGATAAGATCTTGCAAGAAAAGAGTTAGCACTTAGGAAAAGAGAAAATACTAGAATGGTTAGAAAGAAGTAATCAATGACATGGGCATGTTTCCACCAACCAAAAATTGATGAGACCCAACAAATTGGGTATCTCTAAAAGGTTATGAGAGAATAAATTACTAAGAAGTGGGAAAATTCACTTGAAAAGGTGAATATGAGAAAGAAACCTAAAGTGGTAAATCAAGTCAGTCTAACCAAAGGTTTGGATAGTGCATAGATTGGATGGAGTAAAAGATAAACTCACCAATATTTCTACAAAAATCAACATTCGTTTAAAAGTTCCAAAAGGAAATGGAATACAATAAGGCACTATGTGTTAGATCAATAGAAGTTGTAAGGAAAACAACATTCTAAGTTGAAAGGTGTATCAACAAAAGAGGCTTGTGAGCATGGATATTCCTCCAACAAAAAGGATAATGGAAAGAAAATGGGAATATTAGTGTGCCTCTTAACTTCTAAGTTGTTGATTATTCATTAGATCTCTTATTAAAACAATCCAAAATATTGAATCTACGAAATAGAAATCAATGATGAATCTAGTTCTTTGGGTAAAGTATATTCATAGTATACCATTGAGCCAGGAAAACACAAAAGAATGCCAACAACAGGAATGGTGTAAATCATTTCAAAGAAGCAAGTATTGCTAGGAGTTCAACTTTGAGTATATCAAAAGTTGTGAAAACACTAAGGGGGGAAGGAAGAGAGTGGATTGACATGAATTAAGTACCCCACCCAACGAAAAACCTAGATATGTTTTCAATTTGGTAGAATTAATGACTTCTACGCAAGTCATGATGTCAATTAAGTTATATGTTTTATAACCACAAGGAAAAAGTATTGGGATTTTTGGAGAAATATAAATGGAAAGGTCAAGTATGATGACCTATTATCATCCCATACCTTATATTTATCTGATTGGTAGATCACATGATATTATCATTGATGCTTTGGAAAAGGATAGGCGAATAATTGATCAATGTGATAGGGAAAGATAATTGTTTATGGGATTAGCAAGGGAAGATCTCAGTTACTCATGAATTGGAAGAAAGTGTCTCTACACTCCTATATACCTTATATGGAGGATTTAGATAAATGATGTTATTTCTATACATAGGTAGTAATACTACATTTTATGAAATACATCCATGTTGTGAAGCGACTTGACACTATAGCTTATTATGCTAAGAGACCTAGGAATGATAAGGTTTAGATAATAAGCCATAGAGATTGAGTGAAAGATAAGGTAGGATGTGACTGTTGACCCTATTGACATTTGTGTTTGTCATTAATGTCAAATATGGCTATATGAGCATTGATATAGGTGTTTCAGGTGTTTTGGTTGATAGTTATTTAGTGGTATACTTTCATCATATTCACAATGCTCTCTATTTTTGTGAATCATATGTTGATATATAAGAAGCATTAAGGCTTGTTCAATTTTGTAATGATTTAGAGGTTACTCAACCATTTGACAGGTTAGAAAAATATATTATTTGGTCATGGTTCATTTGTTATTTCAGTGGCATGCTAAGAAAGAGGATAATTACATAACAAATTGATTTCATTGAGAAAGTTTCTCTAATACCTAATGGAAAGGTTGTGATAATACAAAGGCAAAGAGCTAGGTATTAATATGATCAAAGACATTGTTATAAGAAGGGGAAATAAATACCATTGGGTTCAAAGTATCATTTGTCATAAAATACATAATGAAAGTCTTTTCGAGCTCATTTCAAGCAAAGATAATGTGTTTCATTCTTTCGAGCTAGGGCACAACATGCTTGCTAGGGTTTTTGGCATAACCGTGGTGAATGATAAAGGAAATAGAGCACAAAGTCAGAGGATCCATTGGTACTGCTTTCCATTATCTTGATGACTTAAATGCTTTATATTGTTGTCTTGTGTTGTTGATATCAGGTTGGCTTTTGCAAAAGATTAAGTCTTTATTAATCGTGTGTATGAGTTGCATCTAGTTGTGATTAGGACAAGTTATGGGCAGTAGGTTGTGATAAAAGATTGAAAAGGTTTTTTTTGAAGCCTATGCATTTTTTGTAAAGTTTATGTTTTGGAAAGCTTTGTAAAAACCTGCAGGCTCGGGCTAGGGCACGACCCGAAACAGTTAGGGCATCAAAAATATTGGCCAAGGAAGGTCTTGTGGTTGCATGACATTTTGAACTTGAGTATGGCAATGCTAATTCGGTTATTCTTTCACATGTATAATAGGTTCTATCCTCCATATTCAGTTTTTATTTTTATGAAAAGAAAAAAGAAGGCATTCTTCAGGATTCAATCTGCATTTTTTGTTTGTTAAGTAAAACAAAACAAATGTTTTTGTTTAGTGTCAAGAGTTAGTTGTTCCAGTCATGGTTTAGTTTTCATTATCATTTGGAAACATAAGTTATACATTCGAATATCGTTATGTGAGGACACAAAGCATTATGATATACCATTATATCAAAACAACAAAGGTAGTTTCAAATTTGGTTTTTCATGGTAGTTGGTGATTCAGTTTTTCAGAAGGTTTTTCCTCATTCTATTTATGAAAACAAAGAACATATTAAATACTCCATTGTGCTCATATTCATGTTGATGAGAGGATTTGAAAAGAACATAGTATATCTTTCAGAAAGGCAATATATATATTGTTCTGAGATTTGGAATTTTGTGACCTTGATTCTAAGGTCATTACAGAATAGAGTATGTAATTAATGAAACACAGATCAACTCTATATTTACATTGATTTCATACTTGTACATTTCAAAATTCTATCAGTGAGATAACATCATTGTTAGTGAGACAAATCAGCTAGTGAGGCTTTGTACAAAGAATATTTTTTTTAGATAAGGCCAGTGAGGCCAAGTTCAAGTGGTTTTATTCCCCAAGAGGGTTTCCACTCAAGAAAATCTCTGTGTCAATATTTTTTATGTGTTTGTTCATTATTTGTTCATCTAGTTTGTATTGCATAAATTCATTTATTATCTGAAATTTATAAAAAATAAATAAAAAAGTTAATTTGTTTGTTAACACTGATTCACCCCCCCTCTCAGTGTTAACTATACTCCAACAATTGGTATCAGAGCCAAACCCTTGTAAGTTAAGTCTTAACATCTTAGGGGATTCCTGGTCGTGGAGTACTTGTCATGGCTAAGTGCAAAAGAAATAGAGGTGAAAATAAAAACACTAGTATTAAGCAAAAAGATAATCAAACAACTCCTGTTATGTCTAGTGAAGCCTTGTCTCAAGAAAAGTTATTATTAATTGATTCTTTAAATGCTATTAAGAAAAATATTGTTGAAGACAAGGTGTCTAATATAGATTTTGATGAATTCATGGTGAATATGAATGAATCAGATATAAAACTGTGTGGTAGTAACCTTGAAGGAGTAGTTTATTTTGAAGGAGAGCTTGTCTTTGCTCTAGAAATGATTTGAAAACTTGAAAGAGAAAACAAGAAACTCAAGGTTCAAATGGAAGAAAGAAAAATAATTGAAGAAGAAAAATAAGTTAAGTTGAAAGCTAAAGGAGAAATGTGTAAAATTTTTGAGGATGAACTTGATTCTTTGAAAAATAATGTAGAAAAGAATTCTCTATTAATTTGTTCTAATGATTCAGATAACATGATCTTAAATCTGAAAATAGAGATTGAGGAGACAAAGAGGATAGTGGAAGTCACCAAATCTGACTTGGATGCCAAAACTCTTGAGTGTCATAAGCTTGAAGGAGAAGTTGTTGCTTTAAAGAAAGATCTTAAGGATCATAAGATTCAATTAGAAAAGTATAAGAAGGTTGAGAAAAGCATTAATGCAGTGGATGATATGTTATGTAAGAAAAAACATTCCAGTGATCCTACTGGTTTTGGATATGAAATAGGTCAAACCCCTTCAAATGGAAAAGAGCCAAAATATGAGACAATATTCGTATCTAAAGATGGAAAAGTGCAAAGTTTTAAAGTTAGAAAAACTCCAAGAAAGAAGATAGATTTAAATTATTTTGCTACTAATTCTAAGACTAAAGACACCAAGAAAGTAAAAAGGAGAGATGACAAGTTCACAAGAACTCTATTTACTAAACCAAACCATTCAACAAGGTATGATTATTCTCAATTTCATGGTTATTGTTATTCATGTCATAAAAATGGTCATAGAGAAAGAGATTGTAGAATTCATAGAAGAAATTTTTTTGGAAGGACTCAAGATAAATATTCTTATAGTGTGTCAAAACAAAACTATAATATTATATGCTATAACAACAATAAGGTTGGGCACATGAAAAGAGACTGTTTGTTGCTAGAAAGACACCAAGGTTTGAATTTTTATAGTTTGTCAAGAAGTGATCATGATCATCCTGCTAGTCATCATGTTATATGTTTTAGATGTAATATTGTTGGACATAAAGTACAACAGTGCAGGTATAATAAAAGAACAGGTACTTTGAACAAGAAAAGGAAGGATTTTGTGAAGGTTTGGAAAAGGAAATATGAACAAAAGAATAAAGAGTCTAATATTGTACAAGAAACATAAGTGAAAGGTAATTTCAAGGGTGTGTCATGCTATGTCAAAGGTTAATGATAAATTCATGGCACAATATTTGTACTCTAATTGCGATACAGTTACAACTTTCTTCTATCAGTACTATTTATGCATGTTACTTGGAAAAGGACAATTTTTGTTTAGGATAGCCATGGAATTTGTTCAAGGAATGTAGGACAATGCTTGTTGTACAGTGCCTTGATTGCAATAACAGTCCTCTATGGTGTTGCAAGTCTAGCTAGCTTTGATAATGATGAAGTATATTGATTTGCAATGGTGTGGTGCACTCTATTGTTGTGACAAAAATCTTGATAATAGTATGAATTTATGCATGGATAATGGTCTGCAACAAGACTTCAGTACACATTGAATGTTCTTAGTGTTCAGTATTTTCTTTCTTGGTTGTCAAATGTGATCTTGCGCTTTATCAAGAATCATGGGTAAGCTTGTAGATTTATATGAAATGTGTGGTGCAAGTTTGACTGCTATATGTAATTATGTGGTGTGTAGCAGTAATATATCACCTTTGAAATTCCTCCCAATGTTCTCTATGCTTGAACTGGTAACAATGACAGATCATGAATCTTTGATATGTTGATTTTGTGATATTTCTTAAAGATAGTCCACAGTGAATTGGAATCAAAAATGTTTTGTGAAGTCAATATTTCACAAAAGAAAACATGAAGCATAGTTCATGAAAGGAATTATGTTAATCAGTTACAATGCATGCAATAAATTTATTATTGATGGATTAAATCCAAAAAAATTCCTTGTTCATCTTTTATGGTGTTGATCTTTTCTTGATGTTAGTATTGTGTCAATATTCATTAGGTGTTTAGGGAGAAAGATGTTTATGTGGTTGTAAGAGGTCATAGGTTTTCTATCTTGGCAATGATATAAGGATCAATTGAAATAGTAATGCATATAGTGCAATCATTATTTGAAAATATGATGATCAGACTGAATGGGAGATAAAGAACATGGGACAATTAATTTAAAACTTGCAATCTGCTTGATCTTGCCTTTATAACAATGGAAGCACCTTGGAATAGTGATTGTTGTTATCAATGCTTGAGGTGGACTTTTGGTCACGAAAAACATAGTGGAAATGGATCTTATGACTTCATCAGTAGTCTTTACATGATGATCTCTTATTAGAATAATGCAGTCATTTATTGAAATTTTTTCTTGGAAGAATTCCTTTGGATGGATTTTGTTTTATTAGATCAGAGCTCCTTGATTTATGGTGACAGTGACTTCAACATGTATCCTTGGTTCAAATATTTGTTTCACATTTAATATATGTTGGGTTCTTAGTATCCTTCTCAAAGCATGGTAAAAGGATTAGAACAATCATCTACCTATAAAGTGTATTTTTGCTTCTTTCCTTGGCCTTGAGTGGAATGGATTGCAAACCAAACTAACAGTGCTTTAACAACCCTATCTTGTTGTAATAAATGATGGCAGGGGGAGTAATTGTTCACTATGGTGTTTGCAGTATTTTAAAGAACACATTCATGCTCATAATATCATAGTGATAGAGTATTTTTTGATTCTCCTTTCACATGTTATTTAGTGAATTCTTTCCCAAAAAGGAGTGTTTTTTTTCTTCTTCTTGTCAGTGATATTGGTTGGTTGGCATATATGTGTGTTCACATTCTTGCTTGTGATAGTGTACTACAGTGCTAATCCTTTATTCTTAAACAAGAATAGTTGCTTGATGATAGTTGATTGATATTTTTAGTGTTTTCTTTGGCAATAATCATGCTTGGACATGCTATCAAGGTGAGTATAGGTGATTAAGGAATATGATAGTGGTTTTAGTTGTTTCCATTGTGCATTCAGATAGGGGGAGTAGTTCATGCATATTCTTTTATCCCTCAGTATTTATTTGTCATTATGAGCACACTTCATGTTCGGTTCAATTTTTCTAACCTTTGGCATTAATGCCAAAAGGGAGAGAAAGTATCAATGATTGGTGTTGTGCTTCAGATCTTTTTTGGGAATTTTTTCTATGATTGCTATTATGCATTCAATTTCTAGGTGATGATTTTTTCTTGTGACAATATTGGCTACAAGTTTAGCAATTGGAGGTTGATGTTTTTGAACAGGTATATTGGGCATTATGGTTTTAGGATATTTGACATCAATACCAAAGGGGGAGTTTGTTGACCCTATTGGAATTTGTGTTTGGCATTAATGTCAAATATGGCTATATGAGCATTGATACATGTGTTTTAGGTGTTTTGGTTGATAGTTATTCAGTGGTATACTTTCATCATATTCACAATGTTCTCTATTTTTGTGAATCATATGCTGATATATAAGAAGCATTAAGGCTTGTTCAATTTTGTAATGATTTAGAGGTTACTCAACCATTTGACAGGTTAGAAAAATATATTATTTGGTCATGGTTCATTTTTATTTTAGTGGCATGCTGAGAAAGAGGATAATTACATAGCACATTGATTTCATTGAGAAAGTTTCTCTAATACCTAATGCAAAGGTTGTGATAATACAAAGGCAAAGAGATAGGTATTAATATGATCAAAGAGATTGTGATAAGAAGGGGAAATAAATCCCATCGGGTTCAAAGTATCATTTGTCATAAAAGACATAATGAAAGTCTTTTCGAGCTCATTTCAAGCAAGATAACATGTTTCATTCTTTCGAGCTAGGGCACAACATGCTTGCTAGGGTTTTTGGTGCAACCATGGTGAATGCTACAGGAAATAGAGCACAAATTCAAAGGCTCCATTGGTACTACTTTCCATTATCTTGATGGTTTAAATGCTTTATATTGTTGTCTTATGTTGTTGATATCAGGTTGGTTTTTGCAAAAGATTAATTCTTTATTAATTGAGTGTATGAGTTGCATCTAGTTGTGATTAAGAGAAGTTATGGGCAATAGGTTGTGATAAAAGATTGAAAAGGTTTGTTTTGAAGCCTATGCATTTTTTGTAAAGTTTATGTTTTGGAAAGCTTTGTAAAAATCTTCAAGCTTGGGCTAGGGCATGACTCGAAATAGTTAAGGCATCGAAAATATTGGCCAAGGAAGGTCTTGTGGTTACATGATAGTTTGAACTCGAGTATGGAAATGATAATTTAGTTGTTCTCTGATAGGTATAATAGGTTCTATAATCCATATTCAGTTTTTATTTTTTTGAAAAGAAAAAAGAAGGCATTCTTCAGGATTCAATCTGCATTTTTTGTTTGTTAAGTAAAACAAAACAAATGCTTGTGTTTAGTGTCAAGAGTTAGTTGTTCCAGTCATGGTTTAGTTTTCATTATCATTTGGAAACATAAGTTATACATTAAAATATAATTATGTGAGGACACAAAGCATTATGATATACCATTATATCAAAACAACAAAGGGAGTTTCAAATTTAGTTTTTCATGGCAGTTGGTGATTCAGTTTTTCAAAAGGTTTTTCCTCATTCTATTTATGAAAATAGAGAACATATTAAATTCTCCAATGTGCTCATATTCATGTTGATGAGAGGATTTGAAAATAACAAAATATATCTTTTAGAAAGGAAATATATATATATATATTGTTCTGAGATTTGGAATTTTGTGACTCTAATTCTAAGGTCATTGCAAAACAGAGTATGTAATTAATGAAATAGAGATCAACTCTATATTTACATTGCTTTCATACTTGTACATTTCAAAAGTATATTAGTGAGATAGCATCATTGTCAGTGAGACAAATAAGCCAGTGAGGCTTTGCACAAAGAATGATTTTTTTAGATAAGGCCAGTGAGGCCAAGTTTGAGTGGTTTTATTCCCTAGGAGGGTTTCTGCTCAAGACAATCTCTGTGTCAATCTTTTTTTTGTTTGTTCATTATTTGTTCATCTGGTTTGTATTGCATAAATTCATTTATGATCTAAAATTTATAAAAAGAAATAAAAAAGTTAATTTGTCTATTATCACTGATTCATCCCCCCTCTCAGTGTTAACTGTACTCCAACAGTGACACTATGCAACCACATCAATTATCTTTACTTGATTAATCAATAGCTTACTCTTAAATGAAACCCTAGGTTTGGAATAACCTATTTGGGATGAGAAGTTCATTTGATTAAAGAGAGAAACCTTAGGTTAAGTTACCTACTAGGTTCGAATATGTACTAGACTACTCACCTTCGAGTTAGAAATAACTTGGTTGAGTTGTACATTTGGTCTTGATGGGAGCATATAGGGGTAGAGTAAGCTATAACATCAGACTAGTCATTAAATGAGGACTCTATCCTAAGAAGTGGCAGGGAATATTGACATCGAGATTCACCCATGTGGATGTGTAAATCACTTGAGCTTATGAAATTCTATATGATCGGAAACATAGTGGGATACCTAGTGAGTTAAAATAGCTACTTGGTTAATTACTTTACACTCTTAAAAGGAAGTCATATTGTTGACAAGACTCTACTTTGATTGGATTTTATATTAAAAGGGATGCAATCTCAAAGGGAAGCATCTATTTTTATGTTGTGACATCATAGAATTTTCACTTAGTGTGAAATGTTGGAAATTTTACTAAGTAGAACATTGGGGTTGTTACATGTGCTCAAACTAGCATATACCGAAGTTGGGACTCTCTTATATGATTAAGTAAATTCATGAAGTTAACAAGAAACGTTCGTGCTTGGTAATTAGGTATGAAATTAAATTTTATATGGATTATAGGGACCAACACGATTGAACAAGGATTAAAACTCAAAATTAGTACCATTTTTTATCAGGAAATTTAGATTGAGTTGAAAGATGGATTACATCTTTGAAAATAATCTGAGGACTGAAGAAATCCATGATATGGATTCCCTAAGATAAATGGGATTTATCTCGGTAAAACTTATAACCATTATTACATGGGAACTAAAGATGGCATGAGATCGTAAAATAGGCTTTCACCTAGTTAAAGAATAGAATATTATTTGATATAAAAGAACCTATGTACCCAAAATTTTGGAAGATTCAGGAATGAAACAAGGAAATTAATGTCAAAGTTAGGACATTGGAATGACAAAGGGAATTGTTGGATGAGAAGCCACTATAACCTGGGAAAAGATACAATAAGAGGCTACATAGAATGTGGCAAGATAATGTTTAGTATGCCAAGAAATGAAGACCGGATGTCATCATCAGTAGGACATGTATACTCTCTTGAGATTCTAGAGGGAAATAGGTAGAACACAAGATAGATGAATCTGTCTATGTTGGTAAAACTGACATAATGTTCTAGTGGAAAGACTTGCCAAAGTAACCAATGCTATTTGGAAACTTAATTTAAATAGGATTTTTGGTCCTAAATAATATATTGTGAGAAGTAGTTGTTTAGTATTCCTGAGAAGGTTATCTCAGTTGTGAACAAGAAAATAATGATAGGGTTGTGTAAACCATGATCATACTATGATACATTCAATTGAATGAATGCACAATATATTATTATAGCCCTAATAGGAAAAAATGGTAGACTAAATCTTGAATGATTTATAAACTTCTAAACATTGAATTTTGGACCATATATGGAAAGGAAGGTTGGAAACTCTATTAAGTTGAAATAGTCTTAGAAATAGGGTAAACCATAGACTTGATAGAATGTCAAAAAGGACTAATAGATCAAAGAAATCAATGAAATATTTTCAATACAAAGCTTAAGTATGAAGTAGTATTATAATTTGATAGGTGTCCAAGAGCAATGTTATGCTCAAGATGGACAAGTAATCAAGAACAAGAACTTTATGGTAAGGAAAATGGATGTGTAAGTGATGGACGAACTTGGTTTATGAGAACTGTCTAAAAGTGGAAATACCAAAGGGGAAGGATGGACCCATGATGTAGTGTACAATGCACTGACATTCCTTATCTATTTGGATTATACTAAGGATAAATTCATGGGCTAATGATTTTTTATCACGGCATTTTAGGTGTCATGTATAGCTACTATTGTATCTAGGATGTGTATATATGATAATATAACAAAACTCTTTGGGAGAGTAAGTGTGAGGCATACGAAATTTCCCTATGCAATAGTGAGGGCACTCAGAGCAAGGTCTAGGGAGGACAAGGTTGCTACATAGGATGAAAATTTTATAAATCTTATGTATTTTGAGAATAGTAACTAAAAATTTGACTTTATATGTGTGTTAAAGTGCTATAGATCATCGGGGGTGATGATTCACAAGGGGGGAAGTATGTTACATCCCAATTGTGTAATTACTATTTACTATTACTATGTAAGGTAAAATGTGAATGCAATGTGAATTCTGGAGATGAATAAATTGTGATCATACCATGTTATCAATGTGAATGTTATCTCATTTGATGTTATATCATGGAGAAATACAGCATAAATGTGAATAGATGGTTATTAAATTATTATTCTAACTTTGGAGATGTTTATGTGTATTGCATATGTTGTGAACAATTGACTGTCGTGTGCATGTGTTCCATTCCTCTAGGCAGAGGGGAAGTATCACTTGAGAGAAGATCTTGGTCGAATAACCAGTAACGTAAACTATTTGAGCATACACACACCATAGTAGTTTGGTTGAGTCTAGACATAGAAGTTGGAAGTTGATAAGTCATCCCTAGTTTGAAATATCTACATTAGTAAAGGTCTTGTTTACCATCGAGTGCATTATTGGGGTGATGTTTATTTGTTTGAGCTTTTGCGACCTTCCTTATTTTATTGTGCTTGACTGTGTGGGTGAAAGAGTATTGGGATATATGCACATATGCATAAGTTAGCATACACATGATGGATTTAATGGGATATCCATATGAGTATGATGACATATGTATAAGATATGCATACAAGTATATACATGTTTTTTATGATGTTATGTGTCTTTGGCCTTAATGAATGGTTACCTTTACACCATTTCTTATGAATGTAAAATGTAGCATGTATATGGGCATATATACATATACATGGACCCATGTATGAGAGCATTAGCAAATGCATGTGTATGTAAGTAGAAATACTCACAGAGGTGTAGCATACATGAGGAAACGAGTATATGCATATATATGTGTGTGTGTGAATATAGTTACTAGGTCATGATCATTTGAATATTGTATCGATCATTTGACTGTCATGATGATGGATAATATGAATATATATATATACACATGTAAGTGTAAAATGCTTAATAGAGGTGTGTGTGTGTGTGTGTGTGTGTATAAATACACACATAAGTGTAAAATGCTTAATAGAGGGCTATGTGAGTGTGTATGGGTCTATGCAAGATCATGGGGGTCCAAAAATGGCGATGTGACAAAAAGGTGTTTTTAACATTCCCAAAAATGTGAAATTCCAGCTTTGACTTTTTGTAGGCTTGGGTACAATATGTATTTTGATTTGGTAATACCAAACCGAAATGGATATTCGTTTAGTTTAAGTCAGAATTTTTAATTCTGTCAGGTCTAGGCTTGACCAATTTTTTAATTTTATATATTATAATATTTTTTTAATATATTTATTATATACATCATATGGAAATTAAATTAAAAAACATTATAATAATGTTTCTTTTAAAAACACTATAATAATATATTTTTTTAAAACATAATAATAATATTTTTTTAAAATTTAATATTATATAATAATATATTAAATTTATTATATTTTATGATTATATATTTTTTTTTGATAGGTAAGAGAGATATATTGTATTCATTTCAAAACAAAATTTACAGAGTTCTGGCCCCTCTTGGGAAAATTTCAAAAACTTCCTGCAAAACCATACCATATCTAACTGAGGCTACTACACAGAAAACTAGATACAATGCTGAGACTGACCAACCAACTAGCACTAAAGCATGGGGGCAACACATACTATAAACTAATTTAGCAACTCGTGCCACAAAGAACACTGCTATTATAGACAACCATACACAAAAAAAATACCTTGCATGCCAACCCCAACCCACCAACCTTCCAAACTTTTACCATACATTTTTTTGAGCAAACACACAGAACTCTCTTTTCCAAGATGAAATCTGCAACCAGAGTCGGGTAGAATTTCTTCTTGAGAAATTTGGCCCTAGCAGATGCCAATCACCTATGTTCTAGCAATTCCATACTAGAGATATCTAGAATAAATGAATAGAACCTTACCAGATCCTCTAGGGCATTGAGGAGTACCAAATCTCAAGGGCCAGGAATGCCTTTTCCCAAAGAAGCCACTATCAATGCCCTATCCAAACCCACCAACATGTCTTTGCAGAAGAGCCTCTTCATGATAACTTGTGAGTCAGTCTTAGAAACACTAATATCCAAAAATACAATTAAGACATGGGAAGAGATGTTTGAGTTGATACCCTTGTACATTCTCCATAAAGCATTTCCTACAATGCATTTGATTGCCGCAAAGGTAAGGTAATTTAGGTGCCTTATCAAACGTTACATCCGAAGTGTTGTGACCTACCCTTCAAAGGCCATCTAGCGTTTAGAACTCTTAAACTAGACTGGAGTGACCATGCCGCCCATTTCCAACTCTTGCGCCAAGACTAATAGGGTAAATATGCTTATGACCAAACAAAATGAAGAACCAACAATGAGAAAATGGCATGCTACCACAGTGCATAAAGATTTTAAACACCACTCACTGCCATCAAACCCTTCCTTGTATGCACAACAATGAATGCAAATGGGTTGGAAAGCATCTAGTGAAGGACATCGCACCACACCCAATGTCGTACAAGCAATTATGAAAGTAGCTCGCTCTCGATTGTTCCTTGAACCATGTGATATAATTCCAGCTCAACCCAAAACCCTATTCCATTGCCACTCAACCACTTCATGTACTCATGCAAGAGATGAAGTGGTGCTCGCCCTACTACCCACATGATTATATTATATTATATTATATTATATTATATTATAATATAATAGAATATTATATTATTATATCATATAATATAATATTATATTATATTATATTATTCTATCATATAATATAATATAATATTATATTATATTATTATATAATAATCTATTATAATATATAATATAATATTATATAACAATATAATATAATATAATAATATAATAATCTTCCTCTTCAATTTTGGACTCCTTGCTTTGAGTCTATTGGAAATGCTATTGGTAGGTATGTGATGGTTGATTTGTCTTCTCTTATCTATGATCATCCTACTTTTGCCTGCATTCTTGTGGACATTAATACCTTAAAGATTTACTTGGGAGGTCATTTTGATGGTGGGGGCTAGACCATGTTATGAAGGTCTTCCTTTCTATTGTCAGAGATTCTTTTCTATAGGTCATTTGGTTGCTAACTGTTAGAAATCTCGTCAGAGTTATGGTACTTGGTGGAAAGATGCTCTTTGTGAGCATGGCCAACTTACCATGGGTGAATCTTATGTTCTAGGAGATGACTTTGGGGAAGATTTTGGGGATGATGTCTTGGCCCCTAAAGTCATGGCTTCTTTTGCTAATGGGTCTCAGTTGCCATCTATTGTTGTTTTTGTTGCTCATGGTTCTTCTATAGTTGTTGTTGGGGCTTCTAGATCTATTGCTACTGTTGGTTTTTCTATAGCTGCTAGTTCATTTACAGTTTCTACTAATGTGATAGGTTTGTCTACAGTTGTTGTGGCTGGTGAGGTTGTTGTTGTTACTATTGATGATTTAGCTAGTTTACTTGCAACTCCCATTGCTGCTATTGGTTGTGGGAGTGACACTCATAGTTCTCTTCCTTTTTTTCCTTTGGTGGCTTGTCCTCCAACTTCCCCTTGCTCTAATCCTTTGGAGGATGATCTTTCTTGGATGGTTGTGAAAAGAAGGAAGAGAGGTCTTCCTAAGAATAATCATTCCTCTCAGTCCCTTGTAAAGTTTGTTCATGGTGGTCGGAAGGTTGCACATGTGGTTTAGCTCTACTTTTCCTACTATTGCTTGATGTTGTTTGGTTGCTAGTCTTCTTTGTTTATCTTTGAAGCAGTTTGTTTCTTTTGTAGTTTTTGAATTTTTGGATGCTACTGATTGTCTAGTGTTGTATCTTTTGAGTAGCATTTTGTGCGTAAAGTGGTAAAGGGTTTTAGGTCTCTTCAAAACCTATTTTTCCCTTACAATCAAAACAATATAATATTATAATAATATTATATTATATTATAATATACATATATTATATAATACAATATATATAATATATAATAATATAATATAATATAATAATATAATATAATATAATATAATATAATATTATAATATAATATAATATAATATTATTATATAATATTATAATTTTTTGATTATAAGGGAAAATCATGTTTTGAATAGACCCAAAACCCTTTACAAAATGTTGCATTAAAGATACAACACTAGACAAACAACAACAACAAAAAACCCAAAAAAATAGAAGATACAAACAGTTGCTCCAAAGATAAACAAAGAAGCCCAGTAGCCAAACAACAAGCAACATTGGAACTAGACCACCCTTGCGGCCTTCTGACCACCATGAATAGATTTAGCAAGGGACTAAGAGGACTGATTATGCTTAGGAAGACCTCTCTTCCTCCTTTGAACAACCATCCAAGAAATATCATCCTCCGATAGATTAGAGCAAGGGGACATCAGAGGCCAAGACAATAATGGAAAAGAAGGAAGAGAAATAGGAGTATCACTCCCACAACCAACAACAACAACAAGAGTTGCAGCCAAACTAGCAGACACAACAACATCTGCACCAGCCGTAGCAACAACTATGGACAAACCAACCTTTTTAATATCAACTTCAGATGAACCAACAACAACAGAAGAACCACCTCCAACAACACAAAAACCAATAGCCAAACAACCAATAGTTGTAGAAGAACCAACAATGCCAATAACAAAACCAATGGTAATAACAACAATTGCATAAGACCTAGGAGCAACAATAACACTAGTAGAAGGTAGCTGAGAGCCAACAATAGAAGGTAATTGAGAGCTAACAACAGAAGGAGCCACAACTTTGGAGGCCATAACATCCTCTCTAGACTCTTCCCTAGAACATCCCCCACAGTAAGGTGCTCACGAAGAGCATCTTTCCACCAAGTAGTAGAACTGCAATGATATTTCTGATAGTTTGCAGCCAAATGACCTGTAGAAAAGCATCTCCTACAATAGAAGGGGAGACCCTCATAATCAAGAATCTGAGATCATGGTCTATCCCCCACCAAGAAAATGACCTCCCTAGGTAAATATTTTGAGGTGTCAATGTCCACAAGAATGCGGGAAAAAGTAGGATGTTCATAATTAATAGAAGATGAATCAACCATAACAAACTGACCAATAACATTACCAATGGACTCAAAGCAAGAAAGAGCCCAAAATTGAAGAGGCAGATGAGGAAGCTTGACCCAAGTAGGAATAACACTAATTGATTCAGTAAGAGGGTTGAAAGAGGGGAACCAAGGCCTGAGAGAAAGTGAGTGCTTTCCCCACATCCAAACAACCCTTTCCAACACCTCTTTGCTATCTGCATTAGATTGAAAAGAAGCCATAAAAAATCCTAGCCATAGGATAATCTCAATCCTATCCTTAACAAAAGGCCTCCAAGATTCTAAAACCCATATGTTTAGATTTGGGAGGGCATGCCATAAACCATTAAATCTATAAATAAGAGCAAAAGAAGAAAAATATTGCTCTTTATCCAAAACCTCCTGCCCACCAACAATAGTAGGGGTAGAAGAAGAGCAGCGTAAGGGTTTACCCTTAAAGGAAGGAAGAGAAGAAGAAGGGATTTTACCACTAGAGCCAACCACCTTTGTAGAGGACTGAGAAACAGGGCATGAAAGAGGAGCATCCACATGCAACGAACCAAACCCTAAAGGAGAAAAATCAGAACTAGCAAAACCATCAAGCAGAGGCTATGAAATTCTAGGAGAAAGACCCACAATAGTGGACAATGACCCCTCAACAAATGATGCACCAACATCCAATGACACACCAACAACAGTCAGAACAAACCCAGAACCAACAACCAACGATGCACTGGAAACCAACAGTGCACTAATAGCCAACAGTGCATCAACAACTAGTGGCAAACCAACCAAAGACTGCAAGGGGGAACCAACAAAGATAGCCATTTCAACAGAGAGCGGGAGAGCCATTTCATTTTTTTTAATAATATTATATTGTTATATAATATTATATTATTATAAATAATATAATATATAATATATATATAATATATAATATATATATAATATAATATAATATATATATATAATATAATATAATATATGTATATTATATTATAATTAATATAATATATATATTATACTATATAATAATATAACATAATATATATTATATTATATTATAATATAATATATATTATATTTTTATATATACATTTGAAAAAATCATCGCCAATTAATATATGGTCGGGTTCCAGACCTGACCATATATTAAAAAAAGTATAAAATAGGAAACATATATTTGTTTCCTATGTTATAAATTAAAAAAGAAAAAACCTGAGAGCTCATATTTAGCTTATTATGCACACGTTATTTTACTATCCAGCTTGGATATTCGTTCATTGGGAATCATTTTGCTCAAAATCATTCAAATTTCAAAGGAATGTTTGGATTTTTATGTTTTTATTCAATTTATATTATTTTTGCATTTTTTTTTAATTTTAGTCAAAATAGGGAAAATTTTATAGGTTTTTTATTGCATCTAAATCATTGTTAGTTTTGAAAAAAAAACCAATTAATAGGCTTAAAATGGATCAACATGAAAACCCTAACCCCACACAAGATGAAAACCCTCCAAATCCTCCTTCATCGCGACCATTGTTTCCAACCAAAATGTGACAACAATACATGAATCTATTCATAGAAATTTAGATCAATTGATAAATGTATATCAAATCTATGAGACACTCATTGAGCTATCAAACATGAAAAACACTTTGGAAACAATCATTTCAAATGTTGAAACTTTGGCAACTCAGCACAATAGATTCATACATTGGTCAGAGGAACAAGGGCAATTTTATGCCGATGGGTTATCAAAGGCAATTTTATGTCGATTGGTTATAATATGATGAGGTGAGGAAACTTGATATTGAAAAAGACCAATTAGCCCAATTATTCATGGATCACAGAACATGACAGCTTGTTAATGTGCAAAAACCAAAATTTTCAATTAAATGGTGCACCCATAGAGGCATATTAGATAATTTATGGAGACGTTGGTGGATGATTTTTGATAAACTGCCCAACAAAAATCTTGATGTCCCTTAGTATTTTCTTCAAAAATTATATGCTGAGTTTTTGTTAAGGAAACATGTCAATTACTTTGACATGTGAGATTTCAAAGTAGAGGGATGCCACAGGATAGGCCTAGAGCACATTGAGTCACCCCAGTTCATCTTGCTCTACCTATTGCTACCCCGCTCCACTGCCTTATCTTGAGATTGTTGTAGATGTAAGGACTCTGAGCATTTATACCTTACATTCACTGAGTGATCATTTGGTCACGTAGAGCCATCATGTTATGTAGCCATTTGACAGTGCATTCCATCATGATGGTGTTACACCTGATACATCCTAGCATGATGGTGGTGCACCTGCTGCATCAACTCCTACTGGTACATCGTCATCAGCTCCCACTAGTACACTATCCTCTTTAGGACATATTTGTGTCCTCATCATTGCATGATGTGCAACAAATTATGTTTGGGTCCTCTTCGACGTCCACTGAGGCTACTATAGACACATTCGACTATGAGGTTCGTGATATGTCAGATGTAGGAGTTGATAGAGCATGAAGTGGACCATTTGTAGGAGAGACATCGACTACCGAGGATGATATGGGAGGACCAATAAGACTTAAAGTAATTTCATAGTGTGTTTTATGTAAATTCTTTCATTTTTTTATGAGAGATATTTGTACTAATAGATGTTTATGTGTTGGAATCTTTAATAGTTGTTGATAGAGGAGCAGATGTTGCAAGTGCAGGAGACTACACATACTGCCCTTTCATTTGTCCTAGAGAATCAATATATGATATTATTTAAATTGTTATTTTAGATGTTAATTTTTGAAATCTATTATGTTTAAATACATGTACTACATATATTGATAGTCTAATGTAATCTTGTCTTTTTATGCAGCAACCCGGTTCTTATACAACCTTGTTGAATGGGTTTGACCCATTGGATGAAGTTGCACAATAGGTATATATTTTTTTTATTCTCGACATTATGATTATATGTGCATGTGCATTTAAATTGTGTTACATTCTTGTCATTTTTTATATAGGAAACCATCTTAGCTGATTCATCCACTATGAGCCCATCTAGTGTCATAACATCATAGCAAGTATGTGTTTATTTTATATTGCAGATATTTATGTTTAGATAGGAGTAGATATGTGTTTAGTAGATATTATTTTTCAACAATTATATGATAATTTGTATCATTTTTATTTTATTTTCTATAGTCCTCTACTTGGCTCAGCATTGTGATGAGTGTGAGACCATTACTTTATACGAGGACTCTCGATTATCCTAAGGGACAACCATATGTAGACTGTCTTGCAGAAAAGAGAGCAAGAGTTGAGGTAAACAAGAATTGCATTATTGATATAATATAGTACATGTATACTGGTTTTGATGTTAAACTCATAATTTATAAATGATAGTATATAAGTTTCTAAATGGAATGCATAATTATCTTAGAATGGTTTAAAGTTATGATTGATAATATATGTTATAGATTAACAAAAATGCATTTTAATAGAACTTATGAACTATAATTGGTAATCCATCTATGTTAGAGTTCATTCATATTAAGGTTCACATGCATTACATTCCATGAGACCATATTTCTTTGAGGAGTTTTTTCAAACAATTCATTGCCCTTTCTATTGTACCACATTTTTTATACATGTCTACCAATATATTTTTATCAAACACTCAATTTGAGAATACCCATGATTTCAAGCTTTGTTGAATGAATTTACATTTGACATTATTTAGTTTTTTGAACTCGTGTAATGAAGCGGGAAATTGATTTTTATTTCAAAAGGAGTTAAAATTAATGAAAAATGGATACAACTTAATGAAATATATGTCATGTTACAGTGTCCATTTGAAATTAATATAATCATCTTGATAAAAAAACATTGTCAATTAATGTTCATTCAAGCTTAATAACATGTAAAAGGTATAGAATCATCTTGAATAAGAATCACTATCTTTCAACCATAGGGGTTTGATGCAACCTTCAAACAAATTCCTTACAACTAAACAAGATACATGTTTATTAGATTGTTCATGTGAAATCTATACAATAATCACAATCAACAATTAAGAAATTACTCAACCATGATGCAACCATTAAACAAACCAAATGAGTGTGATACTATCATTAAACAAACCAAATACAACTCCATGACATGCATGTTATTTGACCTTTGACTTGCAATTTGTATTATTGTAATGCACAACAATGAATGTTGCTAACCATAATACATCAATAAGCAAACTAGGCATACTATATGGGCTTGATGCACACTAGTCATAATGCACACTTGGCACAAAAAACAATATCACTGATATGATATTGTCATATATGTCAATCAACCTTTACCCACACCAAACTTGCTATATCACAATTGATGTCATAAATGCCATTGAACCTAACACAATTGAGGTTTTGTATTTGGTAAGAATTTGTGTAGGCAAAGAAAGTGAGAGATGATGATTAAGGTGAATTTGAACAAATAAATTTGTTGTCCTAAGCATTGAAAACTCTATCAAACAAAGGGATCTTGTTTTCCTAGGAGTTGAAATTGAAGCAAAACAACTAAAGACATATTCAACCACTTACAAAAGGAATGAAAAGATAAGAAAAATATTTTATCATCAATGAAAAGGAGGTTAGTATTCTCTAAAAAAACTTCCATTGCATGTGGATGGGTATTTTCAGGTTAGTCATGTCCCTATTTCAAACCCAAACATGTTGAAACAGTTAGAGCTACATTGGACCGACAATATCCCTTAAGATTCCAAAGTACAAAAAAGTGGCAATCTTTGACGAGCTATTACTCAGAGATTGTGACACTTAGAAACTCTTCATTTGAGGCTATGGGATTGTGTTGGGATCCTCTACAATAATCTCTCTTATTTTTTGCTATCTTGAAGGCATTTTCCTGTGGTGACGAGTTTTCAATTGAGGAAAAAGTTGTCAGATACAAGTAGTGTAAAGTTGCAAAGTGGTGCAACTTTCGTTCTACAACTCGTACAACCAAATGGGTTGTTCCAAAACATCTGGATGGGTATGTTTATACTAGGAATGGTCCTCTTTTTCACCAAAACATGCTGAATCACTCTGAGCTACATTGGACTGACGATTTCCCTTAAGAGTCCAAAGTGCAAAAAAGCAACAATCTTTGACGAGTTATTATCAGAAATCGTGACAATTATAGACTCTCTATTTCAGGCTATGGGATTGTGTTGGGACCTTATTCAATAACCTCTCTCAATTTTTTCTATCTTGGAGGCATTTTCTCGTGGTCACGAGTTTTCAGTTGAGGAAAAAGTTGTCAAATGCAAGCAGTGTAAAGTTGCAAAGTGGTGCAACTTTCATTCTGCAACTCATACGACCAAACAAACTGTTCCAACACATTCGGATGGGTACGTTTACGCTATGCATGGTCCTCTTTTGAACCCAAACACATTGAATCACTATGAGCTACATTGAACCAATGATTTCCCTTAAGAGTTCAAAGTGCTAAAAGACAACAATCTTTGATGGGCTATTTCTTGGAAACCGTGATGCTTATAGACTCTCTGTTTGAGTTGGATCATGTTGGGACCCTATACAATAATATCTCTTGGTTTTTTCTATCTTGGAGGAGTTTTCCCATGGTGATGAGTTTTCAAGTGAGAAAAAAGTTGTTAGATGCAAGTAGTGTAAAGTTGAAAAGTGGTGCAACTTTTGTTCTACAACTCGTACGACCAAATAGACTGTTCCAACACATCTAAATGGGTACATTTACGCTAGGAATGGTCCTCTTTTTCTCTCAAACACGTTGAACCACTCTGAGCTACATTGGACTGACAATTTCCCTTAAGAGTCCAAAGTGCTAAAAGGCAACAATCTTTGAAAGGCTATTTCTCAGAAACTGTGATGCTTATAGACTCTTCGTCTAGGGCTATGGGATTGTGTTGGGACCTCTACAATAACCTCTCTTGATTTTTTCTATCTTGGAGGAATTTTCCCATGGTGATGGGTTTTCAGTTGAGGAAAAAGTTATCAAATGCAAGTAATGTAAAGTTGCAAAGTGGTGCAACTTTCATTTTGCAACTTGTACAACCAAATGAACTATTCCAACATGTCTAGATGGGTATGTTTATTTTGCACCCAAACATGCTAAACCACTTTGAGCTGCATTGGACCAGCGATTTCCTTTAAGAGTCCAAAGTGCTAAAAGGAAACAATCTTTGAAGGGATATTTCTTAGAAGTCGTGCTGCTTACAGACTCTTCGTCTAAGGCTATGGGATTGTGTTGGGACCATCTACAATAACCTCTCTCAAATTTTTCTTTCTCGGAGGCATTTTCCTATGGTGATGAGTTTTTAGTTGAGAAAAAAGTTGTCAGATGCAAGCAGTGTAAAGTTGCAAAGTGGTGCAACTTTCATTTTGCAACTCATACAACCAAATAGATTGTTCCAACACATCCAAATGGGTACGTTTATGCTTGGAATGGTCCTCTTTTGTGCCCAAACATGCTGAACCACTCCAAGCTACATTAGATCGATGATTTCTCTTAAGAGTCCAAAGTGCTAAAAAACATCAGTCTTTGATGGGCTATTACTCAGAAACTGTCACCTAGAAACAATCTGTCTGAGTCTATGAGATCACGTAGGGTCCCTCTACAATAACCTCTATTGGTTTTTGATATCTCTAAGGCATTTGCTTGTGGTGTCGAGTTTTTAGTTGATGGAAAAAGGGTCAAATGGATGAGATGTAAAGGAGCAAAGAGGTTTAGGGTTTTTTTTGTTCCTCGTGAGTAAGTGAAAAAGTGTATCATTTACTCAAATACACTTAATTCATGAACTACACACATGAATACAAAGTATACACATGAAAAATTGTAGGTCATAAAGTATACATTGGAATACTCATAAGTGACAAAGTATACACATAAACTATTGTAAAGTATACACTTGAATACACATAAAGCATACACAATATGCATGATATTATCATTCAAGAATTGCTATCAAATATAGGATTTTCAAAATACCACGTAGGCATACAACAAACAACCATGATACATAGTCATTTCCCAGTAGGAGAAGGAAATAGATCACACGTTGCCTTCGTGATAGGATCAGTCTTCTAAAACAATAGCATGTTGATGTTTTGGAGTGACAAGCACCTGCACAAACCATCAAGGTAGTAATTAAATTACATACAATAGAAAAGATGCTTAGAATAACTAATCTATATTATTCTAAACAACCTAATTGATGATGAAATGGTAATACAAACTATAAAAGATGCTTACAATAACAAATCTATTTTAGTCTAATTTGTCGCATACCTCTACTAAAGGATCAGAGTTGGCTATTGTTGTAGTAGCTCCATGATCAATTGTTCCAAGAACATCGTCATATACTTTGAATAACAAATCTATATGGTCACAACATAAAAGATGCTTAGAATAATAAATCTATATTATTCTAATTTGTCGCATACCTTTGTCAAAGGATTAGAGATGGCTATTGTTGCAACAACTCCATGATCAATCATGTCAGAAACATTGCAATATACTTCAAATGAGAAATCTATATGGTCACAATAGAAAAAATGCTTAGACAAACAAATCTATATTATTCTAAACAACTTGAATGATGATGAATTGGTAATGCAAACTAGAAAAGTTGCTTAGAATATAAAATCTATATTATTCCTATCAACCTAAATGATGATGAAATGGTAATAAAAACTAGAAAAGATGCTTAGAATAGTAAATCTATATTATTCTAATCTGTTGCATACCTCTGTCAAAGGATCAAAGCTAGCTATTGTTGCATCAACTCCATGATCAATCATGCCAAGAACATCGCAATATACTTCAAATGACAAATCTATATGGTCACAATAGAAAAGATGCTTAGACTAACAAATCTATATTATTCTAAACACCCTGAATGATGATGAATTGGTAATGCAAACTAGAGAAGATGCTTAGAATAACAAATCTATATTATTCTAAAAAACCTAAATAATGAACCTTAGCAAATAAACAAAATCAAAATGTGATGAAAAATATCATACCTATCCCATACAACAAATGATCCACTACTCAAGTGTTCCTGAAGGGTCATCTCTTACCTTAAGAGTTTCTAGTAATGCTTCATGATCAACACTACTAATTGTCCATAGTTTTTTTGTTTTTGGTCTAGCATGATGTCTCAATAACTTAACATTTGTTGCTATAATAAGGTGCAGATAAATGAGAATGGTTTTGTGTTTCTCATAGTCTTCAAATGCAGGTATGTCATTCTTTCTAATCATACACGTTTACAACCAAGTTCTAGAAACAACAATTGAACCTATGTGTTCATAAGTTTTTATCAACATCTAAATATACTTAGAATAACAAATCTATATTTTGTCTAAACAACCTAAATGATGATGAAATGGTAATGCAAACTAGAAAAGATGCTTAAAATAACAAATCTATATTATTATAAACAACCTAAACGATGATGAAATGGTAATGCAACCAAGTTCGAGAAACAACAACTAAACCTGTAGGATACATGAACCCATCATCATCTGTCATCGGTTGTGTTAGCTTTTTCTTTCCCTATACACATCATTCCAACCAATAGTATGATCCCTCTTCATTCCCTTGTGGTGCTACAATTGCATAGACATGTCTTGGCTATACAAGATTTGAAAGATGATTGTAGTCAAGTGAACTTTCCATTACATCTTCTAATGAGGATTGTGCTATAGATAAAGGGGTTAGGTACTATGGAATCCATGTATCTACCCACTAACTTGACTTACACTAATCCCAATCACACTAAATACAATTATGAAAAAAACAAGCCATCTCTCGCGTCCATATGGTCCATGCACTCACATTTGAGCTTCAAAATGGATGCATCTTTGAAGAATATCTAATTATTTGACATTCCATTCTATCTCCCACTATTCCCTCCTCAACCAACCAAAAGAACCTACACACTTATGAATCAAGTGTCCCTCCTTGTGATAGTGCATAAGTACACCAATCAACAATAGAACATGCATCATTGAATGTTGCACCACCTCTGATCTTCAGTTGTTCCTTAACCAAAGCTCTCTCCACACATGCACCAACGCCATCATGCTCACCTTTTCCATGCCTAGCTTTGAAAAAACTCCAAATATGTGGTACAACCCTCTCTATATGCATCCTTTTCAACCAATAAAACATGCAAGCATTCTTGAATTTCCCTATGGAGTTATCTAACCAAATCAAATGTTGACTCATTGCAATTCATTTTTCCTACAAGAACTCAAAAAAAATTTCAAAACAATTTTGTACAAACTCAGATGAAAGAGATCTATCATCATTATGTAAAAATGGTACTCCCTAATTATCTTCCTATCCTCTTTTGTATTATCAGGGGCATGCCTATATGTTATGTGGACAAAAATAGTAATTTGAATAGAATTATAATATTGTGATTGGAATTCATTTTGTGGTTGCAATGCATAATTTTTAGAAAAATCAACTACAAATAAAATAGTTCCAATGGGGAAAGAGTCCTTACACATCTTGAATTGCCAATCCAACCACTGTGACCTATGGCTATGCCTTGCATACTTATAAAAATATTTTTCTTAAAATATGAAATAAAATCAACAATTCTTGCATCTCTTGCAACCAACTCACATCTAGAACCCTCACCTCCACTATTCAATGTGTATTTGATTGTCTCAAACTTTTTTTCTCAACAATTTTGTTACCAAAATCATGATTGCTACCCTCATGAAAGCATGTTACAAACTTTGATAAGGACTCTTTCCCCATTGGAACTATAAAATAAGCAACCATCACCTTTAATGCATAAAAATGAATCTAACAACTCCCTGGATGACTTGGGAAGTTGCACTGCATGACACTCCTACAACATTTCATCAGTATGCATATTAGAATGAATATGGCATAATAATTTAGGATACATTGAAAAATCAACATGGTATTTACAACATGTATTACAAAAATTAATAGGTACACAATAAAATGGTTTGCAAGACTTAAACGCCCTTTGTGAGATTTGCAAATTTGTACAAAATTGTTTGGCTACATTCCAAAAAATGTTTAGGATGTGGTGCACGATCTCGATTACCAATTCGTAACTTTGAAACATCCTTTACATTCCATGATACTCTAGAGTGAGAATTATAATATTGTTAAATTTGCATCTTTACATTATTAGTTATCTTTTTATCAACATGTGGAAGCCTCCCAATAAAATCCCATGTATCATTTTGAAGAGCACTATCGAGTCTTCCTTTTCTTGAGAGTGCTCTATTCAATGTTTTATGATTTAAGTTAAAATCAATACAAGTTTGTCTCATTAAACAAGCCTTTTTCAAATGATGGCTTACTAGTGAGGTTGTGATCACTCTTTGAGCAACCCTTTTATCTTTTTCCTTAATAGTCTTTCCAATAGAGGTTAGAGCATTAAAGATATTTTTTACAATCAAACTATTTTTTTTTGAGACGAATCTTCAATTTTTTAAATAATGGTCTCATTTTGTAAATCTTAGGTAATTGCACAAAAATTTGACATTGTCCGGTTAATGTCTTATCAGAAAAGAATTCAATGAACATTTTGGTAGCCCACAAACAAATCGTTTGTTGTGACCTTTTTCCTTCAAGATTATCAATTATGTTCTCATCTATTTCAACCAACCATTTAGGGGTTCTTTTGTAATTAGGTGTTACGTAAGGTTCATTTTCAACATTTTCAATATTATCAACATTTTCATTTTCAAGTACAATGTTATTAACATTTTTATTCTCACTGTTTTCAATATTTTCAACATTTTCAACATTTTCAATAACAATTTCATTTTCAACAACATTTTCATTGTCAATAACAATTTCATTTTCAACCACATTTTCATTTTCAACAACATTTTCATTCTCAATGTTGTTCACATTTTCATTTTTAATTTCAATGTTTTCATTTTTAATTTTAATTTGATGTTCAATATTTTCAATTTCTATTTCCTCTTCACTTGAATTAACATTTAATGGTTTAGAGGAAGCTTCAATTTGAATATTTCACATACCTTGTCTTCTTTTCCTATGACTTTATCTATCTTTTTCTCTATGTGCTTCAATTTGATATGTTGTACGTTTCCTTTTACCTTTTCTCTTACGACAACTACTGCTCCCCATTGCACAAACAAAAAAAACACACAAATGATTGGAATTCTAAAAAAAGTGTAAGAGAATCTTTCAAAAGCTGAATTTTGTCTGATGCAGACAAAAAGTATGAGAATTTCACAATAAAAAGAATGTAGGGATTGTTGAAATAATCAAAACAGTCCCATTTTTGTTTTTTATATAACTTACAAAACAAATACCCATTTCAAAATAGATATCCGTTACCTTTAGTCTTATAAATTACAATATGTCATAATATATATATTTATTATATATTAATATATTATGTTAATTTATTATATATATTTATATATTAATATATAATATAAATTATATATTAATATTATATTGATATATAATATAAATTATATATTAATATTATATTAATATATAATACATACTATATATTAATATTATATTAATATATATTATATATTAATATTATATTAATTTATTATATATATTTATATATTATATAGATATTATATTGTAACATCATGAAAATAGGAAAGATTAAAGCACACTACAATGCAATCAAACTCTAACACAATCTAAAGTTAAACAACAAAGAATAAAGGAAATAGCTAAAACATAAAACAATCTCACCAAAGATCAATGTAACTCCATGGATAACCTTTGTTGTCCTTCTCCATTTCACCGTGATGGTATTCTTGCCCTCATATTTTTAGTATTCATGCAAGTATAGCCTTGATAGATGTGATTATAGCAAAATATTGAAGATTATAAAACAAGTGCTCCAAAATTCATACAATTTTGGGAGGAGTAAAATGATGAAAGATAGATCAATTTATAGAAAATTGATCATTCGAATGGCAAGCCAAGATTGAAAAATAAATGAATGATTCAAATTAAATGATTCAACATGCATTATGATAACCGTTAGTACTGACATGAGTGATAAAACCTAAGAATAGAGATAAAGATTAAATAATGATTTAATCTCGAGTTTGAGAGTATTCAAAAGTAGAAGAATAATTTTTGGATGACAAAGATAAAGATAGATTAAAAGGAATTATGATTTGTTTGAATGCACACATAAAATTAATTAATTAAATAAAGTTATTTAATTAATAAATGTGTACATGCATACAAGTTAGAACTAGATAACTGACTAGTTATGACAGAGAGTTTATTCGTGAAAGACACTCAGACATTAAATCAAGAGATAATTGACTAATTCAAATAGATCTCGAGTCAAGTGGGAATGAATACTTAGACAACTTAAACAATTATCTAAATATAGAGGAATGTGTTAAAAATAGACTTCTATGAATTAAATGATTTATTTAATTCAAGATTCAACATTTAAAGATTAAATTAAATAAATAAGATTTATTTAATTGACCAGAGAAAAGGATAAATGAATAATTAAATAATTAAAGTATTTATTTAATTATAGTTGAAAATATGATAAAGATAAGTTAAGTAAGAATTTATTTAATTTAAGGAGGATAAAGTTAATTAATGGCGTAATTAAATAAAGAATGTTTATTTAATTAATTAGGATAGAAGAAAGGTAATGTGAATTAATTAAATAATTAAGTTTATTTTATTAATAGAAGAATAAATGTTATAGTGAATTAATTAAATAATTAAAAGTTATTTAATTAATAGATGAAAAAATACTTTAGAAAGTAATTAAATAATTAGCATTATTTAATGATGACATTAACAATATAGATTATGAAGAAATTGAAGTTGTCGGCTTAGACCAAATTTTAGTGTCTACATTTTTCCCCTCTTTGATACAATGTCATTTCGGCGTTGTGTCAAAGAAAATCATTCAAAAACATGCCCCGGTGTGAAATAGGTGAAGGTATGCTCCATTGGGAAAATTGACAAATTTTCAAAAAAATTCAAAAAATTTGGAAATAGTCCCAATTAGTAAATATGATAGCCAGAAATGTAGTGGAGTTGACATAAATGAATTTCAAAGTGTTAGGTATGTGTACGGGTCAATAGAAGTTGGAGGTTTATGTGGTCAATAGACAAGGTTGGAGGAAATGCCACCCAAAACCCTAGGTATAAATAGAAAAGGGGTGAAAATCTAATTCATTTTCACCCTCCAAGTTTAGAGAATTATGATTTTTGCTCTAGACTTCTAGCAACCATGTCTCTAGTTCCATACTCACATCATTGTGCTTATCACATTTGAATGTTCAGACGACTTGTAGACATGGCCCCCTCTGGTATGTAGTCTGAAACCACCTTTTGAATTTTAATTTTCACGCATTTTAATGTATTTATTTCAACTTTTTGTCATGCGTCATTTTTTTAGAATTCTGCATGTGCATTCGCAATTGACGCTTCTGCATTTGGAATAACACATTTGTATTTTCATGTTATAGCATAGTGTAGTATTTTGATAAATGATCGCATTTGATTTTGTTTTCAATGCATTTGTGTAGTTGCATTGCATTTACATTTAACAGTAGCACATATAGGAATATGAGATGCATTTATTTTTTAAGACACATTTGAGATTTAGAATGGTGATTGTTTGTGTGTGACTGCATTTGTACGCATCTACATTTTAAAACGCATTTGCATTTTAGGATGACGCATGTGACATTTTGAGACTCATTTGCAAAATAGAATGACACATGTGATGTTTTGCAATGCATTTGAAAATAAAATGATGCATTTGACTGGAATTTTTTTTTGGAATTTTGGGCTAGGATAGGGTATTGATTCTGACAGGAGGCATGCATAATGCTATTACAGGTTGTATTGGATCCTATATATATCAGAGAGTCAAGACCGTTGACTTTTGGCTTCCGTGATTGTTTACAGAGTGGGGAGAAACGGTTTCTGTGGCACTTGGGTCTACATCATGTGACATTCATGCCCACTATTTGGGAAAATCGGGGACTATTGACTACGTTGTGTGAGTGGTGGCACTTAGAGACATTGTCATTTCATCTACCTACTAGTGAGGCGATAGGAGGATGTGTATAGGATTTTGAGATTACCTATTAGAGGTACTAGGGTAATGTATGATACTTAGAGGAGATTCATGGAGATGTGTAGATATTATCCCCACCAGGACATTAGATAGCTAGGGATAGACCATTATGAGATTATATGGCATGTGTTAGCACAAAGATATAGTAGGTTAGATTGTCTATTGTGTACATTGATTGGAGGTATAGTTCTTCTTGACCGTCGAGGTCGTGGATTCCCTGTAGGATGGGGGGAGATGCTTGTAGGTGTGTTAAAGAGGCAGGTGGTTTATGCTTGGGGCCCTTATTTATTAGCTATATTATATTTCCTTTTGCACAATATTTCCTATAGAGAGGCACAGTCTATGAGCTATGGTACCACGCTCCTGATGGTATGGGTGTGGGATCACATAGCCATTTTCTGTCTACCTGTTATAATAGAGGTACAACAGGGATCATGTTATGCCTTCCGTTATGTGGGGACAAACACCCAACATAATATTAGAGACATTGGATACTAGAGACATGCTATTGATATGATGGTGCAATTCATTTGGAGGCCATACATGGATTTCCCACAATGGCCAAATGAGGATGGGAATTTGACATATTGTTGATAGAAATAGTACTTGATTGGATGCATAGTTTCACATGTGCACATTATTGAGAGGCATTTACTAGATCGTTTCCTTAGATAGTTTGGAGAGGTTCAAGATGAGCCTCGAGGTCGAGAAGAGTATGTTAGATCTTCCAGAGATGTGACATTGTGGGGAGTAGATATTCTAGTTTCCACTATAGAAGCAGACATTGATTCTTTACAACCAGTATAGTGGGGTTGGAGAGGTGGAGCAGTGGATCCGATCACCGCAGAGGCATATAATGGTTGGTGGGCCACTCATAGGCCAGTGCCATTGACAGATCTTGAGCAAGATGCTCCTGTTGAGAGGCATGGGACATGACCGCAAGGTAGATGTGGCAGAGGTAGGGGTTGGAGGGGTGGTGGTAGGGGGAGACATGGTTGTAGAGGATGAGGCCCACCTTTCTCACCCATCCACAAGGAGGTAAGGGAGGGAGAGGATATTCTTATGCTAGATGTTGGTGGAGGTGAGGAGGAGGTGGATGATGAGATTGGTGGAGAGGAGGAAATTCCTGAGGAGCATGAAGAGGAGGAGGCAAAGATGGGTGCTCTTGGTTTGCTTTCCAGCTATTGGGATGATGATGAGGAGGATATGGACAACCAGGAGCAAGATTTTTGTGACAGGATTGTGGAGGAGTTGGAGGATGATGGGATGGAGTGTTATGATAGGATGACATAGGTTTTTTTGACTAGGATGTATCAAATTTGCATGCCCAGGTAGCACCTCTAGAGGAGAGGATGAGGGTATTGATGTCAGAGCAGGATTCCCTACAAATGGAGAGAGACAAGGCATACATGGATAGAGATAAGGCCATAGCTTAGAGACATGAGACCGAGCAGTGATTTACAAAGGTCAGAGCTCTTTATAGTGGTCCATTTGATGGTTTTTCATGAGAGTTAGTTAGATTTGTGGAGAGAGCATCATATTACAAGGATCTATATGAGGCAGAGGTTCCTCCTAAGAGATGGGCTCCTAGTTTTTCTCATGCTTGTAGCGGTAGGTCTCAGAGTAGGACTCACAACAAGATAGTTAGTGCAAAGGGGGTTGAGGGACCTCACAAATTTGGGCCATATGATAGGCATCCTTCTAGACACCAATCATCAGGATCCTAGCATCATTTACCTTCACATTCTACTCATGGGAGTAGTGGGAGTTTTGGATAGGGACATTTATATTATTATTTTTTGGACATTGTATTTTAATCATATAGCTTGTGGGCTTCATGTTTATTGATACATTATGACTTTGTGATGTGACACCCTTTTGAGCAATATATATATATATATATATATATATATATATATATATATATATATATATATATATATATATATATATATATATATATATATGATTTTTGGTGATTCTCATGATATGCAGTTCTATGTATGATTATGCAGTCTTTTATTTATCCATGTATGTCTATATGATATGCCTATGTTATGGATGATCATATCTACATTATGATGTGTTTGTGCAGCCTATGATGTGATGTTGTTTCTATATGATCATGTATGCATTGATTTCTTATGTATTGATGGATGTTATGGATGCAATTTATGATTATGAGATGTAATGTGATGTTAATATAGACCATGCTATCTACATGTGATGCTATACATTTGATGATGATGGATGTAAAGTGATGCATATATTTACACTTGTTATGTACATATAATTCTTTTGTTATGTACTCTATGATGAATTCCTATTATGCCATGATTTCCTAAATATGATAGATGTCTATTTTTTTGTGTTTTTGAGATACAAGATATATGTATGATTTGTACAATGTATGATATGTACATGATGTTTCTAACATAAATGAATATGCATGATTATTTATATTTTTGTGTGTCACAGGACTCTGTCATAATGCAAGAAAGAAGAAATGTTAGTGCAAAAAGAAAGATGAATAAGAAATGACATTGATGTCAGTATTAGCAATCTTGAATATTTTGCCTAATCACAAAAGGCTTTTCACTTTATCATCATTGGGTGGTAACTAATACAAATGGATACAAACACCATGATATGACATAGATAAAGGTGTGCAAGGTCATCCACCTGCTAACAACAAACAGTAACAAACAAGGAGTGTCTTAATTCATACTAAGGGCACAATTGCCCTAGTCTTTTTATCAAGACAAACCACAGACAACAAACAAATAAAAGATGGGTCATGAGATGTCATTTCTCCTCTAAATCCTTCATGGGACATCCTTGAGGAAACTAGTAACATGACTCAAAATCCAAAGTTAAAAGATAGTCGACAAACAACAGTCAAATAAAATAGAAGTCTGATGCATTGTTACTTCTCTAAATCCTTCATGGGACATCCTTGAGAAAGCTAGTATCAGGATTCCAAGATAAAGCCAAATAAAATGATAAGATAAACAAACCATAAAGTCACAAGCCAATAAAATATTTTCCAAAACTTGTGTATACATCTAAAAATGGTCATGGTCAATCAAGCTTGTTAATTAATTAAATATGAATTATTTAATTAATCTTCTAAAGTCATCTACATATAAATAAATTTAATTAGTTATTTATATCGTTCACTTTTATAATTCTTGTACCTTAATTAAATAAATAAACTTTATTTAATTATTACCACCTTCCATATTCCTCTTAATTAAATTAAATAAATTTTATAATTTGTTTAAATTAATTATCATATTATTCATAATTTGAATGTTTAAATTCAAATAATGGAATATTCCTCCAAACACCTTCTTCATCTCATAGTTAAATTAAATATTAAAAATATTTAATTTAACACCTTTTTCTCATTTCATGCATAATTTTAATATTTAATTACCTTCCATTTTCATGTCTCACACAATTAAATATTAAATATTTAATTATTGAAACTTCTAAATTCATTGTCACATGTAATTAAATAAATTATTTATTTAATTATGGGATTTATCTTCAACTACAAAACCAACTCATAACTAAAGATGACAAATGGCAATTTGCCTCTATTTTTGAGTGAAAGGTTTTGTGGGAGGGAAACATCTTCCATTATTCTCTCAATCTTCCATCTTTTTCTCAACTTCTAGAATGTCTCACTGCTCCTCTTGACAAGCTTGATTTCAACTGTTGATCACATTATCCAATCAGAATCTTTTGAAAACTCTATAAATACCTCTGTGAATCCAAGCATTGGTTACACACGCACATACACATGCATTAGAGACATGCAATTTGCATTTTAGCATTATTATTATCAGCTATAGTATTCATAATTTTGTAGTTTTACATTCTATCAATTATGTCTAGTTTAAGCATGTTAATCATATCTTAGCATAATATGCATTCATCTTTAATCTTGTTCTCTAGGAAGACTGTTTGTTAAGCCTAGTACACAATTTGAGAGCAAGCTGGAATCAACAAAAACACTGGAGATAGAGGATGATAGGATGCCATCAAGGACAAAAGACTGAGTTTTCATTCCTTTTATTTTATCTTTTGTTTTGATATAATTTCTTATTGGTGTGTTTGATTTATTGTTTTTAATCTACAATTGACACACTTAAAATTGGCCACACATTTTTTGGTACCCACCATGGGGCCTTTGCCCCATTTTGACATCTACTTGTAGGTTTTTCGAAAGGATTTCACATTCTGGGGTTTGGCTTTCCAAAAACGTTTGCATTTTAGCGCATTTAGGACTTCTTTCAACACTTCTGCAGGTCTTTTAGTGCATTTAGGAACTGTTTCATCACATCCAACAATTTCTTTAGTGCATCTAGGGAACAAAATAATGCATCCATTTAGCTAACTTCATTTAAAACTATCTAAAAAAAATTTCACTCTTAGAGTAGCACATTTAGGATTTCTTTTAACGCATTTAAGGTTTTCTGCAGTGCTTATGAGGTCTATTTTTGCACATTGAATATTTTTTTTAGTGCATATGTGTGATCTTTTAGTGCATGTAGGTTGTAACTAAACAAAGTTCTGAGTTTGATGCCTTCCACAGACAGAATTTTTTTTGGTTAAGAAGAAGCAACCCTAGGGTAGACACATCAATGTAAAATGAACCAATCCTAGGATAGAGATGGAATTGTAAAAGAAGCAATCCTAGTGTAGTCACCACACATTGATTTTGTGATTAAAATGAATCCAATATTTGTTGTGAAGCAACATCTTCACATAGATTAAATCATTGTCATTTGGGCTCTAAAAAGAACACTGTCTATTTTGTCAGTAACAATAGGTCTATGCTCTCCCCTTAACTGGGTGATTAAAATACCAGACTTTCCTTTTCAATTTCTACAATTTTAATGCTTTATTACATCCTTTAGAGGGCTTGCTCTTGTGGGAAAAAGTACTCACCCAAGAGGAATGACCCAAGTGGGTTCAAACCAAAGCCAGGTTATTCCACCCCACTATAAAATTTAAAGAAATTTTGGGGAAACCCACTTTTGTCGGTAGTGTGTAAAATAACCATCTCCAAAGAATTTTTTCTAAAGGTTGGGAGGTCTCCTGAGGGAGTTTATTATTGCTGCACCGAATGAAAATCCTTACTAAGATCCTAGTGTAGTAGCCAACTGTGTCAGTTTCTAAACATCCTAATAATCACAGTGCAAGGGGAGGGAAGAATCTTCCCCCAAGACACTCACCATATAACTGACAAGAACCATTTGCTCAGAGGATCTAGTATCCACTTATGTCACTCTGAGTATGCACCTAGAAAAGGAAAAAAAACTGGTGCCCCTTCGAGGGTGACATGATTGTGTGAGTTGATGCAGTTCTAAGATGTGGGCTGTGGTTATTATGATGACCTACTTGAGTAATAAGAGTGAGTCTGCCTGAATTGTCGGTTATGTGCAAAACCTATGAAAACACTTTTTGAAAACATTTTCGAACATACACTTGATGTTTAGTATAGGGCTTAAAAAAAACTATTTTTAGAGTGTTTGTTGTGTTTTCAATCACATTAGTTCAGATAATAAATCATTCAAAATGAACATGCAAAATTTTAGCTGAAACTACTCAAAATTGTTCAGAAAACTACCTTGAAAAACTATTTTAGCACATTTAGGGTATATCTTAGTGCATATGAGGTTTGTTCTAGTGCATCCACTGGTTAGTTTAGTGCATTGAGAGCTTGTTTTTGCGCATTGAATGTTTTAGTGCATAGGTTGAATATTCTATAAATAGTTTTTGGTCAGTCAAAACTTTTTTTTTGGTAGCACATCTGAGACATATTGTAGCGCATCTGAGGTTTGTTGTAGTGCATTTGATTGTTTCTCTAGCACATATGCCTATTTTTGTAGTGCACATAGGGAATAATAGTGCATCTATCACTTTCCAAAATTTTTCAATTTTGATAGATCTAAGTTTGTAGCATCTTTAGTCTAGTAGCATCTTGACATTTCTCCCATGTTTAGAGAGTGGAAGTCAACCAAATTTGTCAGGAAATCAATTGCCAATAGGGTCAAGAAACCCAAGAAGAATCTAGGTAACAAGAAAACCTTGAAATGAAGAGATTTTTTGTATAAAAGTTGAAACATCTTGCTCCATTACCGTGAGTTTCTCCATAGGTACCAGGATTTTGTTAGGGGATTTGCTGATGAGTATGTTGTAGAGCCTTTATATTCCCGAGCCTATTTCCAAAGAAGAGCTCTATCACAATGACACAATCACAATCAACCTCTCAACTTCAATTATCTACCACAACCTTCGATTAAATATCCAACACATCCCAGCCAAATCATTCAGTGATCTTAACTAGGTTATTTGATATACTTAATCATTCTTCAAAAACAAGGATCAAATCTTAAAAGTGCACCTTTCAAGAAAATTTCTGATTATTGATTCAACTTCCCTAATAGGATTTTGATATCCTTCATCATTGGAAGCCACAGTCAAGAATCAAGAACGTCTTTGATCATATCATAAGATTTTCATCTTATTAGATCAAAATATCACAATTTTTGCACTTATCAAACTGTGATCTAAGTTTAGGGGAACATTTCAAAATCATATGCCTATTTTTACAAAATCTCAATACAATAAGTTGAAAGAGGACATTCAACAAGAAGATTTTACTTGAAGAAATCAAGAAGGAGGTGAGAGTAGTAATCCCCTTTGTAGTGTGATTTGTAATCCCCTTTTCGACAACATGGATAAAAGATAAAAAAATCCATTCCCTTTCAACAAAGACATGAGCAAAACTCTTGTAGATAGTGATGATGAATGAGATGAAGAACATCACCTTAGAGAGGTTGAACAAGATCCAAAATTTTACAAAGCCTTAGAAAATATTTTAGAGCACAACAAAGAGACATATTTCCTATATTTAGCTAAAAAAGGAGCTACATTTCCACATGATTTTGATATTGAGAACTTAAAGAGAAGTCTTGATGAAACACCCTTGTCTGATCTTAGTGCCTTGTCTCAATAGATTAAGGCACTTCAAGGACAAATTAAAGACATGCAAGGGGAAACCACAATGAAGACATATGCTCTTGATGACATTTGTCCTTATCCTTTTGACCGATGTCTCAACATGATCCCATTTCCCAAACATTGTGAAATCCAAAATTTTGATCGTTATAATCGAAAATCACATCCAATCGATCATATTAGAGACTTCTAAAATATGACTTTAGAGTTTTCCCATGAGGATACATACTTGATACGTTTGTTTCCTAGGAGTCTTGGAGGCCAATCAATGAAATGGCTATCAAAAATCACACCACAAGTCAAGAAATTTGAGGAATTGATTAATGAGTTCATATCACAATATTCCTACAACATACAACATCAAATAACCACAATTGATCTCTGCAAGGCTAAACAGAAAATTGGTGAACCATTCATTACATTTCTTTAGAGATGGAGAAGATTGTTCACTAGATACCCACATCATGTTCTTGAAAAGGAAAAGATCACCACTTTCATGAACAAGTTAGATAAAGATATGATCTATTGTCTTAATCTTCATTGTCCTCCAAATTTTCAAAAATTGATTGAAAATGCCATCACCATTGAAAGTACTTTAATCCAGAGAGGGATAATAAAACTTGACAAGGACAATCCTAGCTCTTCAAATCACCACAACGACAAGTCTAAGTTTTGTACTCACAACAAAAATGTGGTAAATGATGGTGTTGTAGATGAAAATCATGTCTCAACTAAGCCATTTTTTCTTAGTACTCCAAGTGCTCATCGCAACAATAACTATAACAATGTCAACTCGGTCACAAATCAAGGAAAAAATCCTCCTTCTCTGAGGAATAACGTGAATCAAAATTTTACTCCCAATCAAGGGAATTCCAACAACCAAGGTTACCATGGAAACAATAACAACAATAATGCTTTAGGAAATACCCTGATCACAAATCCACAATGTTCTTCATTCTTCTCTAGTAGAACTTTTACTCCAGTGGGTCAATCTTTAGAATCTACATTCAAAGAGTTGATGGCTAAAAATGTCCTTAATTTTCCACCTAACCGAGTATGAAGCCTCCGTCATGGAATGATGCATACTATTGTGATTATCATTAGTGCAAGGGCCATCGCACAAATAATTGTCAAGCCTTGAAAAATATCATCCAAGACTTAATTGAAAATTGCACCCTCACAATAGGACACCAACAATCAAATGAAGACCACCAAGCATTTCATAACCCTTTTCCCAACTATCAAAAGGGAAATTCTTCTATAAAAAGTGTGAATCATATCAATGATCATATAGTCAATCATATCTACACTGACGACGAATGGGATAATGTTATAAAAGTTAAGGAGAAAATGGAATATAGACAAGTCAACGCAACAACAAGGGTACAAGCTAAAGTTTTCTTAAAGGGAACTTCTTCAAAATCCACTGTGCCCCCATCTCAACATCAATATGACTTAGTCAATCAACTTAGAAAAACTCCTGCTTAGATTTCTATCTTAGAAACCTGAAAGTTTCCCCAGCGCACAAGGAAATTCTAGAAAAGGCCCTCATTGAAACAACTATATCCACTGATCTGGATGTGGACTAATTTGAAGCCATGGTGGGACACTTGTCTTCACCCACATGCCTCTCATTCTTTAAAAAAGATGATGTTTCCATGACTCATCCCCATAATTCATCATTATACTTAGAGGTCATGATCCACAAGTTTCATGTTAGATCCGTCCTAATAGATGGAGGTGCTAGTTTGAACATATGTACCATGAAGTTAGTTCAAGCTTTAGGATTTTCTAAGGACTCCGTTGATCTCAGAAGAAATATTACTATTAAATCCTACAATGATGAGGAAAGAGCATCCAAGGGTTTAATCATGCTGTCGATCAGAGTGGGACCTATTATCAAGAATACTTTTTGTCAAGTGTTAGACCATGATATTGCATACATCTTGTTGGGTCATCCATGGATCCATGAAATGCAAGTTGTCTCGTCCACATATCATCAATATCTTAAGTTTCCTTATGATGGACAAGATATCACAATACCAACTGATAATTCAAATAGTTAGACTTGTGCCAACATCAACGCTAGTCAAGATACTTTGGTTCCCAACAATCGAGAAGCTCTTACTAGTGCTTCTCCTAAGGTTGATACAAAAATTAGTTAGTTAACCAAAATATTTGACAAGCAATTATGGTTCAAGGACAATGGAGTGGGGGAGTACTCTCTCTGTCTTGCTCATCTACCTACATCGCCTCAGTCACATGGGTAACCTTCTATCACACAACATCGGATATCAATAGTGCCAACATCAACGCAACCACCAACAGAGACAAGTAAAAAATTTAATGGATGATTTATCAAAGAAAAATTCCCCATGGAAGATCTCGAGGATAGAGAAGTTCTAAATTGGCTCTATAGAGATGAAGACAAAATAGTCCTCAATGTCAAAATACCAACTGACCAATATGGTAAAGGGTATTCAATCATGCATAAGATGGGCTATGATGGTAATGGTCCTATCAGAAAGAGAAAAGGAGTAGTTGAGCCTATTCACCTTCCAGGACTTGCTGTAAAAGATAAAACATGACTAGGCTATGATACTAACTCAAAAGAAAGAGCATCCAAGCAGTTGCATGATACTATCCTCACATTGCAAGAAGGTTTCGATACAAAGGAAGCGTGTTTGACAACAATTCAGAGTTTCATGTATAATAACCCCTAAATAGACTCTAGTGAATATGAATGGGACACCATCTACAATGATGAGTTCTAGAGGGACAAAAAGGTTGATGTGGTGCACAAGTACACCCCAAATCTAATTGAAGGTGAAGGGTTATGGTTCCAACCGCAAGAATCTGAACTACAAGGTGACTTGATTCTAGTGATACTGAGTCAGATTTAAACAAGCAAGAATATCATGAGAACAATATCATCATTGATCTACCTCATACCTCAGATCCTATAGACAACTCCATTATGACCATAACCATAGCCGATTTCACATAGCCTAATGATCCACTACCTCTTATCCATCTCAATCTCATTGACTAGGATCTATTCGAACCTAATGATATACCTATGTAACCAAGCAATGAATCTACCATGAAATTCCTTTCCACGGATGACACAAATGATTGTTCCAATAGCGATTTTCAGCATAGAGTCTTTAATCAAGAGAGTGTCAAGTCTCCTAGTACAAAAAAAAGAAAGAAAGATCTAATGGTGAAAACCAAAATATGGCAGTGTTAGATCAAACAAAAGATAAAACAAAGAGTGTATTAGATGGTGAAAACCTTTTTAAGGCACCAGATGATGGGATGCTTGACACTTTCCTAGAGCACTATCATGAGTGATTACCTATCTTGATTGAGCCTACAAAAGAGGTTAATCTTGAAACTATAGAAAAACCAAGGATTCTATAGTTATATGTGTCAATGATAGATAAAGAAGTGCTAGAGTTCATGAAGTTTGTAAGAGAAAATCAAGTCAACTTTGCCTGGTATTATGTAGACATGCTAGGTCTTGATACAAATCTCATAGTACATCACTTGTCCATCAAACTAGGAGTTAAGCCTATGAAACAAAAACTCAAGAATATGCATCCTCATGTTGCACTACTAGTTAAAGAAGAGCTTAGAAAACTTCTTGATGTGGGATTTATAAGATCAATCGACTATGCATAATGGATCTCCAACATTGTTCTTGTATCTAAGCCAGACGAAAGTATCAAAGTGTGCACAAATTTCAGAGATATTAATAAAACATGTCCTAAAGATTACTTCCCACTTCCAAACATTGATACCATAGTTGATCTGACAACTAGCCATACCATGTATTCACTCATGGATGGTTTTTCTAGTTACAACCAAATCAAGATTGCACCTAAAGACTAGGAGAAAACAACTTTCACATGTCCGTGGGGGGCTTATTGTTGGAACGTCATCCCTTTCAGTTTAAAGAACATTGGGGATACATATCAAAGGGCTATGGCTACAATTTTTCATGACATGATGCACACATTCATGGAAGATTATGTAGATGATATATTGTAAAAGTCATACACAAGAGGACATCTTGAAGTGTTATCCAAAATCTTTGCAAGGTTGGAAAAGTTCAAATTTCACCTCAATTCCAAGAAATGTATTTTTGGGGTCACATCTAAAAAACTATTGGGATACATAGTGTCAGAAAAGGGAATTGAAGTAGATCCTTCCAAGGTACAAGCAATCATGGAAATGCCTCCACCAAGGAATATCAGTCAGTTGAGGTCATTACGGGGATGATTTCAATCTATATACAAAGGTTCATCACACAATTGGTAGATAAAAGTCTACCTTTCACACATCTATTGCATAAGAATGTTCCTTTCACATGGGATGACAAGTGTGAAAAGGCCTTTCAATAGATCAAGCAGTACCTAATGAACCCACCGATTCTAGTATCACCAAATCTAGAAAAACCACTAATCTCATATATTGCCGCAATAGAGACATCTTTTGGGGAATTATTAGCACAAGAGGACTCTATAGGAAAGGAACGTGTAATTTATTACATCAGTTGAACGCTAACAAGTCATGAAATCAACTACACTTTCATTAAGAAGGCTTGTCTAGTAGTAGTCTTTGCCTCACATAAATTTTGACACTACATGTTAACTCATACAATCAATCTTGTTGCAAAGATTGATCCACTCAAGTATCTACTAAGCAAGGCTACATTAACATGAAGGTTAGAAAAATGGGTTATGATCTTGAGTGAGTTTGACATCCATTATGTTGATCGCAAAGCAATCAAAGGAAAATTTATCGCTGATCAACTAGCTGAAGCACCGCTACAAGCAAAGCATCCCATGCACATTGAATTTCCAGATGTTGATGTCTTCACTGTAGAATCCAAACAACCATGGTCATTATACTTTGATGGTTCTTTCACTCAACATGGATTAAGGGCAGGCATACTCTTTGTCACCCCTCAAGGATATACCATTCCTCGGTCATATAGGCTAATGTTTCCATTAACCAACAACATAGCCGAATGTGAAGCTTTAATCACTAGACTCAATATAGTATTGGAATGGAGGATCACATAACTACAAGTTTATGGTGACTCATAATTAGTCATTAATCAAATTAATGATGATTATTAGACCAAAGATGACAAATTATTGCCATACAAGAAAATGGTTGACGACCTCAAGAAGCACTTTGTAGATATCAAGTTCATACAGATTCCAAGACTTGATAACAAAGCAATTGACACCATGGCCATGATCACATCATTGTTGTAACTCCTAGAAAATTAGGCTCACTATGAATTTCTGGTGGAACAATCATTTACACCTGCCTATGACACACCCAAAAGCCAAATCATTTGCCACTTGGTAGGATCTGATTCACCTTGGTATGGCAAGATTTATTCCTACCTAAAAGATGACATCTTACCACTTGAATTATCCCATAACCAAAAGAACAACTTTATCTACCAATCCTTTTCCTATAATCTTATCACTGACATGCTTTATCACTGCGGTCTTGATGGTACTTTACTTCAATGTCTTGAATGTGATGATTCTGACAAGGTTGTACAAGAAGTTCATGGTGGAATTTGTGGTACTCATTCAAGTGGACTAACCTTATCCAATAAATTGATTAGGATGGGTTACTACTAGCCTATGATGGAAAGAGAATCATTTAATTTTGTGGAGTAGTGCTCAAAATATCAGATTCATGGGAATCTCATTCATGCTTCTGCACAAGAACTTCAACCGTTCACGCCGACCTGACCATTCTCTCAATGGGGGTTAGATCTAGTTGGAAAGATTCATCCTTCATCATCGGATGGACATAAATTCATCATCACATCGACAAATTATTTTACTAGCAAACAAATCTCATCATTCATACTCAACTATATCATTTGTCAGTATGGAATTCCCAACTCCATCATCACAGATAATGAACAACCTTTCAAGAATTAGGATGTTGATGAAATTTGTGAGAGATTACATATCCAAGGGAATGGCCAAGCAGAGGCCTCGAGTAAGACTATATTGAAAATTTTGAAGAAGATTGTGAATGATGCAAGGAAAGATTGGCATGTTCAACTCAATCCCGCATTATGGGCCTACAAAACTAGCATTTGAACACTAATAGGAGCAACACCATATGATCTTGTCTATGGATCAAAAGCCATATTACCTCTAGAGGTTGAGATTCCATCACTCAGGGTATCATTGAAGGGTCTCACAACAGATGATGAATACAAAGTTTCCTGACTGCTAGAGCTGGAACTCCTCGATGAGAAGAGACAGTGAGTAGTTGATCATTTGAAAGCATATCAACACATGATGTCTCATAGCTATAATCATAAAGTAAAGCCACACACATTTCAGGGTGGTGATCTTATTTTGAAAGAAAATCCACAAACTCAACAAGATAGAGAGAAGAAAGGAAAGTTTGAACCGAATTGGTTGGGTCCTTACGTGGTCATCGCAGTATATGGTTTAGGATCATACAAATTGTCCATGTTGGAAGGGGACATATTTGACGAATCCATCAACAACATGCACCTAAAGAAGTATTATGTATGAATCATTACCATCATCCATAAAAATTCCTAAAAAAAAATTCAAAAAAATCATAAAAAAGTCTTGAAAAAATTCAAAAAAATCAGAAAAAGTCCTAAAAAAAAAATGTCATAGGATGAAAACCTGATAATAGGTAGTCTATTGAAAAGAAAAATACAAAACAATTAAAAAGAAATCAGAAAAATACAATAAAAATAGATAGTGAAAATTAGGCAAACAAACACTATTTGTAGCTCTATTAGTTAATGTTCTGCACTTAACTTCTCGGCCTTCATTTCATGCATCCTTTCACCATCATCTTAGGGCCATAACAACATCATACAACCATCATTTTCCTATAAGGATAGCATCTTACCATGGTTTTATTGTTGTACATATTCATTTTAGCAAGTTGTGCCAATATAGGGGGAAAACATTGACAATACTGGGGGAAACCAACTTTCAGGTTCTACCAAAACAACTAGACAATGACATAAAATAGAATCAAATAAACAAATAATCAAATCACATGAACAATTATCCAATCATTGATCCATATCATAATGGTTTTTAGCAAGTACCATATCATAACACATTTCTAGATGATCTAAAATCTAAATTATGTTTGGAATAGTAGTATTATATTTTGAACAATGGTTGTTTGATTTTTTATATCATCCCTCTGGAGCACACTCGATGATGTACTGAACTAGAGTGGTGAGGAAAGAGAATGATTTTTGTTTGTTTTTTGTCTTGAGGTTAACTATCAATCTGGTACAAATATGTCGTGAGACATGATTACCAAAGCATATCATGGATGACAGTTCCAAATTTGCATTTGAAAGTGGTTAATCTTTATCTGTTTATGCAAGAAATGCTTAGGTCATCTCAGTTCAATTATACTTTGATGCTTGTGTTCACTTTCTATATCAAAAATCATGAAAGTTGTACTCAGGTCATCATTGGTGCTAATTTCCCCTCTGATGCTTGTACATGCTTCCAACATTTTAAAATGCTCTATGATGCTTCAAGAAAGCTAACAAAGGTCTCAAAAAATAGGTGGTTTCATTTAATTGCATTTCATTTAGATCATTGTACATATCTGCATACTGGATTTGCATTAGAGTTTCGAAAAGCTGAACAAAAAAATCAATGGGTGTCATGTCTCTTTGGACTATTTGAGGAGGACATTCAAACATTTGTTTCATTATCATCTTTTATCTTCATCATCGTTTCATTAATCATTATCATTTCATCTAGGTCATGTACATATCGTATATTTTATCATTCATTCTCATATCATTTCAATCTTGTATCATTTATTTATCCATCATTATGCATTATCAGGTCATTTATCATTTTTTTTCATATCATATAATTTCATTTTATACCATTGATCATTCTCATTTTATATCATCTTCGTTTTATTTCATATCATTTATATCCTTTATCATTTCATATCATTCATTTATCCATTAGGTATTTCATATCACTTTCATTTTCATATTATCTATCATCTTCATATCATTAACATCTTACTTATCATTTTTATATCCATTTCATTTTCATTCTACATAGTTTCACACCATTTATCATCTTCATTACAATTTCATTTTTCATCTTTTATCTTGTGTCATCATTTCATAATCTATTTCATATAATTTATAATCTTATCATTTCATCTCATTATCATTTATCATTATCATTTCATCATCATTTCATTACGTGTCATTTATCATCTTATCATAGATCTCATTATTATTAATCATGTTTAGTTCATCCCATTATTTATTATTTGTCACATTACATTCATATCATAGCTTTAATCATCTATCATGTTCATATCATTTATATATCATGCCATTTCTTGCATAAAATTTCACCCATTTCACATATCATTTCAAATCTTTTCCTAATTCATATACATACTACACATTCATAGTACATTTTCATAAGCACAACATCCATTTTCCATCACATCATCATTATTCATCACATTTGAAAAACCCAAAAAAAAACATTCTATGCATACATTACTTTTTCACATCATTTTTCATAAACATATCATCTATCCCATTGCATATTTTCATAATCAACATCCTAGGTCATTCACCTGCATGACATCATTAGTACGCATCACAACTTGCCATCATATCAAATCATCCTGCATATCATGTTAGTCATCAAATCATTAAAATGCATATCAAAATCCATACTACATCATGCAAAAATACATGCATATCACATCATCACATCAAAAATGCACATCATCAAAACTCATTGTTGCTACATATCATCACTCATCAAAAATACATATAACTATCCAATGTACAATTGAATTGAAAAATATAGAGAGATACATGAGATATGATAAAAAACAATTTACATGCTCCAAAAATGATACTAAATCAATAAACATCACATATCAAGGCTGTTTGGTCGAGCCCCCTGATGGAGCTGATCTAGAAGATGGTGGCTTGCCTCTACCCCCTGCCTCGAGATCTTGTCGAGGCCCTATGACCCCTTTGCTATGTGTCAGAGTTTGTGATCTATTCCTAGATCTACTATGGGACCGAGGGTAAGGCTCTCTACAGTCGAGAGGGAAAAACTCCTCGTATCTAATCTGATAATGCTCAACCTCCCTAGAAATCTTGAATCCCTTTGCAATGGCCTCTCACAAAGATGCACTCTCAACAGTGCCCATGAGACTTTGATCAACACCCTCTACCTCTACTCCCCTCCATCTGAAGGAATCTCTCTCTACTATCAACTAGGCCACCTATGGGTCTAGGGTGGGAGGAGGTGTCTATGCATGTGTCTATGCCTACACAAGTTGTTCCTATAACTGCACTACCAAACTCTAAGCCTAAGCTAATTGGATTTGCAACTGTGCCTACTACCCTTGAAGCGTTTGTACCTGGGCTTGCAAAGTATCTATCTATGCCTGCTGCACTATAGATGAGACCCTGATCATTGTCCACCATCCAATGCCAAATCTCAGACTTCACCTGATCTAAGCACTGCCCAATATATCTATCCTCTACCTCACTGGCCTCTGCTCATCCCCTCCACCATCTCCATTGTCATCCCCACCACTATCATTTGAGCTCTCCCCATCTTCACTCTCCTCCTCATCTCTACTATCCTCCTCCTCATCCCCTCCACCCACCGCCTGCTCTCCCCCTACCACATCCTCTTGTCTCCTACCCCCTAGTTGTTGTGCCATCAAAATGGGCACAACTCATATAGACATGTAAAACAAGGGAATGGGTGTGTGTGGAAATAAGTAGAGTACTCATATGACATCCCTACATCAGTAATATCCAGTCTATAAACCCATACCTCAGGCTGTAAACTGGTATACTTTGTATACACCACCTGATATAAAATGCATGGCCCCCATCCAATATCATCCTTGTGCTGCCCATAGTATGCAACACCCTGAGGCATCCCTTGTGTATAGCCATACTATCTATGCAACCATAATGCCAAAAATATCTCTATTATGAATAAGGTCTGACCTATAAGATATCGGGGCATACATACAAATGGAATCTCTAGATGATCAGTATCCCACACATCACAATCTGTGTATGGAATCCATATCACTAAATCTATATCATCAAGAATCTATCGCCAATACTCCAAATTCCCCAACTTGGGCTGGGCAAGTGCACTAGAATATGCATATACATATGGCCTGCCTAGTGGCCAAGCTCTAGGTCAAAGTGGTCTCGTAATAGCAATATGATCCCATGCCTAGATCTAGAGTAGGTAACACCACATGAAAAACTGGATGATCCTCTATATACTACCTAATGCAAGTCGTGATATAAATGAGCTAACATGCAACTCTCCTAGGCATATCTCTACTATTGACCTATCATCAGTTCAAGGATCCTCCCCCACCCAACTAATAATCCCTTTGACCGGTGGTTTGGACAAAGGAATCCTCTAATGAATGCACCCAAAATGGAAAGTAAGGCCAGATATCCCCTCAAATCTACCCATGGAACCTAGTACCCTATTATCTGAGCATCCCCAAACATCCTTCTTAGTGTATCTATACCACCTAGCTCCTTGTGGTCATAAACCACAAGAAAACCTACCATTGGAATCCCCAAAATCTTGTATACATCCTCAAGGGTCATGGTCATCTCACTTATTGGAAAATGAAAGGTGTGATGCTCTAAATGCCACCTCTTTGCTAGTACGGTCAATAGTCCCTTGTTGACCTGAATTAGTGGTATAGACAATAAAGGTCCCAACCCACATCCCACTATCAACTATACATCTGTTGGTGTCAGATCTCGTATCCAATCCCAACCTACAAGGAAGCACTCTTTGATCTAGAGGTTTTTGAAAACCTCCTATTTTTGGTCATCACAAGGATAATCAATCAAACTCATATCATGACTCATATCAACGTGATCTATCTACTTCACATCATACAAATCGATCAGACTCATATCTATCTATCAGTGACCCATATCAAGTGACCCATATCAGTGACCCATATCAATGGCCCATATCAGTGAATCATATCAAGTGACCCATATCATGTGACCCATATCAATGACCCATATCAAGTGACCCATATCAATTCCCCCATATCAAGTGACCCATATCAGTGACCCATATTAGTGAACCATATCAAGTTCTCTATCTAAGTGACTCATATCATGAAATCAATGCTAAAGCTATCTATCTGAATATCAAATCAATCTACTCTATCATCATTTACTATTTGTTTTCTTTTTCAAGAGAGAAATTTTATCAACAATCAAATCATCTTCCTATTTGTACTTCAGTCATGAATGCACATATGTTTTCAAATACATTGTCTACTATTTGTTTTCTATTTTCGAAAGAAAATTTATCAGAAGTCATATCAATCTTCTACTCTTTGTTTTCTAAAGAAAATTTATTAGACAATCCATCAATCAGTCTACTCTTTATTTTTCATTCAAGGGAAACAAAGTTATCAACTACCTACTCTTTGTTTTCTATTTTTGGGAAGCAAAGTTATCAATTAATTATCTGATTTTCTATCATTTCTATCCATATCAGTATGATGACAAGACAATTTATCTATCTATTCACCAAAGAAGCAATATACATCATCATTTTCATCAAACAATGCATTCTGCCTAAATTTCTTGGATGCGCTAATTTGCGGCCTCTATGCGTTGAAACCTCAAATGCGCTAAAGTTCCCCCCAAATGCACTAAATCCCCCTATGCGCCATTTTGTGCCTTAAAAGCACTAAAGTTTTTCCCCTATGTGCTACTTCCCTATATACGCTAAATTCTTAAGCATATGCGCCATTTCATCCACTTGATGCTTTGAAACCCTACATGTGCTATTCTATTTCCTATATGCACTAAATTCCCAATTTCCTAAAGGCATCCTAAATGCTCTATTCTGCTTATCGCATGCGCTAAACTGCCTCTTCCCTTAAAGTGATATTCTACACCCTAGATACGCTACAAGAAATTTTGAAAGTACTAAAACTCCTACTCTATGTGCTAAAACGAGTTGTTCAACCCTAAATATGTGCTAAAATACATCAAAATTTAATTAAAATCACAAATTTTTAACACACTGAGGGTTGAATCGACTCACCTGTCGTCCATACACAACCGATCTCTGGTATTAGTGGGCCCGCTCGAATCTATGTCAGTGGTACGAAGTATCCATCTTTCCAAGTCAACGTCAGAGCACAAAATCACTAAAGTCAAAAGGTGAAAATGACTTTCCCTTTTTACTCTTTTTACCTTTTAAAGGTCAAACAAGGTGGGTTTTTGTGGCATTTTATTTTTATTTTTCTGCTTTTCTCAAACTTTGACCTTATTTTTCAAATTGGGGCATCTTTTAATCAATTATCGAGAGCTAAATCACTGTATCCCTTTCATCATCCGAATTTCATCATCAACTGAACACTTGTCCCATCATCAATGATTTACCTCTTGAGGGGGCATCATCAATATCGGTCACATTTCTAAATCAGAAACATATCAAATTCAAATCAAAAGCCATATCAGTCACATTTTTTTTAACCAGGGGCAAAATCAAAAGCAACAAAGGCAAGAATATTTTCTTTGAAGCAATGTGTTTCACACATCTCTTCATAGAGGGGAAAATGTATAAATCTAAAAATGGTCATGGTCAATCAAGCTTGTTAATTAATTAAATATGAATTATTTAATTAATCTTCTAAAGTCATCTACATATAAATAAATTTAATTATTTATTTATATCATTCACTTTTATAATTCAGATTCTACCTTAATTAAATAAATAAACTTTATTTAATTATTACCACCTTTTATATTCCTCTTAATTAAGTTAAATAAATTTTATAATTTGTTTAAATTAATTATCATATTATTGATAATTTGAATGTTTAAATTCAAATAATGGAATATTCCTCCAAACATCTTCTTCATCTCCTAGTTAAATTAAATATTAAATATTTAATTATGGAAACTTCTAAATTCATTGTCACATGTAATTAAATAAATTTATTTATTTAATTATGAGATTTATCTTCAACTACAAAACCAACACATATCTAAAGATGACAAATGGCAATTTTCCTCTATTTTTGAGTGAAAGGTTTTGTGGGAGGGAAACGTCTTCCATTATTCTCTCAACCTTCCATCTTTTTCTCAACTTCTAGAATATCTCACTATTCATCTTGACAAGCTTTATTTCAACCTTTAATCACATCAGCCAATCAAAATATTTCGAAAACTCTATAAATACTCCTGTGAATCTAGGTATTGGTTACACAAGCATTAGAGATAAACAATTTGCATTTTAGCATTATTATTATCAGTTGTAGTATTCATAATTTCATAGTTTTACATTTTATCAATCATGTTTAGTTTAAGCATGTTAATCATATCTTAGCATAGTATGCATTCATCTTTAATCTCATTCTGTAGGAAGACTATTTGTTGAGCCTAATACAGATATGAGAGCAAGCTGGAATCAACAAAAACACTAGAGATAGAGGATGATAGGATGAAATCAAGGACAAAAGACTGAGTTTCCATTCCTTTAATTTGATCTTCTATTTTGATATAATGTCTTATTGGCATGTTTGATTTATTGTTTTTAATCTACACTTGACACACTTAAAATCAACCACATAACTGGATCTGTTTGTTTAATTGTTTTGATTGATAAGACCTGGTTTTAGGAAGGACACATACCATATAAGAGCTTGAGTCTGGTTTTGAATTTATGACTATCTATATAAGGCATGACAAAATCTTGGTTTTAAAAAGACACGTATCATATAAGGTGTTCAGTCTAATATCATTGAAGTGATAACCTATGTAAAATCATGTTGATTGTTTGATAGTGTTTGTATGGAGGAAGTACTCATCCT
>VDFB02271358.1:172902686-172938593 GCA_007258455.2 Sequoia sempervirens
TAAATTCACTAGAAGTGAATTCTCTACCTTTATCAAATCTCAAACATTTTATTCTTAGGTTCACTTCATTTTCCACTCTTTCCTTGAACACCTTAAACCTATCTAGAGCCTAAGGCTTTTCTCTAAAAAAGGAAACCCATGTCACTCGATAATAATCATACATAAGGAGCATGAAATACCTGTCACCATTTAGGCTTCCTATTCTATTCGGACCACAAAGGTTAGTACGAATTAATTCCAGTATTCTGGTAGTAGATTTCTCTTTTCCCTTAAAACTACAACTTGTTTGTTTCCCCAATTGACAACTTCTACAAATAGTATTAGCAGAATTAGTGATTCTAGGCAGACCTTAGATAGCATCTCTTGAACTGATCCTAACCAAATTATCAAATTTTACATGTCTCATTCTCTGGTGCCACAACCAACTTTCATTGACTTGAGATACTAGGCTCTAGCCATCAACACCCTTAAGTTGATAGATGCTTCCATGAGTTCTCCTTCTAGCAACAACCATATCTCTGGACCCTTTTATGATTTCATAGGAATTATTCTGAAACACAAGTTTAAAATGATTGCTACACTTTTTTCCAACACTCAAAAGGTTATGCCTCAAACCCTTTACATAATAAACATTATCAGTATTGTGAATTCCATCAAAACTAATTGAACCTTTTCCAACAATCTTTGCTCCTGAATCATCACCAAACATGACCAAACCAAGATCATACTTTTCAATTTTAGTGAACTTACTTTTATCTTCGGTCATGTGATTAGAGCATGCACTTGCAATCACCCAGTAGTCTTCATCTTTTCTAGCATGAAAGGTGGTGACAAAAGTACCTTACATATCATTTTTTTTCTCTCCTAAGCATTATTTCTTGCACATTTTCTAGGATTAGCAGATACATATTTATTCTCCAAAGCTAAAAAAAAAGCATTCACTATCATCACCCTCATAATCAGATTCATCATCAGATATTTCAGCTTCTTCTTTAACATAATACAACTTCTTAGATTTCTTATCCTTTTTATCCTTATCTTTGTGATCCTTTTTCTTCTTATGTACAACTCTATTTAGACATCTTGAAGCATAATGATCAATATTACCACAACTGAAACATTTAAAGGGAAATATACCTTTATACTTATTGGTACCTTTCTTCAACTTCCTGGTAAAATTCACTTCCAACTCATCAAAACCATCACTAGCTGGTCATCCTCAATTTTTGTTGCTTTAAATGTTGTTTTTGTATTTTCCTCCTTTCCAAACTTTCTCATCTCAAATGTAGTCAAGGTGCCAAATAGCTTTTCTTTAGTATAACTCTTAGGATCATACATCTCTTCAATAACTAAGATCTTATCACTATAACACTCTAGTAGGGTTATTAGGATCTTCTCAATTATATCTTCATTAGTCAATTTACCCCCTTGATTCCTAACATCATTTGTTGCAATTTAAACCCTTTGGAAATAGCTTGCAAAATCTTCACCTTCTTCCATTTTCAGATTCTCATATCTACACTTTTTCGTCAGCTTCTTTGTTAATCACTCTATCATTTCCTTCATACTGATCTTCCAACGTCTTCCAAACTTCATAAGCAGTGTCCAAAGAAAGAACCTTAGTTCACTCAGTTTTAGATAGAGCACTGAAAATAACATAACTCACCTTCTCATTCTCCTCATAAGAAAAAACCTCATCTGTAGTCATAAGACTACCCATCGGAGCAAAATACTTCATCTCAATAGCCTTTCAAGTCTTGTAACTGAGAGAGATAATATATCCTCTCATCTGCACTTTCCAGTCACTGTAATTGGATCCATCAAACATAGGGATTTCCAATTTATGCACCATCATATCTTCCTTAAGTGGTTAAGCTCTACACCAATGAACCAAAGCTCTAATACTAATTGTTAAAAGGTGAAAGACAATTGAGAGGGGGGTTGAATTAGTTGTCACTAAATTAAACTTAAAACTTCAACACTTATTAACTTCACAACCACACTGTTCTTTTATTAAGTATGAACATGAAATGCAGATAAAAAAAAGTAGAATCAATAAAAAAGAACACAATATTTTATGTGGAAAATGAAATGAGGGAATAACCATGGTGAGGATTAACTCACAATATAAAGAGATTTCAAAACTGAATACAAAGGCTCACTACCAAGGGCTCACTTCCCAGAAGAGGACTCATTGCCCAAAAGAGAACTCACTGTCCAGATACAAAGGCTCACTACCTACAGAAAGGACTCATTTCCCAACAAGGAGGCGCACTTCCTATAGATGCAAAAGAAAACAAAAGATCCACCACAAAAATTTACACACATTTGAAACCTTGATCAGAAGATTGTAGAAACCTTCAGCTCATTACTTTCAAGAATCTAACACAATGAAGTACTGCTACCTGAAATCACTTTCACACACTTCTTCTCTTTTGATTTGTGGCTTACTTTTTTACTTTGCATCATCTAATTCTTCACAACCTGACTTGCATTTATACCATCTTCAACCTTAGAAAATTTCTCCAAGGTTGGCCACATACGCTTCATTTCATAAATTCAAATTATGTTGGCAACTCAACATTTGAAAGGAATGAGAGTGGACCAATAACACACTTAACCAAGATTAAAAATAATGTCTCATATCAACCACTTGCTTCCATAATTAAATTTTATTTTTCATATGAAGTGTAAACACCAGGTTGGCCAAACCTAATGAAAACACAAATAAACATTGTTGTACATGCTTTCCAACAAGAAGATGACACATGGACAATGAAACATACCTCATTATGCATGAGAACAAATATCAGGCTCCTTTAGATACATCCACAACAAGTGTAACAATCTTCAAACACCGAAATTCTTCCATCAATCCATCTGGACTATGCAAACACATACAACAAATTTAAAACTCAACTTCCTGATCACCAAACTACAAGCATCTTTTCCCAAACCTAAAGAACATCATTATAAGACACATTCTAGATCCGTAAGATCTGAAATAGAACAATAGAGGATTGTGGAGAAGAAGCATTTCTCACAATCCATAGAGAAATAACTCTGCCATAATAGTTCACACACCGGTGAATGCAACTTTCACATCCCATCAAACCAAAAGATACAACTCAATATATATCACCATCAGATCATCAACAACAACTCTTCATATTCACACAATCATAGGATCAACATAGGAGAAACATGGATCACATACCATAGCACATTCTGAACACATACATAACTTTGACTTCACTCTTTATTAATTTTCTCAAAAGCACTTGGAAACCCATCATTTCAACACATCTGCAACATCATAAAGATAGCTCCATGTAATCACAACATTTCAAAAGTATCTCAACTATACATGCATAATCTGCAACATAATAAATTGTGTTGACATCAATGAAAACATTAATGACAACATGACAAAACTTTCTCATACTTGCAACAATTATCGCATAAGAAAATCAAAAGATTAATGATGGTAGAGAAGAAGAATTTGTAGAATGTGAGAAGAGTAGAGATTGTTTGAAATAGAATAGCAATAGAATAACCGATGACTATAATCTAATTTTCATGAAATATGATGAATAAATTTATTTGGTTTTTTTTTCAATTTGAGTATGGTACTATGCAATTTCTATCTATTTAATTTGACACAAGTAATGGTCAAATTAGCATAAAATGTTGATAGATTTTGTGTAATCTATATTTTTGAGTTGGTTGAGAGTGAGTTGATGTTTTTTATCCACATCACTTTGTTCTAGGGTTTTGTTTATGCCCTAAATCCTTTCAAAATCCTAAGTGTTAAAAATGTTGCATGCATTCTAATTTGTAGTTAACCTATGCTAGCTAGTTCCTGGTTCTTCAAGTTATAACTAAGGTCATTTGTGTCATTTGCTTACCAACCCCTTTTCCTAGCTTATCGGTAACTACCCATTGAATTATTTTAATCTTGATAATTAGGAGGTATTTTTCCACAGCGTGTCAAATTATGATATTGCTATCAGGATTCAACCGTGTAGTTTCGATTCAAACTCATTGACCCATGTTTCATGAGTAGTGGTTCACTGGAACCCATCTCTCATGATAATGAATGGTCCACTTAGCACTCATTGCATCTAAGTGATGCTCACAGAGGTGAAGCACTGGTCCGTCCCGGGAGGTCACCCATCCCGGTACTGCTCTAGCTCAAGCACGCTTAACCAGGGAGTTTTCTCCAAGGTTAAGCCCACTTGGGTTGTTACCCCATTTGCAAAACCTTCAGCAAGTGTTGTGCCTTATGAACCATTCATTATTTTAATCTTGTCAAATGTTAAGAGGGTTTGAAAATCATTTAATTATTTTCCATTTATCCTAATTTTTGTTCCAAATAATGCCTAAGTATTTTATCTTTTAAGCCTAAGCGAACGACCCTCTTAAGTCATCAATAAATACACGTGCCTTTAAAAAATCTTTAAACAGTGATTAGCGGGTCCCACCAAGCATTTTCTATAGGTCCCCTACTATCATGCAGTGATAAAATAATATGACAAATCAACTAGCAAGGAAGTGGGTGAGTGACACCTGTCCATCCTTTTGGCAAGTCCTACCAACACTTCAAGGCATCGGCGATGAAGGGTTATGAAATCAATGGCTTAGATGTAATCTTATGGTTTGATCTTGACCATTCCCCACCATCCCATGGGGGGCCCACTGTTAGATCTTGACTCTCGGAGGGATGGTGAGCAAGAGTCATGTGGTACCATCACTACCATTTATAGGACTATAGAAGGCATTGAAATATTTGGTGAAATAATTTGAGTGACTATGGTAGTGTTAAAAGGCGTGCTACTAAAGAGATATAAGTGCATGTGCAAAATTGTTCCACAAGATGTTTTAATCTGGACCATTCATCATGAAGGAGGATAATTATCTGAGTGTTAAGGCTTGGAGGTTAAATGGAGCACACATTGAAGGTCAATGGGTTGATCTGGTCCATTTCCTACTAGCTCATGATCATTGATTTGAACCTTACAAATTCTAGAGGGCTAGCAAGAAATTGCCACGTGGATTCTCTTATGGCTTGTAAAGCACAATGGGGCCATGAAGCTGACGAAAAGGATGCACACATGGTAGGAATCAGGCATGTGGATGTTGAGTTAGTGAAAATTAAAATTTTCAAACTACTTTGACTTAATCTTGGCCACACGCCAATCCACATCATGATGAGATCAACGACAAAAATTGAAAGTTACAAAAAAGGACATCATGGAGTAGTTCTAGTTTGCACAATCAAGTAGTAATGGTGGAGTTGATGTTTTTCTACTGAATTGAGGGATTTTTTCACCATAAAATCTATATTTAAAGCCTATTGTTGATTACAAAAGCATTTCTAAGGTATCCAGGAATTGTTGCAGTGCATTTCAAGTTTGTAGTGTCTTCAAACTAGGGTTTTCCACATAGTTAAAATAGTAAGTAAAATTCACACTTCTTGAGCTAGAAATTACATAGGTTTTCATTCAATTTCAATTGTTGTCATTTTATCTCTAGTTAGGGTGTCTTTTAAGGTTTGATGTTTATCTAGATTGTTGTAAATTTTTTATTTTAGTCACTCTTTGCATTAAGTATTCACCTAAAACCTAGAATCCCTAGTCTTAGCTAGTCAATCCTTTAGTAAAATTACTCATTAAATATGGCATTGAAGTTCCAAATCCTTTGTTCCAAAACAAAGGTAAGACCCTTGGTCCAATACTTTCTTAAACAATTGCCACCCTCAACAACTAAGAAGAAGTTAGGGAAACCCATGTTTCATGGCCCTAGGGTTAAAGATGGTATTGTCGACAGATAATATACCATTAAGGATTCTACACTATTGTACACTGGGTGGACACTTTTCCAAGGTTGGTTTGGTAACATGAATTCCCACATTCTAATCTGCAACTCCTAGAGGTTAGATATGGATAAATTGATTGTCCCAAATATGTATTTAGATATAGACCTTCTAAAGGTTGTGTTTGCTAACCATGACCCTATTGTTAGAGTAGTTAGAACTTATTCTAGAGAAGATATGGTTTGGGTCACTAGGGAAGAAATTGTAGAAGTTTTCAAACTAAAAAATTGGATTAGAGATGTGGAAGTGATTGATGATAAGAAAATAAGGGTAGAATATGAAAATGTTAGGTCTACATTCAAAATTTCAATGTTGGTGCATTTCTTTGCATCAATAGGGAAGGGAGGAAGTAGAATTGTTCTTGGGCCATATGACAAGGAGCCTTTTCTAATCAAGTACTTTCTTCTATATTTTCAAATATCATTTTACTCCCTATGTCAAATTCTAGGGTATGATCCATATTCTAGGATGCCAATTGCACCAATGTATATGGCTACTAATATTCAACAACCCAACATCAACACCTTATATGATTTTGCTACATACTTGTCAAAAGAAATGCACAAAGGACTAGTAGCATTGAAGAATGGGGAAAAAGCAGTAAGATTCTGGTGGTATTCTTTGTTTATGCATATGTTTTTATATAAGGTTACAAATTTCTTTGGAAAAGATATGGGATTGAAGAGAAAGGTCGATGGTATAGAGATGCAAGTTCAATTATGGACTCCATTCTTAAATAGGCATGAGCAAGAAACCAATTTTGTGATCTCCACAAAAATATTTTCCTCCAAGTTGGGAAGAGCTCTAATTGTGGATATGCCAAGGATTCCACCCGAGTTACATGACTTCCTAGGGCCAGTGGAAAGGAGGCTTGATCTGAAAATTACTCACAATTTGGGGGATGTAATCCCTTATTAGGATTGCATAGTTCTAAAAATATATGGAACAATAAACGAACCTCATATACTCCTTAGGTATGTTCCATTGAGGGTTAGTTTCCTTGAGGTAATGTAGCAACTAGGTGATGTTGAGGATAACTATTTGTTTGAGATGAGAAAGGGAACTTTTTTTCTTGCCTACACTATCTTTTTTTATTTTGTTATGATAATTTGATGGATGGAATAAAATTAGCGACCATCATCTGAGGCCTTATGAGATGAAAATTTGAGCATATAGAAGTTATGATCTAGAGGGTTTCATGGTTTGGCTGATGTATAGGATAAGAGGAGGGAACTTTGTTCATAATTTTTATTTCCTTGAAGACATCATCAAAAATGTTTTTGATTTTCAGACACAAGAGGATAAGATGAGAAAATGGATTGTATTTGAGAAATTGGAGAGAGAAAAAAGAGGGTAAATGACCCTCAATTTGATGCCTTACCTGATATTGGGGATGCAATTTTGAGAGTGGAAATTGTTATGCAAAATTTTGATAAAGTTATTGCAACTTTGAAAGAGGAGAGAGTGGTGCAAGATAAGGTAAAATTTGTGGTCATTCAATAGAATGATAAGGGGAAATCCCCCATGACAAAAGAAAGACCAGATTATTAGTGTCCCAATAAGGTGCACATATATGCAAGGAAGAAGAGCTCGCTGAAAAGAAGCAGGTAACAATTGCAACTCCTACACAATCAGAGGAGTCTAGAGAACCTTCTCCATAGAAACAACTACCACCATTTTCACCACCACATTCCTCCACCCCTAAAATAATTAACTTGGATTCACCACCTAGAGGACCATCTCCTCCAAAGGAGCCACCAATAAAAAGGAAGAGGGTTGAGCCAACTAGCCTTGTTAATTACCCTGCTGATGATTTAGATGATGAAATTGTTATTACAGATGATGAAATAAGGAAAGGTATTCCATCCCCTCAAAGAGACATGGTGCCATAAAATTTGAGTCTCAGACTGAGCAAGGGAAACTTGAGTGGGATAAGTATTTATGAGGATGTGAGAGCTAAAGCTTGTGAGAGATTCATGAATGATGATGCATTCATGAAAACTAAAGCATTTAAAGAATATATGTGGAGGAAAATGAAAAGTGAATATGTAATGAATGTTCAAATGAAGGAAACCAAGAGCCCTAAATTTCCATAAATATTTATAAAGGATGAAGTTTGAAATGAGATGAGAACCAAGTATTTGAACATCACTACAACTGAAGGAAGGGAACTTTTGAGAAAGAGGGGTGTATTGCTTTTACCAAAATGGGATTTGGCATCATATATTGCATTTGATACAGTTGAAATACATGATGCACCCATGTTCAACACAAAATAGGAAGTTATTTTGGCCTTACAAGGATCAACCTTCAATTCCCAATGGGACATATTATCCATTTGGGCTTTAGCTCCAAGCATAAAGAAGTCAGAGGTTGTAGAATTGGATACTAGAGTCATAGGTGGGATAATCATAAAAAGAGTATCAATCACATCAACCATTGAAGTAGCTACTCTGAATGTTAATGTAGCTCAATTCACTAAAGCCACAGTTGAGTCCTTAACTAAGGAGAGGGATAAGTTTAGAACAAGGTATAATGACATAGTGTTTGAATACAATGTGGGACAACAAAAGATTGCAGAAATACAATTGAAAATTTCCTTATGGAAGGAAAAATTTTAGTAAATGTAACCAAGGTCATCACAAGATATAATTTTTCTTCCCCCTTCTCCACAAGATCAAACTCCACATTCTCCCATTCTTTCACCAATACCTCCAATTCCCATTGATGTTGTACCTCCTATTTATGAGGATGTACCCATTGCATAATCACCTCTAGGAACATCAAATGCACCTCCATCTAAGATAACCAAAGAGGAGTTAATAGAAAAGCTCAAAAGTTATGAGGAGAGATGTCAGTGGTTTGATGAGCTAATCCATGTGAGTAACTTGAAGATTGTGAATATGGTGTTAGAAAACCTAAATAAAGGGATTGAGAGAAGGTTAATCAACATCCATTCAAACTATTCTTCCATGTTCAATGTTATAAGGAACTTTGATAGGGACAAAGAGACTGTCATCCCATTGATGGATAAATGGATCCCAAGAGCACAAGAATTGAGAGATATGGCCATTGGGTCAAAACATGATGTAAATAAACCTTCTAGAATTGTCCCAACCCTTAGGCTTGTGAATAAAATCAAGGAATTCCAAGGGTTGATTGAACCATTAGAAATAAAAATCAGGTAATTAGTGAAGAGGTTTGGTGAGTGGAACTTTAGTCTACTTAAAATTATTTTAAATGAAAATGGTGGAGTCAAGCGTCTGCAAGAATGGAAGGACCAAAAAAATAAGGTGATAGCCACTCAAGCCAAATTAGTCTGTGATGGAGTAGATGTGGATATGTTGAAGAATAATATGGATATGCTCACCCACACAAGAATTTTCCTCGAAGAGTTTGACAAGGAAGCTAATCAGGTAGTGATAAAGTACACTCCATATAGAAAGAAGGAAAATGAAGTTATAACATTTGATTGGCCATCAAAGGAAGATTTTGAACTCTGGAAGAGAAAATATGTCCACATCCTAGATGACTAAGTTGCTACACTGGTGAATTGATGATTGAAAATTTAATCTTATGTATGCATCAATGTAGGTTACAATAGGAGAAATACAATACATGGCTGAAAACTAGTACAGATTAGGCCTTAGATACATCAATTTTTAGATATTGTATCTTCTCCAATTCAAAATTGATGACATGGACTGCAAACATGGAAATATTTTGGTGTAATATTCTTTCTTTATTTATGCTTTTCATCTTCAAGTTTTGGAGCATGTGAAACTTGGTGTATTTCTCATGGAAAGAATAATTTGCACCAACTAAAGATCCTTTTGGAAGGCAATATAATATTCATCAACAAATGAGAAATGGTTTGAAAGGTTGAACTTTATTGGTTTTATGGTTGGGAGATAGAATAACAATCTTCATACCCTCTCATTCAAGAAAAACCCTAGAGATCTCAATCTAAAGTATGCAAATGAGAACAAGATCATGCAATACGGTTGTCCTAGGGTTTGATTATAAAATAAAGAAGGGTTCAGCACCAAGCTAGGGCTTGGAAAAACTAATGAAATGGGTATGTGCAGGATCATGATGGGCAAAAAAATGGCAATATGATGGGTATGTGGCTGACGACTATTTTTTACCCAAAATTGATGAAACGAAAAGGGTTTTTAAAGGATATTCTTAGCTTTCCACTGATATAAATTATTCTTTACTTTGAATTTAATAAGTAATTATTATTCATTTTCTATTCAAATTATCACTAAAGTCCTAATTGATAGGCTGATTGAAAAACATCTATATCTTTCAAACAGTATCACATTTTCTAAATCCAAAACACGTGTCACATTCTATGCTTTTCATAATATAGGATTAAAAAAAAGAAAAAATGAATTTCATGAAGTTTTGACCAAGTTAAGGTGGACATACAAATTTTATATTTTTAAAAATCTGTAGTAAAAAATTCATAATTAATTATTTACTTCAAAAAAATTACAAAAAAATATGCATCACATCAAGGCATGAGTCCTCTACTTATATCTAAAATCTTATAAAAATAATTATCATTTTATTGTGGTTATGGTGGTTAGACGACACCTACTTCTTCTTTTTTCCCTGAAATTTAAGTACCCTTTGCATGGAAATTTCAAATTTTCACCAAATAGATTTTTTTTTTTAAAACCTAGTAGTTTAGAAACTACATTCAATTTGCTACAAATTCTATTCTTACATATTTTTGAAATAATATATACATCTTATTCAAATTTTTACGTCAAGTTTCCTTACTTTGATTTTTCTTATTTTTTTGCCACTTAAGGGTTTATTTTTTCCATGATGATCCTGCACATACCCAAATGCAAGATCTCATGCCTAAACCTAATATGATGGAATACTTCACTAAATAACATCAAAATCCATGTAAATCAAAATAGGGAACTACAATATTAGAGGTGTGCACTTGGAAACCTAAAGAATACTGTAATGAGCTCTAAAACACTAAAAATCATAAAATTTTGGCATGTTGGGACTCATACACCAGTTTGGTCATATTATTCTGGAATAGGTTTATGGCAATGTAGAGTCAAGATCTATAAAAAATCTAGAAAATACATGTAGTGGGACTCATACGCCACTTTTGGCATATCAGTCTTGTTCCAATTTTTTGGGAATTCAAAGTTCAGATCTGTGCTCCAATTTTTTCTCTTCCCTTCCAAACTAATTTCCATATCAAAACTTGTAAAAATACCTATAAAACAAAATATAGACTTGATTTTCTTATGGGGGTTTTCCTTAGTCAATCCCCATGTTTGGTAATTAAACCTTGATAGAAACAATGAAACATGAATGTAAATAGGAACATAAACCCTAACCTTAAGTGTGTTTGAGATTAGGAAATCTAAAATGCAATGCAACCCTATTCTAATGTGATAGAATGAGATGCATTAATTAAACATGAGGATGAATGACTCACTTTGAGAGATCTCTAATCACCCAAATGAGCCCTAATGATGCTTGTACCTTCCTTGGGCTGAATATAGAATGATAATGGAGGATTGAATCACTTAGGAAAAAATTCATTAGGCTTGTATTGATGGCTAGCCACACCTCCCCAACCTATAATCCATCATGATTCACCATAGGAAACCATAATCAACCCTTGAAAATACTAGATCTTGCATGCAAGTGAGCTTGAAGACCTGCAAAAACACTTTAATGCTACTCCAAGACTTCAACTTTGCTTGCTCTTGACACTTGAATGATCTTGTGAAGGAATGCTTGAATAATTTTGAATGCCTGGATCTTGAAATTACTTTCTTTGTGAACCATAGAGTTTAAGGTAGGTGAGATGCTATGTCTCTTCTGCTCAATTAGGGTCTTTCACCTAATGGAAAGAGATAGATCCCACACCTAAAATCTAGGTGGTTCACTCAAATAAAGGATTGTATGATTTTATTAAGACTAAATGCATTTATCTAAATGTAACTAGATGATGAAATTGATTGATTAAGTATGCAAAACTATTGAAATGCAAATTTTTTGAAAACACGTTGTGTAATGTAAAAACACCTAGAAATGTAAAAAAACTCAACAGAAATGAACCAAACTAAAAGTGTGCACCTGAGACATAGATGAAGATAGGAAATGGCTTCTAAAATGCTAATGATCCTTATTTTTAAGCTTGGTGGGACTCATTCGCCATTCCGGGTGAATTAGTCCCAGTTTTGTGAAATTGTTCTGAAACCCATTTTGGACAAATGGGTATCCAAAAATGTAGAAAACCAAAAATGGGCCTGGTAGTGGACTCATTTACTACCCATGGTAAATAATTCCACTTTTGAATTTTTGAATATTCAAAGGTGGAAATAGGAGCTCTCAGTTTTCACTTTCTGCTTCTATAGGTGTCTAGTTCTTAAATTGTTGGATGTAGGCTTAAAAGTCACTTTTTGTTGATATTTTGCCTTAAATAGTGAAGGGGACACTTAAAAAACTTTTCAACTTGATTCTTAATGATTTCCAAGCTTCCAAGATGCCTAAATCTGCAAACACACAAGACAAGAAAGAGAAATGGTGAATGTTAGGGCATGTGGGTTTTCCTTTGTCAAACCCCTTTTAGGTAATTAAAACAAAATAGAGAAAGAATATAATGAAACATGAAATAATGGAATTGATTACCTTTCCATGATGATTGATCTTGAATTTCTGCAGTAAAACATCAAGAATCTTCCCTTGAATGTCTTAGGAAGCTAACTTGATGATTTGCAATGATGAAACCCTAGCTTGCTTGATTTGAGATAGAAGAATGATGGATGAATAATGAAGAATGGTTGAATGGGTGTTAAAGTGGATGTAAAAACACTTATTTATACACACTTATGCCATCGTAATGAAATAATACATCATCACAAGCCGACATAAGGCATATTTGAATAAAAACTTGATAGGAAATTTGAAATATTTTAAATTTGGAGCCAAGAGGGACTCATTCACCACCCATGGTGAATGGGTCCCACTCTAGGCTTGTAAGTGGGTGTTGAGAATTAAGTTGTATTTATTGTTGTTTGTTGGGTTTACATTAAAAAATACACTTAATTAAAGTTTATGAGTGCATAAAGGGGTCAAATAAAGCACAAGAAAGGTGTAAATAGTGATAAAAGCCTAGAAAAGCATGAAATCTTGTTACAAGACTTTACAACACTTCACAACACCTTCACAAGACACCTTAATTTGAAATTTAAGGACCTAATGTGAATGCATAATCCACATTGCGACATTAAATCAAAGCAAAACAAATCAAGCATCATGAGAGAAAGACCTAAAAGACCATGAAAATGTCCAAGAGCCATCTTTATATGGTACATTTAGCCCCCACTATAGTGAGAGGATGAACTTGCTTCAAACTCACACTAAAGTAGCCATGCACATCGAGAGAGAGGTTCAAATGCACTTATGCTAGCAAGATGGAATAACAACGATCAAGAGGGATGATCAAGATGTTGGAAAAATGAGTAAAGTTATCTATTTGTTGTCATTGATGTCACCATGTTGGTAGTATGCTGGTAGTTGGATCTGGTACTCTTATACCAATGCTTATCCTCTTTGGTGGTTGGTCTGGTATTTTGGTTACCTATCTAGTATTCTAGTCTGCACTTCTCCGTGGATGATAATCTCTAGTTGTAGTTTTGGGAAACTACTGATGGATGTTAAAGGTGTGCATGATCAGGTTATTTTGTGCTTTGGTGCTTGTACAATGTAGTAGCAACTGATAGATTGATTGTTTCCTTGTTGCATTGAAGATTATTCTTGGATGACTTGTTAAGTTAATTTGATTTGATGTGAAAGCTTATGTGTGACCTATTTCTTGGTCTGAGCTGACATGATGAAATGTACTAAATATTGTTTTATGTGTTTGGAAATATTTTGTGAACTATTGGAGCCAACATGATAATAGTTAAAACATTTTGAAAATACTTTGTGGAAGCCAACCTAATTAGTGCTTGTGATGGAGATCGGGTATATATATAATTATATGGCAAACAATTTCAAAGCATGAGTGAATGAGTAAGTGTGAATAGGTGTGTGGGATTATTTGTAGTGAGTATGTAGGAAAGTGACAGAGGAAATAGTGAAGAGGTAATGAATGTGAAGGTGTGATCAGAAAGGCAGCAGCTATGAGCATATTTGGAACTATATCAACACATGTTAGGTGCATCTTTCTAGTTCATTTTTGGGATATAAAGCCTTACTCTATTTTGTATAATTTTTTTGTAGGTAGTGAGCTTCCCTATTGGACAATGAGTCCTTTCTAGGTAGTGAGCCTTTGCACTTGGACAGTGAGTCCTTCTTTTGGTAGTGAGCATCCTTTTTTAAAAATACTATATAGTGTGAGTTAACTGTCACCATGGTTTTTCCCTTATTGGGTTTTCCACGTAAAAATATGGTGTTCATTGTGTTCATTTACTTTCTATTATCTGTGTTTCATGCTAATATTTAATAATAGAGTTGTGTGGTTGAAGATTTGATAAGTGATAAAGTTTTTAGTTTGAATTTGTGTGGTGCAGGAGCACCTAGGCTGACCTCCATTTTTTTTTCAGTTTGATAATAATTTTGGGCTTGTACCTGATCTTGGCCAAATTAGGATTTCAATGTGTTTTTTTTGGACCTTAGAAGGTCTTGGTGGAGTGTGATGAGTTAATCATTAGGATTAATATCATCTTTGTTATTAAGTTGTTAAATGTTGTTTCATGTAGCTTTGGACAACATGTGTTAGGATGTAATGCATTAAATGTGTGTTAATCACATCTACATTGTTAAAAGATGCTAAGGGATAGTTGGAGAAGTTTTTGGCTCGAGATCAAGGAGATGGAGGTCCTAAAATGAAGGATGATGGCAAAGTTGTGAGAATATTGCAAGATTGCATGACTAATTTGTTAGGTTGCATGCAACATTGTTATAGTGGATTCCATTGAAATCAGGGATATGGGGGCAAGCAATTTCCTTTGAATGTGGAAAAGGCATCAAAATAGTGGGATGGCTTGTAGAGAGCAAGTAGTTGTATTGTAAAAGAGTTTTGTTGTGAAATAGAAGATAGTTTTTAGCATTTTTCTGTGTTTTCCTATAAACCCCGTGTGTTTTCAGACAACAGTGATATCTAATGTGTTAAATGCATTGATTTGGCATTGGTACTATTTTTACACAACAAATTGTAGCTTTCTTTCTTTGGTAAATAGTTTCATTTGGTTTAGATTAGGTGTTTTGTGAATAAAGCAGAGTTAGGGCATTTGATGTCTCTTTCTGAACAGTCTATTTTGTCCATGGCTTCCCCATAAAATCCAATCACGGGATCACCCTAAGACTAGATTGAAATTTTAGGGAAGCCAACCTTTTGTATATATCTAGGAGTAGGAATGCTAGAAAGTCAAGCAAGTATGTGGAATCTCAAACCCTAGGCGAGCTAGGATTGCCTGGTTAGGGGATTGAGAGTAAAATTTAAGAGCACAAGTAGGGGTTGCAAGCACTGTATGGAATCCATACGATTCCAAATAGGGTTAGTCAAGATTTCCACATGGAAAAAGGATTGAAGCTTCCATCAATCCATTGGCAGTAGCTTTGAAGGTGGAAACAGTGAAACCCTAGAAGATAGGTGAATTAGCCCTTCTCTCCAAGAGTGTGGGAATCCACCGTACGGTTGGGACAGAAGTCTGACACCTTGTGTAGATTTAAAGCTCTAAAAAGGGTGTCAGGAAATGAAAATTATTTGCTAGGTTGTGTGACAAGTTTGAGAGAAAAGGGAAGAAAAGGGATTAGTAAGGGCTACAAGGATTAGCCCTCTTCAAAGGCAAGGTCCTGAAATCGAGTAGATTGAGGATTGAAGAACCTTCAAGATGCCACCAATTGAATGTGAAAGGAAAGAAAACAAAGCTTCTAACTCCCCTGCAAAGAGTTTAAGTCAGGTAATGAAGTTGGCATCTAGACTTTTCTAGGTGTTGGAAGAAGAGAGCAATTCACAGAGTGTTGAATCCTCCAAGGTGAAGCACAAGGAGAGTAACTCTTTTGACAGAGTTAGAGAAGGGCTTAGTTAATGATCTAAGTTAGTTTAGAACCTTGAAGCCATCAGGTTCTTGAGTGAAGACAGAGAGAAAGGTCTTCTAGTTGGAGTGCAAGCACATCTTGAAGGTCTCATACCACCATATTTGTATCAGAGCTTTACTTGATTCAAGGCTTGTGATTGATGTTGCAGCCCACTGAGTCAGTAGGAGAGAACACACCAGAGGAAGGAGCCATGGTGACAAATGCAGAGCTAGCGAAAAAGGTAGAAGAGCAAGAGGAAGACAACCGATTGCTCAGAGAAAGGATATCTCAAATGGAGAAACTCTTGGATGAAGTCCATGAGACAATAGATAATGTGAAGGACAAGATAAAGTAGAAGGAAGAGAAGGAAGCCAAGGAAAAAGAAGAGGATTGGAGGAGGAAGCACCAAAGCCTGATCCTGTTCTTGCAGAGGAACCATTCTTGAAGGCATTGTAGGCCTTGAGTGGTAAAGCATTGGAGGGTATGCCACTTTTTAGTGGACAAATGGACCCTGATTCAGTTGTAGACTGGATTGAGAGCATTGAAAATCACTTTGAATGTGATGGCATAATAGAAGCCCAAAAGGTAAAGGTGGCCAAGTCAAGGTTGAGAGGAGCAGCTCTCACATGGTGGAAGTTTGTACAATCTGAGAGAGAGAAAGAAGGCAAAGGTCCCATAGTTTCATGGAGAGGAATGGTAACTAAGATAAGGCAGACCTATCTCCCTAATAATTATGAAGTTCAGTTGCATAGGAGAAGACACAATCTGAGGCAAAAAGACATGGATGTCCAAACATATACAGAGGAGTTTCAAAAATTGTGCCTTAGATCAAAAGTGGTTGAAGATGAGAGCATCAAGCTAGCAAGGTACTTGAATGGGCTCAATTGGTCTATCCAAGAAGACATGAGCTTAGTAAACTTCAAAACAGTCTACCAATGCTATCAAATGGCTTTGAAGATAGAGGAGAAAGGAAAAAAGAAGCAGGAACAAAAACCTAAAGGTAGAGGTAAAGGTAAAGATAGCAGAGGACAAAGAGGAAGTTATAGTGGAAGAAGTTGAGAACCAAGAGCCCAAGGAGAAGTCAGATTTTTAGAACAGCAAGAAGGAAGCTTTAGTAGAGGTGGTAGAGGAAGAGGTTTCAGCTCTAGAGGAAGAAGTGGTGGACAAGGAAGAGGCAACTACTTCACCAACATGAAATGTTATCATTGCAACCAATTGGGACACCCGGCCTATAGATGTCCTGAGAAAGGTAGCACTTCTCATGGAGGAGATAAGAGAACTAATTTGATTCAAGATGAGACAGCTACAACAAATAAACAACCTGAGGTGCCTTTGAATTTAGAGGAAGGTGAGAATCTCATGATGAGAAGGACTTTGATCAAGGAACCGGTGAAAGAAGAGCCAAGCCAAAGGAGGTCCTTGTTTAGGATAAAGTGCAAGATGATGGGGAAAGTGTGTAAGGTCATTATAGACTTAGGTTCTACTAACAATATTGTGTTAGAGGAGGCAGTCAGCAAGCTGAAATTGACAAGGATACCCCACAATAATCCTTACAAGGTCACATGGCTCAATAAGGGACAACATGTCTTGGTGAATGAACAAGCATGGGTGGAGTTTTCAATTCGCAAGTACAAGGACAAAGTTTTGTGTGATGTATTACCTATGGATGCATGCCACTTGCTCCTAGGTAGACCATGACAATTTGACTGCCAAGCTGTGTATGATGGAGCTAAGAATTCATATACCTTCAAGAAAGACAATGTAACCTTCAAGATTCAGTCTTTGTTAGAAGACACAGAGGTGTAGAAAGTAGGTTCTAAACTAATCATAGCTGGTGAAAAGGAGTTCTTAAAAGCCTTGGAAGAAGGAGGAGTTGGCTATGTAGTGATGATCAAACCAAGAGAGGTGAGCAAAGGGAAAGCAGTTGAAAAGAAAGAGTTACCTAAGGAGATACAAACCTTGTTGCAGACCTATGAAGGTATTGTAAGCAGTGGTCAACCAGCAACATTACCTCCTAAAAGAGCCATAAGTCATAGGATAGACTTGATACCAGGAGCTACCCTTCCAAACAAAGCAGCTTACAAGATGACACCTCAACAAAATGAGGAAATAGCCAGGCAGATTCAAGAACTTCTTGACCAAGGTCTCATTAGGAAAAGCATTAGTCCTTGTGTAGTACCCACTGTCTTAGCACCTGAAAAGGGAGGAGAATGAAGGCTTTGTACTGATTCCAGGGCAATAAATAAGATAACCATCATGTATAGGTTCCCTATCCCTAGGATTGAAGATCTCATGGATTGTCTAGGTGAAGCTAGGTACTATACTAAGATAGATTTAAAGAGTGGTTATCACCAAATTAGGATACATGAGGGTGATGAGTGGAAAACAACCTTTAAAACCAATGAGGGTCTCTATGAGTGGCTAGTTATGCCATTTGGTTTGTCTAATGCCCCCTCCACATTCATGAGACTCATGAATGAAATCCTCAAAGACTACATTGGAAAGTTTGTAGTAGTGTATCTTGATGATATACTAATCTATAGCATAACAAGAGAAGAGTACCTCCAACACATTGAGTTGATTTTCAAGAAGCTACAGGAGGAGAAGCCGATGATCAATCTGGAAAAGTGTGAGTTCATCAAAACAGAGCTGGTGTACCTTGGATTTGTACTATCACATGGCAACTTGAAGATGGACAGCAGCAAGGTGGAGGCAATCCTCAATTGGCCTACTCCAAAGACAGCAACAGAGGTAAGAAGCTTCCATGGTCTTGCTCAGTATTATAGGAAATTCATAAGGTAGTTTAGTGCTATTTGTGCTCCTATGTTGGATACCATAAAAGGATGAATGAAAACCAAGTTTGTGTGGAATGAGCAAGCTAACAAGAGTTTTGAGTTGCTGAAGGAAAAGATAGCTACCCAACCTGTTTTGGTGTTGCCAAGCTTTGAGAAGCTATTCACCATTGAATGTGATGCAAGCAATGTAGCTATTGGAGTTGTTCTCAGTCAAGAGGGCAGACCGGTGGCTTTTCATTCAGAGAAGTTAAGTGAAGCCAAGAAGAAGTATTCTTCTTATGATCTTGAGATGTATGCATTGGTCCAAGCACTAAGGAAGTGGAGGCACTACTTGCTTCCCAAAGAATTCATTGTGTACTCAGACAACCAAGCACTCAGTTTCTTGAATTCACAAGAGAAGTTGAGTCACAGGCACATGAAATGGGTGGAGTATTTGCAAGCTTACACCTTCAATATCAAGCACAAGAAAGGAGCTCTCAACAAAGTGGCTGATGCATTGAACAGAAGAGTCCTCACAATTCAGGAGATTCAGTTGAAGAGCATGGGGATAGATCATTTCAAAGATCTATATGCAGATGATAAAGACTTTGCAGATATTTATAAGGTATGTCTTGAGTACAAGAATCATTTCCATAGAAAATATGTTGAATATACCTTGCAAAGTGAACTTTTGTTTAAAGGAAATCAGCTTTGTGTTCCTAGAGGTTCTATTAGGGAGAACTTAATACAAGAGAAGCATAATGGTACATTGAGTGGCCATTTTGGGATCACCAAAACTCAAGAACTAGTTCAAAGGTTTTACTATTGGCCAAGGATGAATCTAGATGTCAAGAGATATGTGGAGAGTTGTGTGGTGTGTAAAAAGGAAAAAGGTACTTCTTCAAATGCAGGCCTATACTAGCCACTGCCTATCCCTTCTAGGCCATGGGAATGCTTGAGCATGGACTTTGTAGTTGGTTTACCCAAGACAAAGCAGGGTATGGATAGTGTTTATGTTGTTGTAGACAGATTCAACAAAATGGCTCATTTTGTGCCCTGCAAAAAAACTAATGATGCCAGTCAAATAGCCTCTCTTTTCTTTAAGGAGATAGTAAGGATTCATGGCTTACCAATTAGCATTGTATCAGACAGAGATACTAAGTTTATGAGTCATTTTTGGAAGAATCTTTGGCAAAGAATGGGCACCAATTTGTCCTTTGGATCTGCATATCATCCCCAAACTGATGGTCAAACCAAAGTTGTGAATAGGACACTTGGAAACCTTCTAAGATGCTTGACCAAGGAGTATGGTCAACAATGGGATCAGATTATTGGGCAAGCTGAATATGCCTATAATGACACAGTGAATAGATCCACAGGGAAGAGTCCCTTTGAAATTGTCTATGGACTACACCCTAGAGGTGTTTATGAGCTGAGATAGTTGAAGGATGGAGTCAAGGGAAGTGGCTATGCAGATGACTTTGCTTGTGCAATGCAGGAGATTCATGAGACAATCAAAAAAACCTTGGAAGAAAACACCATGAAACATAAAACTAAGGTGGATGAGCATAGGAAAGAAGTCCAATTCAATGTTGGAGATCTAGTAATGGTGCATTTGAAATAATCTAGACTGCAGAAAGGAGTTCCTCACAAGCTGCAAATGAAGAGGATAGGTCCCTGTCCTATCTTGGAGAAGTATGGGAACAATGCATTTAAGGTGCAATTGCCAGATGATAGTGGATTGTCCCCTATTTTCAATGTTGCAGATCTTGTACACTACAAAGGACCACCAATCAACATGGATCAGACCTTCCATGAAGTCAGTCAAGATGTGGAAGAACTCAAACTGCCCCCTGTTACAGTCAAACAAGCTGATAAGATCTTGGATACCAGGGTCTATAAGAGAACAAGAACCAAGGAGTACAAAGAACACCTGATCCAAAGACAAGGACAACCTAAAGTTGATGAAGTATGGATCAAGGAGGCAGAGTTCAAGAAGTTGGGAGTTGATCTCAACTTGCTCAATCCAAGGGTGGATTGAATTTTTCTGTTTTGGGGAGGATGGTGCAGGAGCACCTAGGCTGACCTCCATTTTTTTTTTGGGGTTTGATAATAATTTTGGGCTTGTACCTGATCTTGGCCAAATCAAGATTTCAGTGTTTTTGTTTTGGACCTTAGAAGGTCTTGGTGGAGTATGATGAGTTAATCATTAGGATTAATATCATCGTTGTTATTAAGTTGTTAAATGTTGTTTCATGTAGGTTTGGACAACATGTGTTAGGATGTAATGCATTAAATGTGTGTTAATCACATCTACATTATTAATAAGATGCTAAGGGACAGTTGGAGAAGTTGTTGGCTCGAGATCAAGGAGATGGAGGTCCTAAAATGAAGGATGATGGAAGAGTTGTGAGAATGTTGCAAGATTGCATGACTAATTTGTTAGGTTGCATGCAACATTGTTATAGTGGATTCCCTTGAAATCAGGGATATGGGGGCGAGCAATTTCCTTTGAATGTGGAAAAGGCATCAAAATAGTGGGATGGCTCATAGAGAGCAAGTAGTTGTATTGTAAAAGAGTTTTGTTGTGAAATAGAAGATAGTTTTTAGCATTTTTCTGTGTTTTCCTGTAAACCCCATGTGTTTTCAGACAACAGTGATATCTAATGTGTTAAATGCATTGATTTGGCATTGGTACTATTTTTACACAACAAATTGTAGCTTTCTTTCTTTGGTAAATAGCTTCATTTGGTTTAGATTAGGTGTTTTGCGAATAAAGCAGAGTTAGGGCGTTTGCTGTCTCTTTCTGAATAGTTTGTTTTGTCCATGGCTTCCCCATAAAATCCAATCATGGGATCACCCTGAGACTGGATTGAAATGTTAGGGAAGCCAGCCTTTTGTATATATCTAGGAGTAGGAATACTAGAAAGTCAAGCAAGTATGTGGAATCTCAAGCCCTAGGCAAGCTAGGATTGCCTGGTTACGGGATTGAGAGTAAAATTTAAGAGCACAAGCAGGGGTTGCAAGCACTGTACAAAATCTGTACGATTCCAAATAGGGTTAGTCAAGATTTCCACATGGTAAAAGGATTGAAGCTTCCATCAATCCATTGGCAGTAGCTTTGAAGGTGGAAATAATGAAACCCTAGAAGATAGGTGAATTAGCCCTTCTCTCTAAGAGTGTGGGAATCCACCGTATGGTTGGGACAGAAGTCTGACACCTTGTGTAGATTTAAAGCTCTAAAAAGGGTGTCAGGAAATGAAAATTATTTGCTAGGTTGTGTGACAAGTTTGAGAGAAAAGGGCAGAAAAGGGACTGGTAAGGGCTATAAGGATTAGCCCTCTTCAAAGGCAAGGTCCTGAAATCGGGTAGATTGAGGATTGAAGAACCTTCAAGATGCCACCAATTGAATGTGAAAGGCAAGGAAACAGAGCTTCTAACTCCCCTACAAAGAGTTTAAGTTGGGTAGTGAAGTTGGCATCTAGACTTTTCTAGGTGTTGGAAGAAGAGAGCAGTTCATAGAGTGTTGAATCCTCCAAGGTGAAGCACAAGGAGAGTAACTCTTGTGAAAAAGTTAGAGAAGGGCTTAGTTAATGATCTAAGTTAGTTTAGAACCTTGAAGCCATCAGGTTCTTGAGTGAAGACAGAGAGAAAGGTCTTCTAGTTGGAGTGCAAGCACATCTTGGAGGTCTCATACACCATTGTGTGACAACTGATTCACCCCCCTCCCTCTCAATTATCTTATGCATGTTTAAAAATTGGTATCAGAGCTCTTGGTTCCTCCAGTAAAGTATAACAACTTGACGGAGATCATGAAGATGGAGATAATGAATGAAAAAGGAGAACTACGAACTGCTCTTTAAGATCTTGATAAAATGGAGAGAGAAAATAAAGATTTGAAAGAGAATCTTGATGAAGCAAATGAATCTGTTCAGAAACTGAAGGAACAGTTGAAGAAATTTAAGGAAAGACACAAAGAAGTAAGTGAACAACTAAAACAAGAGATAATTGGACTGAAAGTGATAGTAGAAGAAAAGAAAAGGATTGAAGAATGTATGAATACAATGGTGTAGAACAAGTCTGAAGAATGTTCCAAACTCGAGTAGGAGATAGTAAATCTAAGAGTGGAATTAAAGAAGGCTAAAATATGAAAATAATTTGAGATCCAACTCTGGTAAACTTGAAGAACTGCTTGCAGGATAGAAACCATGTAAAGATAAAGGTGGCTTAGGAGCTAATACTAGTGAATTTTCTAAAGATGTGAAGAAGAATCAAGGTAAAGGGAAGTAAAGAAGGAATTTTTCAAGACGACCACCTATGAAATAGCCTAATGCACAAAGGTACCCCTCTTTTGATGGTGTTTTATTTTCTTGTAACATATATGGTCATAGAGTAACTAATTGTAGAAGTAGGATAAACCAGTTTTTTGGCTCTCTTTCTGGAAAATGTTTTGAATGTGGGAAGTTTGGACATATGCCTACAAAATATAGACCTTAGGTAAGTTTGATCAGTTGAGTAATGAGAAACAAGTTTAATGAAGGAAAAAGGAATCAATTCTTTAATGGCTATTGCTATGCCTACAATAAATTTAGACATATAGCAAATCAGTGTAGATTGAGGAATAATGGAGGATAGTCTAATTAGAAAGGTGTGATTTGTTATAACTACAATAAATGTAGACATGTATCTAAAGTTTGCAATAATAAGAAAGGAAAGAAATCTTCTCTGGAAGATAAGAGTGAACCAGTAAAGAAGATTGATAGAGAAGAGATGAAGTAAGAGATGGAGAAGACTTGGAAGAAGAAAGAAGAAGAAGAAAAATTACAAACTCCTGATGTGTTTGTACCCTCATCTGGTACAGATGACTTATTCAAAATTTAGACCTAGCATGGTCTTAGGGGGAGCATTATCAGAAGATCATTAAAACCCTTGGAAGAATGGCATGTTAGAGGCTGACACGTGGTTAGAATGTGAAGAATTCTTGTTTAGAGTTTTTGGAAGAAGAACCAGAGAAAAATATGTTGGTATGAGGATTTGCGGACCATTTGAAGGTTTCTTGTGCTAAGTGATGTGTTTGTTTAGCAACTTTTTGTGTTTTCCACATTTAATGTGCTTAGGGAAAACTCGACAATGGATAACTAGAAATTTGTGATGCTTTTTGGTTAATTGTGCATTTGAAATCATTGGAAAGTGTTTTGAATATTTCTTGAGGCATGCTTGAAGTGTTTATGAAGGGAATTTGAAAATTGATTCAGGTAATCTAGAAACCCTCCCTTTGTTTGCATAAGGAAAGAAGAAAATTGAAGAAGTATCATTGAATTTCAAGAAAGCTAAGCAATGGATAGTGGATCATGTGGTGTTACCTCTCTAAAGCTAAAAAGGGATGAAGTAGAAGAATACAATCATAGGAAACTGAAGGAAATTAAACTAGGGCTGAGCAAAGTCGAATTACAAAATATAAAAACCCTAGGGTTGGATTTGTGGAGTGAATTTTCATGGGTTTAAGATAAGGAAGTTATCATGTTCTTATTGAATTTTCTTAAGGATGGAAACATTATTTTGGACAAACCCTACTTGATCTGAAAGGAAGCAATTAAAGCGATCACTGGATTATGCAACATTGGAGAACTTCCTGGAAAGAAAACTATGAAATATAAAGAAGTGGTGGAGCTGATTGACATCGACAGATATCAGAGAGCATTATTGATTGATACACTTGTTGAATCAGCCATTAGGTATGTTGCATATGATATCTCATACAAAATTTATTTTAGGAATAATGAAATTTGAACTTCGTCTATTATCGTACACATTGCCCACATGATGGTTAAGTAGAATAGAAAATTTGATTTATGTAGCTTTTTACTTGAGAATTTGCTTGAAAATATTCAAATTTAATTGGTTGAGAATTATCCGTTTCATTTTGGATCCTTTTTCATATGCCTGGTGTTTTACTTTCTGAATTCTCAATCGAGAAAAGATAATGTGGTGTGGGAATCTGGTATCCCTATTGGAAAAAAAAATTACAGATATCTAGAGTCTTTAGAAGATAATGAAAATATGTGAAAATAATATTTCTCATCCTTGTGAGCAAACCCTTGCTCTGGTATATCTATAGTAAGTCAATTCGAATTAGGCTCTTTGTCTTGGAAAAGAGAATTGGAAGTTATTATCAGTGATTCCCCTCTAGAATCAAAAAAGAGAAAGGAAATGGCTGAAGACATCATTGATATTTCAAATGATAAGGAGAAAAAATCATTGACCGGTACTGAATCCCCTAATCTTGATGATATCTAGTATATGATAGTTGAAGGAAAAATGAATAAGATTGGTGAATTATGGGATGCTACCTTTCCCATTGACAGACTAAAAATTGATGATGCCCTGGTAGATTATTTACTTAGGAAAGTTATTGAAGTATCTGTTGTTTCTGATTTCTTACCAGAGAATCTGATTGAGATTGTTGAAGAAAGGATGTTGCTTGAAGGTCTATGTAAGAATTGGCTATGAAGGTAGCCACCTAAGATCTAGAGGCCTAATAGAAAGCACAAGCATAAGATAGATAGAAACAAGATGACAAGAATAAATTGTATTCTTCCAATGATGCAAATAGAATACAATGTACAAAAGTACATAGGAGACCCCTTGGTTATATAGCCAAGGTGAGAACATAGAAGGGAATAAGATTATGACAAGTGTCGTAATCTTATGACATAAGACAACTATGAAAACCTATCACTCCACCTAAAGTGGAAAAGTGATAATGTGATAATCACCACAAAAGGTGGATCACCTGCACAAGGTGGAGAGGTAATCACATGATGTGTCCATGAAAGGTGGATGTGATAAAGTAATAACATGATAAGTCCACCAAAAGTGGAAATTCTCCAACAACCTCCTATGTGGTCCCTAAGTAAACTTAACTAGGGTGTAATAATGACCTAGGACAAGGTACAACACTTTTAATTACACCAACACCCCCACTTAAGTGCAACTTAGGGAGAATGTATACAAAAGCAAATAATGCAAGATGGGACCTAGTTACTAGGACATGTTAGGTACCCATGTACAAATGCAATGCAATTTCTCATAAGGAGGAGAAAAGGAGAAAACCACGTGGGAAAAAATTCCCCCCCAAAAGAGAGATGAAACAAAACAAAAACTACACTCAAAAAGATGAGAAGGGTAAAACCTCGAATGAGGAAAAAGCCCCCGCAAAAAAAAGAGAGAATGAATAAGTCAAGTGACGTCCTTAGATGAAACATCCTGCACCCCCAAGAGAGATCACAAATGATGATATATACCCTCAGTGAAGGGTTTGGTGAAGATATCTGCAACCTGCTGTGATGTAGGACAATACTACAAATCAATGACCCACTCATGTATCAACTCACGAATGTAGTGCATATGAATCTCGATGTGTTTGGTCCTCTAATGGTGAACCAGATTATTCAAGATCTAGATGGAACTCTAATAGATCTGATACCATGTAATAATTGGCTATGAACGTAGCCACCCAAGATCTAGAGTCCTAATAGAAAGCACAAGCATAAGAGAGATAGAAACAAGATGACAAGAATAAACTGTATTCTATCAATGATGCAAATAGAATACAATGTGAAAAAGTACATAGGAGACCCCTTGGTTATATAGCCAAGGTGAGAACATAGAAGGGCATAAGATTATGATCACATGAGACAACTATGAAAACCTATCACTCCACCTAAAGTGGAAAAGTGATAATGTGATAATCACCACAAAAGGTGGAGAGGTAATCACATGATGTGTCCATGAATGGTGGATGTGATAAAGTAATAACATGATAAGTCCACCAAAAGTGGAAATTCTCCAACAACCTCCTATGTGGTCCCTAAGTGAACTTAACTAGGGCATAATAATGACCTAGGACAAGGTACAAAACTTTTAATTACACCAACAGTGTAGAAGGACGTAAGATGAGAATCTTGGTTGGAAGAAGATGTAAAAAGGCTATGTAGAGATAGTCTTGATTGATTGTAGAAACTAAGAAGTGTGCTAAAGATATTTCAGATGTTTACAAGTATTGTCTTTGGTGGCCTACTATTGTAGACAACTTCAAAAGTAGAATTGAAGTGATTGAAGCTGAGGTGAATGAGATTGGAAAGAACTTTGACATATTTAAAGATAAAGAAGGGAAACAAAGGATAAGAGTTGGTGAACTTTAGGCTGAAATGATCATTACACAAAGACAGAGAGATGATGTGACAAAGATGGTATGGCTTCTTAAAGAAATTGTTGAAGTCAAGTTAGAACATCTTTCCAAAATTCTTGTTGATGCTGAAGATATTGAGAAACAATGTTCTGATGTAGTTTGGTCACCCTCTTTTACTCTATTGGGATTACTGGATAGTACATGTGAAAAAATTGGAGTCTGTTGTTTTTAACTGGAAGAAGTTGTATCCAATTCTCAAAGAAATATATAAGAAAGTGTTTCAAGTGAAGAGTGTCATCTTCACTTAATTTATTCTTTCTTAAATAATCTGGATTGTTTGAAGTTTTTAAAGTTTTTTGAAATTTTGATGTCACCATGTTTGCATTCATTTTTAGCACTATTTTCCATTGATGTCAAAGGGGGAGAGAGTAGGAATGGAGAGTGTTGGAGATAGTGGAGAGATAATTTTTTGTTCACATGTTGCCATCAATGACAAAGGGGGAGATTGTTAGAAAAATGAGTAAATTTATCTATTTGTTGTCATTGATGTCACCATGTTGGTAGTATGTTGGAAGTTGGGTCTGATACTCTTATACCAGTTCTTATCCTCTCTAGTGGCTGGTCTGGTATTTTGGTTGCCTATCTTGTATTCTAGTTTGCACTTCTCTGTGGATGATAATCTTTAGTTGTAGTTTTGGGAAACTACTGATGGATGTTAAAGGCATGCATGATTAGGTTATTTTTTGATCTGGTGCTCATACAACATAGTAGCAACCAACAAATTGATTGTTTCCTTGTTGTGTTAAATATTATTCTTGGCCAACTTGTTAAGTTAATTTTTATTTGATGTGAAACTTTATGTACGACATATTTCTTGGTTTGATCTGACATGATGAAATGTGCTAAAGATTATTTTGTGTGTTTGGAAATATTTTGTAAACTATTTGAGCCAACATAATAATGATTAAAACATTTTGAAAATACTTTGTGGAAGTCGGCCTAATTAGTTCCTACGATGGAGATCAGGTATATATATAAGTATATGGTGAACAATTTGGAAGCATGAGTGAATGAGTGAGTAAGTGTGAATGGGTGTGTGGGAATATGTGCACTGAGTCTGTAGGAAAGTGATAGAAGAAATAGTGAAGAGGTAATGAATGTGAAGGTGTGATTAGAAAGGCAGCTACTGTGAGCATATCTAAAACTGTATCAGCACATGTTAGGTGCATATTTCTAGTTCATTTTTGGGCTGTAAATCCGTACTCTATTTTGTGTAATTTTTCTATAGGTAGTGAGCCTCCCTATTAGATAGTGAGTCCTTTGTAGGTAGTGAGCCTTTGTACTTGGACAGTGAGTCCTTGTTTTGGTAGTGAGCCTCCTTTTTTTCAAATACTACATAGTGTGAGTTGCGAGTTAACCCTCACCATGGTTTTTCCCTTATTGGGTTTTCCACATAAAAATATGGTGTTCATTGTGTTGATTTACTTTCTGTTATCTGTGTTTCATGCTCATATTTAATAACAAAGTTGTGTGGTTGAATATTTGATAAGTGATAAAGTTTTAAGTTTGAAATTGTGTGACAACTTATTCAACCCCTCTCTCAGTTGTCTTGCGCTTGTTTAACAGAAGCCCACGGGATGTAGATCCCATGGAAAACTAAGCATAAGAACAAAGGAACACACATGTGAAGAAAAGGGAGAGTTGGATTAATCTTCAATCATCTGTCCAACTAGTTGTAGATTAGATCAAGGCTTCTTATGACAAAAATAGAATGTATACTCACTCTGGGGCAACAGAACTCATGGTAGTCCACTAGGTGAGAAGGCCCAAAAGGTGAAATAGATACATTAGTTGGTATGCACTCACAAACACAAAGGTGGCTATGGGAAAGTCGTGTCGCTAAATGGGCTTCTTGCTCAACCATATCAAATTTATACCTCCTGATAACTTTAACAAGGCACCACAAAGGAAAATGTTGGTATTTGCTTCATGAGACAAGCAAAGCTTCATATACTTAGAACTCATGAACAAAGAGGATAGGTACCATAGGCATATAAGTTGCATTATGAAAGGTGGAAAAGATGTAAAATGTAAAAAATGAAAAAATGTAAAATGTAAAATATGTTCAAAGGAGTCTTGTTAAGTTCATGCAAGGTCTATCACTTAGGGAGAATTGTGTCTAATGTCTCCAAGAGAGGACCAATCAAAGAATAAAATAATCATAACTTAGGGGATGTAGTGTGTCACATCAAACCACTAAGAGGAATGTAATATGCTAAGATAGATCACACTTATGAAGGACATCACACCCAATGTCATCCACAAAGTGACAAACGCATCATATGAAGTGACAAGGTTGCATTAAGAACCAAGAATACAAATAAATTATTCCAACATATTCCCCCCACTTTAAAGGAATTTATACACATCGTTTTGTGAGCAATTACTTTAAAGTAGAAAAGGAAAAATGCAAAAAGGGAAAAGGAAGACATGAGAGCCAACTTGGAAAGCCCCTATGCCAAGTCATATGTGTCTGAGTAAGGCTACTTCATGTAAATGAAAGAGAAAAAGAAAGGGAGTTGCTCCCTAGAAAAGAACACACCAAACACATAAGGGATCAATGGATTTGGGGTCAGTATGTTCGTTGCTGCAATGTTTTTATGAAAGAGCTTGAAATTGTTATCATTCCCCAAATACACATAGAACTGGAAGAATGACACAAAGATAGCAAAAACAAAAGAAAAACAAAGTCCATTTTGGGTCAACATGGAAGAGATGTTGCGGTTTCAACACTTTGCATCGTTCCCAAAAGGAAACATAATAAAAAATAAAAGGAAAAGGAAAATGAAAAGAAAAAAGTTTCTGGGTCAACATAAAGGACACATTTCAGTCTTGATGCCTTACATCATCTCCAAAAGGAAAAAAATGCAAAAAAGGATAAAGTAAAAAGGAAAAGATATTGATTGGGTCAACATGGAAGAGACATAGGGAATCTCTATGCTTTGCATCATTCCCAAAAGGAAACACAAAACAAAATAGAAAAATGAAATGTACGACATATAGAAGAATAGAGGTACAAATAGAGGAAGTGCACAAAGAGAGAGAAAACATCAAACACACATTACGGGGGAACATGATACACACATACAAATACAAAAGAAAGAGAAAATAAAAGAAAAATGCAAAAAGCTAGCAAGGCAAATGTAAGTCAACCATTTAATAATTCATCTACCTCCCAATCATGTTTAGTGTATTGTGAGGGTGGTTGACTATCCAAAGGAAGCATTACAAGTTCTGAACTAGGAGATGTACCAGGTTCTTCACTTGGTTGAGAATATTTGTCATTTAAGCTCATGGTAGATGAAAATAAAGAGTTTAGATCCTTATGCACTTCTTCATCTATTTTTGTGATCTCCTCATCACCATCATCAAGATTGATTATCTTGGGAGGACGAAGGGTGACTTACAAGAAAGGATGCATCAAAAGTTGTGGTTGTTGGATTGGATCATTTTGTTGTGAGGTTTGGACTATATTATCTTGTGGTGGGTCAAGAGGAGGAGGGTGATCATCTATTGCTTCTTTCAAAGGTGGAGGTTGGATTTTTTGTCTGCTATTCATGACTGATGAGAAAGGAGTCGATGATGATGCCTACATTCCCTAGCACCATGGTTTCATTTAATTCTATTTTGAAGTTGTTGAGGTGTAAGAATGGGTTGATCCACCAAAAGTTCCTTTTCTTCCAAATGGGGAAGAATGGAAGAAACTAAAGAAGATGGGTCAATCATTTTCTCTTTAGCCTTATACACCTACTTAATGTGAGGAGGCATGACAAGATTGGTTTCATTATCTCATGGGAATTTAAGGAGGAAGGGGGAGTGTCTATGGTTGGTTGCTCATGGGGTGGTATTGTTTGTTTAGTTTTAGACTCAAGTTGAAGCATTGCCTCATTTATGATGAGAGGAATAGAAGTGGACGGGGAAAATTAGATGAAGAGACAAGTTGGCTATTCATTTAGCTTTGAACTTTTGATAGGTTGTGAAAAAGAAATCTTTATGAGGGGTGATGGGGTCCATAGGTTCAGGCCAAAAGGCTTCTAAGGAGAAGTTACCTTTAGAATACAACAGATGAAAATGACTATGGTGTATGGTAAATATTTCATTTCCAATATGAAAATTCAAACATTTGTGAACAACTGAAGGGACCACTATCATTGAGTGAAGCCAAGGGTGGCCTAGTTTTAGACCAAATTGATCTGATTGTAGAATAATAGAAAATGTTACATCCAAAGTTTTGGGTCCTATTTTTAATGGGAGTACGATCAATCTGATCGTAGGGCATGCAAAAATAGTATGTGTTTTAATCCATGTGATTGGTTTATCATATTCTTCTTGATAAAGCTCATGTAGTACTAAAAATTATTTTGTGATCACATTCTCGCCACAAGCGGGATCTATTAATATCCCATTGGTGGACTTATCATAGATTTTGTTGGCTATGTAAAGAGGACCATCAGGAATTTTTTTAAGTATATTATGAGAAGAAAAAGTGATATCAAGAGATTTGTTGGTTGGGCCCTTGCAAGGGACGATGTCTATTGTACCCACTAGTTCATCCATAGGATTAACTTGCATAACATTTGGAGTAATATCAGTTTGTTCAGTATTTGTATCAATGTTCATCACATGAGTGTTTGAAGGTTCACTAGCCTTGACAAATGAAACATTGTGCTTAGGCATAGGGTTGGTAAAGATTTATAAATTATGATTAGGGGGTGCAACAGACTTATTGCCTTGATCATTGACACGTGCAATGGACAAACGACATGAATCAATGAGGTCTTGAACTAAGTGTTTGAGATGCTTACATTGTTTAGTTTCATGCCCATTTTGGCAATGAAAATGACAATAAGCATTTATTTTAAAGGTGGGTGGTAAAGGTTTGGTGGTGTTAAGGGGTTTAATAGTAGGAAAAGTGATCATTTGTTGCTAGAGCAATTGATTCATTTTGTTATGAAGGATATTGGGTAAAGGGGTAAAATGTCTCTTTGGGCCCCATAGGTATAGGGCACCACTACTTTAACAACTACCACTTGATTAGGTATAGGTTGAGTTTGTTGTTGAGGAGGCAGATTGTGTATCAATGGGTTATTTTTTAGGTAAGGTTAGCATATTAGATTAATAAACAAAACCCAAAGAAACTATGAAATACATTGAAAGCTTAAACAAATTAAAATAGTTATACATGTTACTCATTGCTTCCATGATTCATTTCCATAGCACCTTCTAGCTTGCAGCATATGATTGTTGCCCTCAGATTTGTGTGTGTGAGCAAACGATTGTGACCAAGCCCTTTGTAAGTTTTGAAGGATTTGAAGACAAAATTCCTATGACAAATGACTATGCCTATGAGTAAATAATCAAAGTAAATAAGCTAAATGCAAAGTAAATCTAAGCATAAATGTCTATAATAATGAAGTGGTCTTGAGAATGTGAGCAAATTGGAATTTTATAGAAAATGTAATTTTGGGTGGACGGACGATATTGAAAGTTGACAAAGCCTAAAATCAGTAGATGAGATTTCATGTGACAATCCCTAATTAGGGTTAGGGAAACATTATTAAATGAGTGGTCAAGATGTCATTTGAGAAAATCCAATCGGCGATTGAGAATAAATGTGACAATTAGTCAAAAAGATAAAGATTTTTGAAAATCAAGAAGATAAAGACTACTTGATTTGTAAGATTCAAAAAATCAATAAGATAAGAGTTGAATTGAAAAGCGAATTTAAAAAATAAAGAATTTTCTCAATTACTTGATTTTTGGAAGAAGATTACCATTTTGAATTAAATAAATTCAAAATATGGATTTTGTGTGATGGTAAATAATCGATTTTCAGAGATTATTTACTAAAATGAAGTGACAGTTAATAAAGTGAGATCATTTTAAATAATTAATTTATTTAAAATGAGAGAAATGTTAAATTAGGTAATTAAATAATTAAAGATAATTATTTAATTTAGAGGATTGTGATAAAAAATTAAATAAATTAATAAATTTATTTAATTGTAAGACGATAATAGATCCTTAGTGATGTATTGAATAAATAATAAAAAAATATTAATTTAATAATCATGAAGAATAAAAGAGATGAATTAATTAAACAATTATAAATTATTTAATTAACAGTCAAATGTGGACCAAGGACATAATTAAATGTCATAATTATGCTAGGACGAAAGTGGTAAAATAGAGCTTGTAGGCCTAGGTCATTTTTAAGTGTCTACATTTTTCCCTTCGTTGTCATAATGTAGCATGCCACATTGTGACAAAGAAGATAAATTAGAAATATGCCCCAGCAAAGGTACAAAGTATCAATGCCCCCTTGAATTTTTTTTAGAATTTTGGCCAAGTGATAGAAAAATTTGGAAAGTGTCCCGATAAGTCAATTTAATGATCAAAAAGACAATGGCATAGCTGGTTTCTAATTCTGGAGTGTTAGTGTAATTAATTAATTATTACACTAGTATAAATTAACTTAGATCATATTTCATTTAGTCCTAGGTTGCATTTTTAATAAATCATTTAATAAATAAGGAAATATTTCCTTCCTTGTTTGGTGGGATAAGATTCCTTCTAGAAGATGAGTTGTCCTTCTAGAACATATCTCAATATTTAATAATTTTCTAGATAGGGTTCACATGTTGTCACATGTTGTTAGATCAACACACATGGCAACATCTCATGCATCTTAGGTTTTCTCTCATGCCTATATATTCAGACATTGTGTACATTTGTAATCATGTCATATTCAATTTGACATCCTTGCATCTTAATCATAGCATGATATTTTTGTCATTTCTCTCTTGTGGAATTTTTTTTCTTGCAGGTGATTCTGGGGTGTTTGAGGAGTTCACCTAAATTCCTACATGGTATCAGAGCTTCAGTGTTGCAGACTTCTTCTCAAATATGAGAGATCATTTTTTGGCATGAAAGTCTTGTTGGATGCAAGTAATTGGCTTTTATTTTTTCTTTAGAAATCCAACTTCCACTCAGTTCCAAGAAAAATGATTTATGGGTTTTGTAGACAAGGTTAAAATCTGAACTAGGTATCTTTTAGATTTTTGATATTTTGTATGGATCTAGAGAAAATCACTGAACAAAAATTGGCACATGTTATTTTTCTCCTGGCTGAAGGTTTAATTTTTTTTTTTTCATTTTATGCTTGCTGGATCAAAAAAATATTTCTGGGTTTTATTATTAGCTTCAAAATATTTTTGGGTTTTTGTTTTTGTTCACTTATTGTGAACAGATTTTGTAGAAATTAAATCAAAAGGAATTTATTTTGGCTAGAAAACCCATATCATGTAGGCTAAATTCAGTTTTTTGAAAAATTCATAACTTTTGGCCATGGTATCAAAAATTGACAATCAAGATACCATCGGAAAGGGAATTTTGTCTACTTTCCAGTGGTGGCATCCATTCTATGAAATTTTTCTTACAGAAAATTCTACAAATAGCTGAAGTCAATCCTCCACTTTGGACTCAATGACCAATATCTTCACATCAGATTGTCAAAATCCAAAAATTCCAGCAGCATTCGGGAGATGTTTCAGAGCTTTTTTCATTAGTCTAGATCCCTTGATCAGTTTCAGCTCCAAGTACTCTTGCATTGATTTTTTCAGTTTGGTGCATTTGTTCAATAATCTGGACATCCTGAAAGTTGGGAAAATATTTTTTGATCTAGGTAGCATCAGTTCAGTTGCATATCATATTTGGAAGTCTTTATTTTCTGTTAAAGTCATTTGTCTTTGTATTTTTTGGAGAAAGTTCATTATGGGGCTTGCATATACTCCTTTGGTTATGTTGCACAAGGGTAACTATCAATAATGGTGAGATGGGATTTGCCACCATTTATTTCCTTATTTGTTTGGTATAGTTCCCCATCCAAGTGAAGGTATTCATGAACTTACTTGGAGTTGCAGCAGGTACACTATTTTAGAGATCATTTCTATGCAAGTTGATTTTGATGTTTTGAATGCTATTGATCATTGTGATTGCCCTCACATCTTTTGGACTAAGATTTGGGAGATCTATGGAAATTCAGATACTCCACCATTCTCTGATGGTCATAATTCAGAATGTCATGCTTCAGATCAAGTACCCTATGATGATATTATTGTACAGGAGGTTGATTGCCTTGATCTTTCCGAAGAGGTTGATAAGGTTCCCTTAGGTGTTTCTTCTCCATCAGAGACTATTGGTATCCCTTCACATTCAGTGATTCCTTGTCCAGAGTCATTGATTGAGACTTCCACTATCATCATTCATCAAGACACCTTCAGTTTTCCATACATGGCATCTCAAGTTGGCTTCGTTTCAGGTATCACTGACTTGGCTACTTCTACAGGTTTGGAGGACATTGTTGAGGGGATATCACTCCTCTATTAAGAGATTTCATATCTAAGACTTCTTCCCTAGCATTCCATTCAGGACTTGAGGTTTCTTTAGCATCTACCATTGGATTTGGTTTAGACTTCTTTCAGTGGTTTTGGGGACACTTCATTAAGGGGGCAATCAAGTCTCCATCATATCTATCACATTTATCACATCATTGTCTTTAGATATTGTTCAACACTAGTTTCTACATCATCCTGGTTTGTCACTCTCTTCATTGATTTTGGCATCTTCATCTTCAAGAAAGGAGGCACTTGAGCAACTTTCAGAGACACCATTAGCATACATCCTTCCTTCCTTCAATTCCTATCTAGAATGGGAAGCATCACTGCACTTACACTTGGTTTTGTTTCTTCCCAAAGGGAGACATGTTGTTTGTCAACATTGGATCTTGTTCTATCTTCAGACACTTACCATTTCTGCAGGTGATCACATCTTCTGGGGGGGCTATATAGTCTCTCTCTTCCCTCCTATGGGGGGGCTATTATCTTGTATCCATGTGATAGATGGTGTACTTGGGGGGTATTTGGGGGTATTTG
>VDFB02271358.1:172938693-173026730 GCA_007258455.2 Sequoia sempervirens
TAATGTTTTGGTTCTTGAATGAACATCCATTGTCAGTGATGATGGATTAGGGAAGGCCATACAGACAAACGATATAGTTAAGAATGAATTTGGAGATTTTTTGTCATTTATGTATGTTAGGGGGATGGCTTTGATCCACTTCCTGAAATACTCACTGGCGGTGATGATGAATTTGTGACCATTTGATGAGGTAGGATGGATCTTACCCACGAGGTCAAGCCCCCATTATGCAAAGGGCCAAGGTGAAGTGATTGGCCGAAGTTCTTGTGTTGGAGCCTGAATCAAATCACTCTGAATCTGGCATTAGCAACAAGTCCTGACATATTCTAGTGCATATTTCTCAATGGTCAGCCAATAGTACCCATGTCTCATTATCTTCTTGGCCAAAGTAGGACCACTTGAATGAGACCCACATATACCTTCATGTACTTCACGTAAGGTTGTGCATGCTTCATTGGTGTTGAGACATCTAAGGAGGGTGTCAACAAAGCTACGATGGTAAAGGGTGTCACTAGCGATGGAATATCTTGCGACTTTTCAAATAAAATACTTCCTTTGGTTATTGGACAGATTGGGGGGAAAGGTTTGGCACTTAAGGTAGTCATGAATGTCTTGGTACCAGGGAGAATTAGGACCAAAAATCTTGTAGATCATCTCTGATTCTAGAATATGTCATAGGCAGGGATCAATAGTTGTTCCACCAAGAACTCTAGCTGAGGCATATTGCTTGGAATGTCAAGGAGAGATCCAATCATAGCCATTGTGTCTGTTGCCTTGTTTTATGCTCTCAGAACTTGCTCCAAAGTCACCATGTCAAAATATGTCTAAAAGCTGTCAACCATTCATTTGTAGGGCATTAGTTTCTCATCCTTAGTTTCATAGTCATCATTAACTTGGTTGATGACTTACTGTGAATCCCCATAGACATGTAGTGCTCTAATTTTCCATTTTATTGCCATTCTAAGTCCTGTGACCAATGCCTCACATTTCACCACATTATTGGTACATGGGAAAGCTATGCGGAAGGATTTAGGAATGGAATCTCCTTGAGGGGTGATAAATAGGATTCCTGCCCCATCAAAGTAGAGTGTCCAAGGTGACTTAGGTTCCATATGGAATATTGACTCATCTAGGAAGTCTACCATTAAAGCATGATCACTTTGTATAGGTGCATCCACTAGTTGGTCTGCTATGACTTTTCCCTTTATTACCTTTCTTTCTACATATTGAATATCATTTTCGCTCAAGATCATTACTCATTTTTCTAGACGTCTTGTCAATGTTGCACGACTCAATAGATATTTGAGGGGGTCAATATTTGCTACCAATTGTGTCTCATGGCTCAAAATATAATGTCTTAGCTTTTGAGCTGCAAAGACAACTACTAGACAAGCACATTCAATTGATGTGTAATTCAGTTCATACCCGACCAATGTCTGACTGATATAATATATGACCCTTTCTTTCTCCTTGTGTTCATTATGTGCCAGTAATGCCCCCAGTGTTGATGTAGTGGCTGAGATGTATAGAATTAAAGGCTTTCCTTGAATGGGAAGCATAAGGACTAGTGATGACAGTAGGTAGTCTTTGATTAGCTAAAAGGCCTCTTCACATTTATCTATCCACACAAAAGGGATTCCCTTTCATAGAAGATATTGGAATGGTTGACACTTATCGGCCAATTGTGCTATGAAGCACCAAATATATTGTACCTTGCCTTGTAATGTCTGGAGTTCACTTATTCCTCTAGGAGGAGGCATGTCCATGATGGCTTTGATTTTAGCTTGATTGACCTCAATGCCTCTTTGAGTAACTATGTATCCTAGAATTTTTCCAAATGTTATGCTAAAGATGCATTTCTTAGGATTCAGTCGGACTTTGTATTCTTCCAATCTTTTGAAAATTGTGTCTAATGCTTTCAGATGGTCTTTTCTTGTTACTGATTTAGTCAAAAGGCCATCCACACAATCTTCCATTATCTTATGCATCATATCATGAAATATTGTGGTCATAGCCCTCTGATACATAGCACCTACATTTTTAAGACCAAAAGGCATGACATTCCAACAATATGTACCCCAAGGGCAAATGAATGTTGTTTTATGTTGGTCTTTCACGACAATACGATTTTTATGGTAGCCTACGAAACCATCCATGAGGGACAACATCTTGTATCCTTTCGTGACGTCGACTATGATATCTATATTTGGCAGCGGAAAGTCATCTTTTGGGAATGCTTTGTTTAAGTCTCTGAAATATGCGTAGACACAAATCATTCCATTTGCCTTTGTTACTGGCACAAGGTTAGATATCCATTCAGCATAATCAATAGACCGTATGAACTTGATGTCTAGAAGTTTCTTCAACTCAACCTTGACTAATAGAGTGACTTGAGGATGCATTTTGCGTAGCTTCTATTTTACTAGCTTGATGTTTGAAAATAATGGTAAGTGGTGCAAAACAAGTTCTAGATCTAACCTTGGCATGTCAGCATAGTACCATGCAAAGTTGATTTTATAGTCTGCAAAGAACTTGTGAAATTCTAGTTTCTCTTCTTCAATCAATGATGTGGCAAAGAGGGCCATTTGGGGATCTTCTACTATTGATATTTTTGCTTCTATGGTGTCCTTTATGAGCATAGTTGATTTCTCTTGAGTTACGGGAAGAATGTCCAATCCTCCATCTTTGGGCGCCTCACAGAGGTTTTCACCCAAAGATACGTCCTTTATTTTTACTCTTTTTTCATCATTAGGTGCCTTTCGATTTTCACCTAAAGACGTTCATTTTTTGCTTTATTCTTATTTTTAATTTTGTGACTAGAGGACGAAGTAGTCTCCCCAAAGTAAGCTGCACAATCTAGGTCAATGGAAAGTTTGGCCTTGTGATCACCACTGGGTATGTGCTCACGTAATCCCATAAACTCTATGATGGCCTCATCATTCTAAAAGGTGTCCAGGACTGGTAGGACTTATTGGTCCCAATTGATTAGTTCTGGGTAGACTAAGGAAATGCCATCGTCAACATTGGTGAATTGAGGGGAGGATATAGAAAGCATACAAACATATTCAGAGACATTGAAGATGAATTTTTCATCATCCAATTCCACGTTAGACTCTATCCAATATTCCCCTTCAGTTGTCTCATATTCATTGTCAAAGTAAGGGGTGAAGGACTCAAAGTTGTGGGTATCAATTTTATTTGTCAATTCAAATGGATTCAACTGATGGTTATGGGGTTCAGATGGTGGGGCTTGTATATCATGGGGAAGGTAAATGGGACTATGACTATTTGATGCTTGATCGATTTTAAATGTTTGCCAAATTTTTTTTTCAAATTTAAGCTCCCCAGCTTCAAGGAAAAAATCATCAAGGAAACAATCACTTAAGGATCGTTGGGAGCCAAATTCCCACTATTGGGAATCAGTTTCGGCAAAGGTTTCCTTCATAGTCTCGACACTTTCTGAAGCATGCATGCGCTCACTTGAAAGCCCATTGGTATGTCAATCATCATTGTCTAGAAATCCATACCCTAATCCAAGATACTTTGGTATTTTGAAAGATTCTATAGGCTCTCTTCGCCTAGTCTTATGTTTTCTTAGGCCACTAGTTCCATTGTAGCCCTTATCCTTCATCATGTCATATCCCTTTCCATATTTCTTAATTGGTAATGGGGGTAGGCCTTCCATTTCCTTATTGAGCCATCCTATAATATCGGAAATGTCCTCATTACTCATGTCTCTCCATTTGATGAAAATTGTTTTTGGTGGAACTTTGAAAATTTCTTTGTGTTCCATTCTAAAACATGGTCGACCATAGACCTTTGGAGACTTGGTTATTGTTGTGATGCTATATGCCATATGTAGTTTGAATTCTCCATAGTCTAGGTCTTGGATCTTGACATTAGACTTAGCTTTAGTAATTGAGGGAGATGGTGGCATGGTGGAAGTCATGGATGGAGTGGATGTGGAAGATGATGCCAGTGTAGATGGGTCAATGCATTTGGAAGAAGAGCTAGGAGCTTCTTGGTTGATGGGAACTCGATTTTCAAAAATACCCCTTAGGTTGGTGCTCTTTTGACTGTGATGGTATTGACACACTCATTATTAATTCAGACATTATTTATAGTAGGTACACCGAAATAGTCATACTTGGCACGGGCATAATTGGCTTGATAATTGTTTGTCTTAGGACCTAACATGGAAGAGTTATTAGAACCATGGTATTGCAATGGGTTCTTATGAATGGTATGGTTGGCATTTGATGGAAATTGTGGCCCACTCAATTTGATTATTTGGCTTTCAATAAGGTCTTGCACAATATTTCTAAGTTGTCAACAAGATGATGTCCTATGTCCTTTAGCCTGGTGGTACTCACAAAAAGCATTATTATCCCACCATGATGGTTTAAACTGCCTTGGGTCATATGGTTTAGGTTCTTCAAGTGTGATGAGACTGTTTTGGAGGAGCTTCTTAAGGACATCCTCAATTGGTTCTCTTAAAGTAGATTATGCTCGTCTTTTTGGGAATTGTCTTGTCTGATGGTATTGTCCTTGAATTTGATTGTTTTGACCATTTTGGTTGTTTTGGGTGGTATTTGTGTGGGGTGTCAGTATCGTTGTTGGTTTGTTTTGTGGTTGAACCCCTTTGAGGGCCAATACATGACCCATAGTGTTGACAACCTTGGCATCAACAACACCATCATTGGTAACGTGTTTATTTTTGACCCAATACTTTTTTTGTCAGCGAGAGGATTTACAATTGTGTTTTTAGGACTATATTTTAGCTCTCCTTTTGCAATAAGAGATTTCTCAACCTAGACACCCTTTTTTACTAGGTCTATGAAAGATGTACAACAATGCACTTGCAATCCATATTTTAAGGGTCCTAGAAGTGTTTGAACGAACATGTCAACCTTTTCCTTTTCAGGTATGTCGATGTGACAATAACTAGCTAGACTTCTCCATTTTTGGAAGAATGGGATGAACGTTTCACCAGCGTCCTCCTGTGTAAGAGTACATAAGCTAGTAATAGAGGTCTCCATGTCAATGTTGTACAAGTATTTTTTTTGAATTTGTGTTTAAGTTCATCCCATGTTTTGATATCCTTTTGAGTGGAGAACCATTCAAGGGTAGGACCTGCAAGACTTTTAGAAAAGAGTCTCATCAAGTATGTTTGTTCATAGGCGACGTCCATATAGTTGGTCGCGAATTCTTGGACATATTCTATAGGATTTTTCTTTCCTCTATATTTGGTAAAATTAGGTCACACATATCCTGGAGGAAATGGTGGCATGTATAAGTTCATGTCAAAGGGATATATGGATAAATCATATGACACTTGTCATTTCTTGTTGGATATTTGCATGTTTTCTATTGTCTTCTCTAGACCCATCAAATTTTCTTGCAAGGCATTGATTATAGGGTTGTGGCCACATACATTGGATTGATTGGTACACCATGGGTCCCCATTTTTTGTGAGTGGATGATGGTGTGTTGTTGAGGGATGTGTTGTTGTGACATGTATGATGTGTTCTGGTTTATGTGTTGGTAGTGAAAGTTTGGATTGGGGACATTTTGGTGGGTATGAATATGGGATGAATATGTCAGAATGTGTCCCCCAGTGATTTGGGTCAATATTTGAGGAATATGGTGACCATGAATATTTTGATGTGTGAATGATGCTATAGGTTGTGTGTTTTGATTGCCTTGTCCAAATTGTTGGGATTGTACAAGGGGAATGTTCATATTTTGTCCTTGGCAGGTGATGGCATTAAGCTATGTTGATGTGTTAACATTTGGTTGTGGTCCTTGAATAAGAAGACATCACTTACTTCCTCCCAAAGGATTATGTGAGGTACCAATGAGAGGATCTGATGAAGATGCACTCATGGTACTAGAGGTAGTCATAAATGAAGGATTTGAGTGGCTTGATGATGCCCCCATGGAATTTACCGAGGTGGTAAATAGAGGATTGGAATAACTTGCCCACATTTCTGAGGACCCAAAGGTGGCTCTAGCTGATTGTGATGATATTGTGGATATTGTGGGCAGTGTGATAGACTATGTTCCTCCAATGGATGTTACATTGATTGAATTGCAATGGTTTGGAATGTTGGAGGTAGCACTCATGGTAGTTGTGACATTTTTCGAGGTAGCATCAAAAAAGGTATTGCTTGTGTTGTTTGGAGGTTGACCACTATTAGACATGTTATGTGTATTGTTGATGTTATGGTCAGGAGATGTCGATCTCAAAGTATTAATTTCAAACCCATGGGGTAATTTAGCTCCTTGACTTAAAAGTATGGCCAAATATTTGTCTCTGCCATATAAGATTATTTTTTCTACAAAGTAGGTTGCTTTTGGATCTTGTCCTGCTACTTCTATGTTTTCCTCAAGTATTTGTGCATATTCATCCTTATGTAAGAATGGTTGAAAGGGGTTGTTTGATGAGGATGGTATGGTCATGAGAGGTTGAGTATTTGTGTTGCTAAATGGGTCCTCAAATGTCCAATTTGGGTCATAGGTGTGATTGATGATGTTGGAATTAGAAACTTGTCCAAAGTTTTCCATTTGTCTTTTCTTTCTTTGGAGTCTAGTTTCCACCATAAAAGGAAATTTCTCAAACGAGAGTGATGAGGATGAAAACTAAATGTAAGGATGATGCTAGCCTATTTTTTTTTGGATTTTTTCTAATAAGGGATGACAATGCAAGACTATGTTTTTGGATTTTTTTGACTAAGGATTGAGATGATTCATTAATGCAAAGATAAGGTGAAAAATGATGAATAGGGTGAATGATATCAATGCAAATCCTAAGTGCAAAATGAGGACTAAGATGGAAAATGCAAAATCTAAGTTCAAAATGAGAACTAAGTTGAACAATATTTGGAGAAAGGTTTTCCTAACCACTCTAAACTTACCTTATGTCTCAATTTTGGTTATCAAAAGGACTTTCTAAGGAGACTAAGTTATGAGGTCAAAATGACAAGTGAGCCTTCCTGACTAGACTATTGAGTTGGAGGTTCTCACAAAAGAACAATGTCTGAAAAGAGGAGTAATGACTGAGTCCCTAGATAACCTAGTTTTAAAGATAATGGTTTTGTAAAGTGAGGTGAGTGAGCCTAATACAAATTCCACTAAGATGAATCCTAAGGACAAGTTTATGCTAGAAATGATGATTATGATGCCTAGGGAATGCAACTAAACATTTGGAAAATTAACCCTATGGTGAAAATACTAGCTAATGATTGCAAATGATGGACGTTTTGAGCAATTTCAATTCTGGTTTCTGACAGAGACTTTTTTGAAAAGATATTTGACAACAGGCTAAGATGTCTAGAATTGAATTCTGGTCTGAAATAGGGTTTATTGTATTTATAGGAAAATGCATCGTTTGAAGTATAAAATGCATTGCAGTGGTCAAATGTAACATACCAGGTAGTAAATGTGATGCAGTTTCACAAATGTGGCTTTTAAGATGTCAATTGCGGCTTAATATAGCAGATGCAACTTTCTAGATAGCAAATGCAGTGCATGATAGAAAAATGTGGTGCTTGGATCAAAAAATGTATTTTAGTAGAGCAGATGCATTGCAAAGACTACTAAATGTGGTGTGTCAGAGTGATTGAAATTTAATAGATGCAATATAGAATGTAAAAAGTCAATTTTTCTTATGTTGGTCAAAAACCTAAATTGTTTAAAGTTTGACTATTTGTTTCTAGATGTTTGAGTTTTTTTGTGTTGTTTTATTAACCAGAAAACACTTAACAAGCATGATATTTTGAAAGTAATCAAACACAAAGGAGAACAAGTATAATCCTATGGTTAAGCCAGGACAGTATCTGCTAGATTCCACATGGGTTTCCCTAGCCACATATCATTAGAATGTGAATTTAGAAGCTTGGCTGCACAAGCTCCCCCTTACAATGCACTCTCTTCTCAGGCCAACCAAGTTTCCAACCCCCATGAAACTCCCATGGAAGATTGATCACCTCTACTACAGACTGCGAAGATGTGAATGCCTTCACACCGACTAGTGTTGCACTAGCAAATAGAAGGTTTTTGGCTACTATACAATGGTATTTAATTCGGGACCCCCATTCAAGTGGCCATATGTGGGGTACAAGATTAATCTCTATTTAGGAGGCACTCCGGCCTGAAGAGGTTAAGCTCAACATGGTTTTGGGAAGTACTACTTGGTCTGTATGACACATCTACACTCGTAATCGTAGGATTTCCCTTAAGATTCACATTTATATACATGTTGGGGGTAGCTTGGCTTTAGCTCTGTTTCCAATTTGAGTCACCTAGAGGTGATGAAATCCCTTGGAAGGCCCAATTTCTAGAGGCAATAACTATTTCTCTTACACCCAGGATCACGTGATTGCGCAAGGGGAGAGGATACTACGATTATTGCATCAAGGTTACATAGGGACAAAGTGGGTCTGGCTTTCTAATCACCTAGTTTGCACAGGGTGAGAGTATATTCACCTACCACTTTCAAACACAATCAGAAAAAATTAAAAGCATGTTCATTTTAAATGCACCAAAAGAAATGTTTTCTATTATAAAAAGAACAAGCACAATGGTTTTGAAATGAATCTTGGACACTTGAACCCACAAAAGATAAGTTAGGAGTTTTATCAACTAGTCTTGGACCCACAAAATGTAAGAGCCACACGCTGCAAACAAAGATTAGTAACACAAAAAACCCCTATGCTAGGAAGAATGCAAAAGAAAACTAGAATGTAAAACAACCAAGAGCAAAAAATAGAAAAACCTGAATGCAAATTTTGAAAAGAAATTTTATCGGGAAAATGTGTCACAACAGAGTGAATGTGTCTCTCCACACAAAAAATGCATCTTTGGCCCACGTTCTGGTTTAATAGGCAGATGCATTGATTGAATCTTCAAATGTGGCTCGATCTGTCAAATGTGGCTTTCCCGACTGTGATTGCGTCTTAGCAAAATGTACACACTTAAAAATGACCTAGTCTTGCAAGCTCTATTTTACCACTTTCGTCCTAGCATAATTATGACATTTAATTATGTCCTTGGTCCACATTCGACTGTTAATTAAATAATTTATAATTGTTTAATTAATTCATATCTCTTTTATTCTTCATGATTATTAAATAAATAAATTTTATTTATTTATTCAATACGTCACTAAGGGTCTATTGTCCTCTTGCAATTAAATAAATTTATTAATTTATTTAATTACCTTTGTTCATTTATGTCTTCTCGATTATTAAATAAATGAATTTTATTTATTTATTTAATGTCACTAATTCTCATAATTAAATGAATTTATTAATTTATTTAATTATCGGTCATAATCCTCAAAATTAAATAATTATCTTTAATTATTTAATTACCTAATTTAACATTTCTCTCATTTTAAATAAATTAATTATTTAAAATGATCTCACTTTATTAACTATCACTTAATTTTAGTAAATAATCTAAAAATTGATTATTTACTGTCACACAAAATCCATATTTTGAATTAATTTAATTCAAAATGGTAATCTTCTTCCAAGAATCAAGTAATTGAGCAAATTCTTAATTTTTCAAATTTGCTTTTTAGTTCAACTCTTATCTTATTGATTTTTTGAATCTTACAAATCAAGCAGTCTTTATCTTCTTGATTTTTGAAAATCTTTATCTTTTTGACTAATTGTCACATTTATTCTCAACCGCCGATTCGATTTTTGCAAATGACATCTTGACCACTCATTTAATAATTTTTCCCTAACCCTAATTAAGGATTGTCACATGAAATCTCATCCACTGAGTTTAGGCTTTATCAACTTTCAATCTCATCTCTCCGCCTAAAATTGCATTTTCTATAAAATGCCAATTTGCTCACATTCTCGGGACCACTTCATTATTATAGACATTTATGCTTATATTTTTCTTTGCATTTAACTTATTTACTTTTATTATTTACTCATAGGCATAGTCATTTTTCATAGGAATTTTTTCATCAAATCCTTCAAAACTTGGAAAGGGCTTGGTCATAATCGTTTGCTCATACACACAAATATGAGGGCAACAATCATACGCTACAAGCTAGAACCTGTGCTATCGAAATGAATCATGGAAGCAACAAGTAACATGTATAACTGTTTTAATTTGTTTAAGCTTTCAATTTATTTCATAGTTTCTTTGGGTTTTGTTTATTAATCTAATTTGCTAACCTTACCTAAAAATAACCCATTGATACAAATTAAACTGTAAAAATCCTTTGTTTGGTTTTTGAAATTTTTGTGTGTTGTTTTGGTTATTTTGTTTAGACTTCTCAGCTCAGTTGGAAGTGGAATTTGAATCACGACTAGAAATCAAGTTGTGATAGTCACAGAGGGTCGTGCATAAATGCATGAACAAAGGAAATTTCATCATAGTCAACTTATCTTGAAGGTTTGTGTGCAATTTTTCAATAAACATCTTTTGCAGATGTGAATCAAGAATTTTGACATTAATTTGAGCATACAATGACTGATATTGTGAAATGAAATTAGTGACTTTTTCATCTACATTTTTTTTACATCGCATTAGATCAGCCATTGTCTTTTTGGGAGTCATATTAACTTGGAAGTGACTTATAAAGGAATCCACAAGTTCATTGAATGATCAGATTGACTAATTGGATAAGTTGGAAAACCACTCTAATGCAATGTCATTTAAGGTCTTGGGAAAATTTTGTGCAAATGCTAGAAATAGAGAAATAACAGAGAATAAAAATGCAGTAAATTCCAAAAAAATGCCTAAAAGTGTTATCTAAAATGTGTAGGTGGACTGATTTTCTCAAGGTGACAAATGACTCTAGTTATGAGAATTTTGTGTTTTTTAGAAAATTTAAAGTGATTTCAATGCTTTTCAGATGCCAACTAAGGTTGTAAATACAATTTTTCAGTTCTTGAATATTTTGATATGAAAAAATGAAATCTAAATGAGTCTTTCACTAATGCAATAGGAGAAACCCTAGGATGCAAAAACAAAACAAAACCTAGTTGAATGTTGATGCAAATGAAACCTAGTGTTGGAAAAACAAAGAATATTTTAAAACTATCTCTACAATTTTGTATTGTCATTATTGTCACCATGTTGTGTCTGCAAGCTTAAGAAAGTGTTTGATCTAGTATTTTGGTCTGGTATCTAAACTGGTACTCATGCTACTCTCTTCAGCATTCTTGCCCACATTTCTCCATAGTTACTAGTTGATGCTTGCAGTTTCAGAAATGGCATGTAAGCATCAGGAGCATGTAGTCTCAAGATCTCACATATTGAGTGCTTGTACAAAATGTTTATTGATTTTTTTTTGTATTGAAGTCTATTCCTAGCCGACTTCTTAGGGTAATTGTATTACAATGAATCAACTTTGCTATACGGATATATGTATGACCTATTTTAGGTCCTTGCCGACATAATGTAGTGTGTTGGAGGTTTGAATTATCTTCTTGAAATATCTTGTGAATGTTTGGAGCTGACAGTAAATATTTTTGGTAAATATGAAGTGCATATAATTAGGTTGACCTAATTCATGCTTGTGAGAAAGATCAGGTATATAAATGAATATGATGGATAGTCTTTTGTGAAGATATAGCGAGATAAAGATAGAGGAATAGCACTATGAGAAAAAAGATGAAGTGTGTTGAATCAATTTATTAAGCATCACTGAAACTGCATCAACACTTGTTAGGTGCATTATACTCAATTTATTTTAGTTATAAAGCCCAATTTTGTTTTGCTAATATTTTTGTAGGTAGTGAGCCTCTCTTGTAAGTAGTGAGCTTTTGTATTTGGATAGTGAGTACTTTTAGGGTAGTGAGCCTTTTTATTTTTAGTTTGGAACTACTTTATACCATGAGTTAATCCTCACCGTGGTTTTTTCGTCCTTGTGTTCTCCACATAAAAATCTGGTGTTTACTATGTTGAATTACTTTTTGTTATCTATGTTTCATGCTCATACTTAATGACAGTTAATGTGGTTATAGAATTGATATGTGTTGGAGTTTTCATGTTTGAATTTTGTGACAACTGTGTTAGTGTAATTAATATTTAATTACACTTGCATAACTTTACTTAGGTAATATTTAATTCCTAGGTTAATTAATTCTCATCTTTATCTTGTTGATCTATTTTGTTGCTCAAGATAAGATTAGGGTTATGCATCTTTGCTTTTATAAAGAAAATCATATCTTGTAATTTTTGAATTCCCGCATAATAATATTTTGCACATCTTTATGCAAAGCTCTACTTTTTGGTTTTTCTCTTCTGTGGAAGGTTTTTTTCTGGTTTACATTTTAGATCTTAGTTTCTAACATGGTATCAGAGCCTTGATTTGCAACCCCTTCTTAGTTTTTTGGAGAAATTAATTACAAAGCACATTTAGGGTTCCTCAAGGGTTTTATGCCTTGAGCTTATTTATGAAGCATTTTGGATCAGATCTAAGCATTCCATTGAATCCAGAGCTGTCGGAACAGTTAGGTTTGCCTTTTGTTTCGTTAAAAAAGGCCTCCATTTGTGAGATCTACAAGGATTTGAAGTTTATGAGGGTTTCCAAATCTAGAGTGTACCTGAAATTGTGGAGCACTTTCAGCCCAAACGGACATCACCATCGCGTTCAGAGCACCCAAAAACCCCAAAATCAACTGTCAAATCATCAAAATCAGACACAATGACTTCGGGAGTTTTTTTTTCATTTCTGAGTCGTACGGCCCGATACGGCACGCAATCCTAGAAAAAAATTAAAAAAACTAGAGTTAATGGCCGCTGCCATCAGTTAACCGCTAGCGGTTAACCACTAGCGGTTAATGCTAGCGGTTAGCCTAGCCGCAAGGCTTAACACCAAACCCTTTTGGAGGAGTTTTGGTATTTTGGGCATAAATTTTGCGTCCGAACTCGGATTTTCGAAAACAAAATATCGTCGAAAAGCTGGTTCCGAGCACTATCCTATGGTATAGTTTATGTTTCAGTATTTTTCTATATAGCTACTTTTTTTTCTGTTTGAAGTCATATGCCCATTTATGGCTTCCGAGCTCATAACTTTTTGCCATGATCTTCGTTTTTCGTCTTCTTTGCAGCATTGGAAAGGTATTGAGGATTTATATCTTGTTTTCTATGCAATTTTTTTGTATCTATCCTAAGTTTATCATTATTCTGAATTTGTCCCGATGGGTGTTTTTGAGATTACTTGGATGTTTTGGCAGTTGGAAAGGTGAAACTTGAATATTTGTACTTCATTTAAGTACCACATCATCTTAATTTATGTTTATGCATGCATTAGAATTCTCTCATTTTACAATCATTGGGTTATTGTAATAAATGAACTGAGATAAAGTTCCATCAGGGGGGTTTCTTGCATAATAATCTAATTAGAGTGTAGTTTTCACTTTGATCTCCATATCCATCTTGATTTGATGATAGCTCATCTGGGTTATATCTGGTTCTTAGTTTTTTTGGCCACTTTCTTTCTCTTACTTGACACATCAGATTCAATGGTTCACACTTCAGTTGAGAGATTATGTTTCTTGATCCACATTGGTTCAGATCCTTCTCATTTTGAGGGCCATGTTTTTATGGTTAATGTTCCAAAGTCTCCATGATACTCCTTCACATGGAAGATTTTTAGTCACAGTTTGGCATCGGCATCGAGATGCATGGTTTCCAGATTCTATCATCATCTCATCTACTATTTCTTCACAGATTCTAGGGTTGTTCTAGTTTTTGAGTTTTCTAGTGTTCCATGGCATCGAGTCTGCTGTCACATTATTGTGATTCCATTTTTGGTTTCAGTTGTAGAGAAAAGTATATTTCCTTGCTTGTCAGATTATGGTTCTAGTGTTACTCCATAGTGTTCTTCCAGTGCTTCTTTGCAACAATTATCTCATTGTAGGGGGGTTTTGTCCCACTGGGTTTTCCTTCTCTACTTCATTATTGCATTTGTACATGGGTACTTGATCAAGCCTTGTTGCCAGGACCCATTCATGCTTTCTTACATTCATCTTAGTTTTAGGTGCACAGTTTTTTAGTCTCCCTAAGTTGCACTTATGGGGGGATGTTAGTGTAATTAATATTTAATTACACTTGCATAACTTTACTTAGGTAATATTTAATTCCTAGGTTAATTAATTATCATATTTATCTTGTTGATCTATCTTGTTGCTCAAGATAATATTAGGGTTATGCATCTTTTCTTTTATAAAGAAAATCATATTTTGTAATTAAGAATTCCTGAATAATAATATTTTGCACATCTTTATGCAAAACTCTACTTTTTTGTTTTTCTCTTCTGTGGAAGGTTCTTTTCTAGTTTTCATTTCAGATCTTGGTTTCTAACAAACTGATACACCCCTCCTCTCAGTTGTCATGCCTATTTAACAATTGGTATTAGAGCCAGGTTTCTTGGTGTAGAGCTTAACTACTTAAGGAGGATCCTAATGGCTAATCAGATGGATGATAAAGAAGAGCTCCAGACTACACTTAAGGATCTTGACATAGTTGAAACTAAAAACATAGATCTAAAGGAGAACCTGGATTAAGCAAATGAATGTGTCTGGAAGCTAAAAGAAAAATTAAATCAATTCAAGGAAAGGAACAAAGAAGGGAGTGAGTAGTTGAGATGAGAGATAATTGGATTGAAAGTGACAATAGAAGAGAAGAAGACAATTGAAGGATGTCTAAATACAATGGTGTAGAAAAAGTCCAAAGAATTTTCTAAATTTCAACAAGAGGTAGTAAACTTGAGGATTGAACTGGAAAAGGAAAAGCTCTATGAGAATAATTTCAAATCAAGTTCTGATAAGCTTGGAGAATTTCTTGCTAGAAAAAAATCAAATAAAGACAAAACCGGTTTAGGAAATGATGCAGGTGAAAGTTCAAAGAACAATCAAAGATTCAAGACAAAGGAGAGCATAAGAGAAATTCAAGAAAATTTACAAGGAAACTACCTTTGAAACAACCTAATGCATAGAGGTATCCCTCTTTCAATGGTATTTGTTTCTTCTATAATAAATATGGTCACAAGGCAACAGATTGTAGGAGTAGGAATAATCATTTTTCTTATACCTTCACTAGATAATGCTTTGAATGTAAGAAGGTTGGACATAAGGCTACTGAATGTAGATCACAGGTGAGAATGATAAGTCGAGTAATGACAAGAAAATTTAATGAAGGCGGAATGAATCAATTATTTAATGGCTATTTTTATACCTGTAACAAATTCAAACACAAAGCAAATAAATGTAGATGAAGAGGAAATGGAGGATAGAGTAAGCAGAAAAATATCATCTATTATAATTGTAATAAACTGGAACATGTTTCAAGGGATTGTAAAAGGAAGAAAGAAAAGATGTCCACTCCGGTAGAGAAGAATGATCTAGTAAAGAAGTTTGAAAAAGAAGAAATGAAGCAAGAGATGAATAAGATACGTAGGAAGAAAGAAGAAGAAAAATATGAAGCTACTAATGCGTTTGTGCCCTCATCCGATACAGATGAATCCTTCGGGAATTAGAGTGAGCATGGCCTCACTGGAGCATTATCAGAAAATTATGAAAACCCCTTGGATAAATGGCATGTCAGAGGTTGGCATGAGGATGAGATGTGAATAATGTAGAATCAAAGGTTGTGGAAAAATAACCAGAAGAAAACATGTTGTCATGATGACTTGTGGACCAAATCAGAGTTTTCTATGTTAAGAAGAATGTTTTTAGCAGCCTTTTGATCCTTACCACATCTAATGTATTTAGGGTAAATTCGATGAAGTTTAAGTTGAATTTTGTGAATATTCTAGGTTAATTGTGCATTTGGAGAACTTGAAAGGTGCCCTGGAGTGATCCTAAAGTAGGCGTGAAGGAATTCTAAAGGGATTTCAAAGAAATTGACTCAAGTAATCTGGAATTCATTTCTTTGTTTGCAAAAAGAGGAAGAAGGAAAAACAAAGAAGTTTTGATTAACAAATTAAATAAAGTGTAGAGATGGACAAAGAATCAAGTGGTGTCATCCCTTTGAAGTTGAATGGAGTGGAGTTAGAAGAATTTGATTAAAGGAAAATGAAAGAAATGGAACTAGGGTTGAATGAAAGCAAATTATAGAACATCAAAACCCTAGGTATGGATTTGTGGAGTGAATTTTTCTGGGTTGTCGAAAAGGATTTTATTTTGTTCTTATTGAGTTGTTTCAAGGATGGAAGTATTGTATTGGACAAATCCTACTTAGTTACAAAGGAAGCGATCAAGGCAATAACTAGATTATGCAGTATTAGAGAACTTCTTGGAAAGAAAATGGTAAAGTACAAACATGTGGAGGAATTGATTGGTATTAGCATAGACCCTTGAGCTTTACTGATAAACACTCTCAAAGATTTGGCTATAAGGTATGGCGTGTACGATATTTCTTATAAGATCTAGTTTAGAAATTGTGAAGGTTCCACATTGGCAATTATAGTTTATATTACACATATAATGGTTAAGGAGAATGGGAAATTTGATTCGTGTAGCTTGATGCTTGAGAATCTTTCTAAAAATGTTCATATGTCAATAATTGAGGGCTATACATTTCATTTTGGATATTTGCTGGTGTGCTTGGTGTTTTACTTTTTTTGTTCCCTACCAGGAAAGAATAATTTGGTATGGGAATCTAGGATTCATGTTGGCAAACAGGTCTACAAATATTTGGGAGCATTGGCAGACAATGCAAGTATGTGTAAATCCTATTTCACATCCTTGAAAACAAATTTTTGCAATGGTATAGCTACTTTGAGTCAGTTTGAGCTAGGCTCTTCCTCTGGTAAAAGGAATTGGAGGTTGTCATTAGTGACTCCCCTTCGGAATCAAAAAGGAAGAAAATTACAACTAAAGATATCATTGACATTTCAAAAGAAAAGGAGAAAGTATCATCTATTGACATCTAGTCTATGATTATTGAAGGGAAGATGAAGAAGATTGGTGAATTATGGAGTGAAACCTCTCCTATTAACAAACTAAAGATTGATGATGTTTTGGTAGAATATCTACTTCAGAAAGGTATTGGAGTGTCAATTGTTTCTGATTTCTTGCTAAAAAGTCTAGTTGAGATTATTGAGGAAAGGATGTTGCTTGAAGGTCCAAAAGGACATAAGTTTGAAGGTCTGGTTGAAAAGAGGTGTGTTAAAGCTAAAGGGAGACTATCTGAATTGATAGTGGAAACAAAGAAATGCATTAAGGAAATTTTTGATATTTACAAGTATTGTCTTTGATGGCCTACTGCAGTAGATAATTTTAGAAGTAAAATTGAAGCAATTGAAACTGAAGTAAACAACATTGGAAAGAATTTTGACATATTTAAAGATAAATAAGGTAAGCAAAGATTGAGAGTCGATGAATTACAAGTTGAACTAGTTGTTTTACAAAGACAAAGAAATGATATAGTGAAAACCTTTTGGTTTCTTAAAGAGATTGTTGAGGTCCGGTTAGAACATCTTTCTAGAATCCTTACTGACACAAAATATGTTGAAAGAAAAAGCTCATATTAGTCATTGTCCTTTACTTTTTTGGGTTTATTGGAAATAATTTTCACAAGAATGGATTCAACCACTTTTAGCTAGAAGAAATTGTGTCCAATTCTTGAGGAAAGGTACAAGAAAGTGTTTTAGGTAAAGAGTGTCATTTTCACTTGTATCCTGAGTTTTATGTTATTTCTGATGTGGAGAAGATGAAAAGGAAGAAAAATAAGCTAATTGAATTGGTGTTTGAAAATTTTGAATGACCAGAATTTTTGATGAATTAAAATATTTTTTATTTTTGATTTCACCATGTTTAACCCATTGTCTATATCCTTTTTTTTGGTTGCCCTTTTCCATTGATGTCAAAGGGGGAGAGAGATAGAGTATGAAAAGAGTTAGAATAGAGTTGGTGTATGGGGAGAGTTTGAAGGAGAATTTTTTACATGTTGCCATCAATGAAAAAGGAGATTGTTGGGAAAATGAAGAATATTGACTATCTCTATAGTTTTGTGTTGTCATTGATGTCACCATGTTGTGTCGGCAAGCTTAAGACAATGTTTGATATGGTATTTTGGTCTAGTATCTGAATCAGTACGCATGCTACTCTCTCCAGTATTCTTGTCCACATTTCTCCACAATTACTAGGTGATGCTTGTGGATTTGGGAAATGGTTTGTAAGCATCAAGAGCATTTACTCTCAAGATCTCATATATTCGATTCTCGTACAAAATGTTTATTGATTTTTTTCTTGTATTGAAGTTTATTCCTAGCCGACTTCTTGGGGTAATTGTGCTATAATGAATTAAATCTTCTATGTGGATATATGTGTGACCTATTTTAGGTCCTTTCCAACTTAATGTAGTGTGTTGGAGGTTTGAATTATCTTCTTGAAATATCTTATGAATGTTTGGAGCTGATAGTAAATATTTTTGGTAAATATGAAGTGCATCTAATTAGGCTGACCTAATTGATGCTTGTGGGAAAGATTAGGTATATAAATGAATATGATGGATAGTCTTTTGTGAAGATATAGTGAGACAGAGACAAAAGAATGGCATTGTGAGTGAAAAGATGAAGTGTGTTGAATCAGTCTATTGAGCATCACCAAAACTGCATCGCCACTTGTTAGGTGCATTGTACTTAGTTCATTTTGGTTGTAAAGCCCAATTTTTTTTTTTTAATCTTTTTGTAGGTAGTGATCCTCTCTTGTAAGTAGTGAGATTTTGTATTTGGATAGTGAGTCCTTTCAGGGTAATGAGCCCTTGGCAGTGAGCCTTTTAATTTTTAGTTTGGAATTACTTTATACTATGAGTTAATCCTCACCACAGTTTTTCCCTCCTTGGGTTTTCAACATAAAAATATAGTGTTTACTGTGTTAAATTACTTTCAGTTATCTATGTTTCATGCTCATACTTAATGACAAATAATGTGGTTATGGAATTGATATGTGTTGGAGTTTTTATGTTTGAATTTTGTGACAACTGATTCACCCCCCTCTCTCAGTTGTCCTGCCTATTTAACACATAGGATGCAAGATGCAAATGAAATCAAAAAGATAAAGTGCTCAATATGCAGGTTCGCAAAAATGAACCATCAATTTTGATGATGGTCTATAGACTACTCTTGCACTCTTAGGGTTTTTCACCTAAAAGAAGAGAGATAGACCCACCAAAATCAAGGTCGCTCACTCAAATAAAGGATCGTATGATGTTATTAAGACTAAATGCAATGATATAAATGTAACTAGATGATGAAATTGATTGATTAAGTATGCAAAACTATTGAAATGCAACTTGTTTGAAAACACATTGTGTAATGCAAAAACACTTAGAAATTTGAACAAAACTGAACAAAAATGAACCAAACTGAAACTGTGCACCTAAGATATGGATGAAGACTAGAAATGGATTTTGAAATGTTGCTGATCCTAATTTTTAAGCTTGGTGGGACTCATTTTCCATTCTAGGTGAATCAGTCCTAGTTCTGTGAAACTATTCTGAAACCCATTTCAGACAAAATGGGTATCCAAAAATGAAAAAAAAAAACATTCCTAGTAGTGGGAATCATTCACCACCCATGGAGAATGAGTCCACTTTTGAATTTTTGAATATTCAAATGTGAAAACTAGAGCTCTTGGTATACACTTTCTGCTTCTATAGTTGTCTAGTTCTAAAATTGTCGGATTTGAGCCTGAAAGTCACTTTTTGTTGATATTTTTCCTTAAACAATGAAGGGAAGACTTAAAAAACTTTGTAACTTGATTATTAATTATTTCAAAGCTTCCAATATTCCTAAATCTACAAACATACAAGACAACAAAGAGAAATGGTGAATGTTAGGGCATGGGGGTTTGCCTTGGTCAAACCCCTTTTAGGTAATTAAACCAAAATAGAGAAAGAATGTAATGAAACATGCAATAATAGAGTTGATTACCTTTCCATGATTATTAATCTTGAATGTTTGCAAAAAAACAAGAATAATATTCCCTTGAATGTCTTAGGAAGCTAACTTGATGATTTGCAATGATGAAAGCCTATCTTGCTTGATTTGAGATAGAAGAATGATATATGAATACTGAAGAATGGTTAAATGGGGGTTAAAGTGGATGTAAAAACACTTATTTATACACACTTATGCACTTGTAACCTAGTAATACCTCATCACAGGTCGACATAATGCATTTTTGAATAAAAACTTGAAAGGAAATCTGATATATTTTAAATTTGGAGCCAAGAGGGACTCATTCGCCACCCATGGTGAAAGGGTCCCACTATAGGCTTGTAAGTGGGTGTTGGGAATTAAGTTGCATGTAATGTTGTTTTTCAGGTTTACATTCAAAAATACACTTAATTAAATCTTATGAGTGCATAAAGTGGTCAAATAAAGCATAAGAAAGGTGTAAATAGTGATAACAAGCCTAGAAAAGCATGAAATCTTGTTACAAGACTTTACAACACTTCAAAATAGGACTTGATAAATGATGAAACAATTATTTTTAAGTGAATTGTAATGAAAAGAGTCTAGAAAAGTGTAGAAATTCTTTACAAAACTTCACAACACCTTCACAAGACACCTTAATTTGAATTTTAAGGACCTAATGTGAATGCATAATCCACATTGCAACATTAAATCAAAGAGAAATAGATCAAAAATGGTACACTTAGATCAAAAATGAGTTTAGAAGCTTGTTTATATAGGCATTAAACCTAATTTACCATTATTTAGATCTCAAAAACCGACATCAACCAAAATTTTGAATTAAAAAGTTGAATTTCCCTCTCAAACACTAAAAGGGCCCAAAATGGGACTCATACACCACTCTTGGCATATTGGTCCCACCCAGGGGGACTCATATGCCCAAGGTGACGTATGAGTCCCACCCTATATTTTTGAGGTTGGTTGTTTATTTTTTTATTTTTTTTGTGGATTTTCTCGAGTTTTAAGTTGAAATAAGCCTCAAGATCCAAAATAAAGGGTCTTAGGGGTCTAAATTAATGATGATTTAAAGGGGAATTTAATGCAAGGGTTCTAAAATAGGTCCAAATTAAGTGTGAAATTGTACCATTTTCAAGAGTACAATTTTCTACACTACATGGTTTTTGTCTTATGTGAACATCTTCCTTGAATTTTGGCAAATGTAGCTACCTTTGAATGTAAATGTGAATGTCAAATCAAAACATGACATGTGCACAATTTGGCCCAAAGCTTGTTTTTCTCCCTTGTATTTATAAAAGGGAATTCAGGGCCAATTGTATGGGGATGTTAGTTGATTTATCTCAGAGAAGTTTTGTAACTGAGTCTATACAATAGAAATTTGAGTTTGTTCTAGGTTTTATGAGTATTTTGAGTCTTTTAATGGTGAATTGATAACAATATTGTCATATTTTAGAATATAAATAGAAAAATATTCAAGGCCAACATTCTCCATTGTATACTTTGCATAGATTATGAATATAAAGGAATCAAAGATTGCTTCTATTCATCTTATTGTCTTACCTTGAATGTTTGTTCATTTTTAATACACTTGTTTAAAGAATGAGTTAAATTTGTTTAACATGAATAAAGGTTAATGTGAATGTATGCTTGGATAATTAAGTATTGTTGGTTAAGTTTCTAGTATTAATGGTGTAAGACATCATTGATAGGCTTTGTTATGATAGGAACAATGCTATTAGAAGTTTTTAATTATGAGATGTAGAATTCTCTACCCTAGGATAAGGAACTTGTCATGTCATGTTATAGTTTCCTAGATCTTTCATAGAAACTACATTCAAAATCAAATTCAATATCCATTTTTTGTGTGAATGTATGTTGAGTTGAATGCATAATACTTTCTCATGCTTTAATGTGATGTTACTATAAGGATTAGCCAGGTATTTAAGGTTTCCACTTGTTAAGAAATTACAGGAGAATATATCTGTTAATTTACAATGTATATGATTGCCACAAGAGTATCTAGAAATAAATTGTAGGGATCACCTTCCCAGGTTTTTCAGAGCCCAAAGTGTAGAGGGAGAGCCTAGCAATCTTTCACCTATTCGTTGGCCAATCCCTCAAGGTTATTGACAATTGAATTTGTAAAATTAATGGATAAATAATGAGATAAAGTTTGGTTCATTAAAAATAACCAACATGACATACTATATGAGGTAGGCATGAATCCAAACCACTGATGAGTTCCAATGTTTATGGTTCTTTGTTATGGACTTCTTCTCTTCTACAAGTAGTATGAGGTATCTCTGATGCCCAACTCCCAATGGTGACTATCTTGTGAGGTTCCAAGCCATTTAATTCTTGAGTTGGCAAGGATTTCCTTTCAGACCCTATGCCTCAACCTTCCATGTTTTAATCCTCAATTAGATGTAGATCCAGGTCTGATTAGCTCACCTTCATGGTTGAAAGTCAATCAAGTCATCCTATTTATCTACATCTTAATGAAACCCTAGGAAAAGGCCATTAAATCCAAGGTTCTTTGTACTTAGGACCTAGGATCACACTTTTTTCTATGTTTCACTTCTATTTTTATGTTGCAATTTCCATAAGCAACCAAAATAAAAAATAATGCAGATGTATGTGCACTTGACCTATGTGCATCTAGGAACTAAGAACATAATATTAAAATTAAATCTATAACTATAAATATCATCATTAGAGATAACACCCTAATGTGTGTGTAAGGAATTTATGGAAACACCATGAGATTTGTTAAAGATAATAAATAATAATATAGAAATAAATCTTGAAATACTATTTGAAACCTCTAAAATACCGTTCCACCTTTTGGGAGATGGAACTAAAGGGGAATTAGGGTTCCTCCTATTTCACTTAAATTTCATTAAACGAAACCAAGATCCCTCAACCAATTGGCTTGACTACGAAATGGGTTAGATGGTTAAGATGGTCTCCTTGGGTGTGATTAAAGACAATAGGGGGTTCACCACCAAGCGAAGGCTTTGAAAATGGAAGATGCAAATTATATACAAATCTAGCTATGCAACCTAAGATATGAAACTGAAAATTAGAATAATGAACTGAGAAAGTACATAGGGTCACCTGGAAAACTAAAGATGCTTGAAACAAGGTCTGTACTGCTAAAATTATGAATTTTAATGCACACTAGGACTCATACACCAATAGGGGTGATTTAGTCCCAATTTAGGGTTTCAGGCTAAATCTAGAGTCTACAACTGGTAAACTAGGATCTATAGAAAATGCTTGGAATTTGGTATACTAGGACTCATACACCCAAGGTGGCAATTTAGTCCCAATATTAGGGTTTTATTGAAAATATAGAATCCTATAGTAATCTTCCATAGATTCTCTCCTCTTCAATCTCCAAATTTGAAACTTAGAATTAGGGCCTATAGATGACTTTTCATGAAGATAAGAACATTGTGACAACCTTGAAAACTTTCCTTCAATCTTGCAACTTATTCTTCTAAGGATCTTCAAGTTCAAAACACCTAGATTTGCAATCACACATGTAGAGAAGAGAAAAAATTTGTTTTGTTGATAGGGGTTTTCCTTGGTCAAACCTCATTTTGGTAATAAAACCTTGAAATGAAATGAAATATAAAGAAGGAATTCAATGAATGAACAATTATGTTATGTTGAAACTCACCAAACCCTTGGAACAAAGGCTACAATCTAAGGCTATACTGGATAAAACCTTGCAAGAGTCATTAGTTCCTAAAGATATTGATGTCAATTAGTTTGAGACCATGGTGGGATACCTCACTACGCCTCACCACGTCACCTTTTTTGATCAAGACTACTCATCACCTAAGACTAACCATAACGATGCATTACATATTGAAAATTTTGTCCATAAGCACAAGGTTAGAAAAGTTTTAGTAGATGGCAGATCAGGATTGAACATATACTCCCTGAAATTGGTTAAGTCTCTAGGATTTTCTGATGCATGTGTGGAACCTATAAAGAGTATAGTCATAAAAGCATATGATGACGAAGAACACTCTTCATGAGGCATTATTTCTCTTCCTATAAGAGTGGGACCAGTCATTGTGGATACAACCTACCAGGTCCTGGATCTAGAATTACCTTACAACATCTTGCTCGGTCGCCCATGGATTCATGCCTTAAAAGCCATTCCATCCACATATCACCAATGCTTAAAATTTCCATTTGATGACATAGAAATCACCATATATGGAGACCCCGACCCTTTTAAGTATTGTACCAATTATCTGTATAGGATCTAGACTAGATTGCAGTATTTAAATGCTTAACTTTTACAATGCTTTTACAATGATTATTCCAAGTTAATTAAATCAAAATTAACTTATGGAAATAATAAAATGAAAGTAATAACAAGGTGATTATAACATAAAGGAAGGAAAGGAAAGAAAGAAAGAGAGAGAAGAAGAGAAGTGCAAACAGTTGATAACGGAGTTCGTCACGAAAGTGACTACGTCTACGGGTCCACTCCAATAGAGAGACCGATCCGATTAACTCCAAAATCAATTACAAAGCACCACAATCATTCTCCAAGCACTTCGGTAGCATAACAGCGCTCTGACGTGCAAGAATGACTCAAAGAATCTCCATAAGACCTCTCTTTCGATTAACTCCACAGCTTCAAGACTTCGTCACCTGAAAGAAAACTTAATTCCAACTCTCACCTCAAGCCCCCTTTAAATACATAAAATTTTCTCAATTTGGTTACTAACCAATTGATTTACAAAATATTTCCCAAATCCACCTTATCTCTCCAAAATACATAAGAATCTTCAAAAATCTCCCTTTTATATATAAAAAATCTTCAAAAATCCCTCTTAATCTTTATTTTAGCCCTTTATTTATTCATTTCGGGCTTTTGTTGGTTTTGGAGGTTTTGATTTAATCTTTAAAAAGATTAAAGTTTGTTTAATTATTTTAATTAGGGAGTTTGTTGTTTAAAACATAGATATTCGGTTTAAAAAAAACTAACAAAAATAACCGATATCTATATGTATTATGAAGCCATTCGATGGCTAGTTAGTGGCTTTATATTTTTGGACCCGGCCGGTTCGGGGTTCCAACCCCCAGCCGTCCATTTTTTTTAAACCAAATTTTAACCAAATCTTAACAAAAGAAACCCGCTGTAGCATTTTGTTGAGCACGGATGTGTAGGCAAGTTGGTCGCTGGCCGCTGCGGGGAGTGTGAGGATTGGGGTTCGATTCCCCCAACCTTCATATAATTTTTTAACAAACCAAACAAATTTCCAAAATTCAATCTGCCGGGAGAGATGGGAGAGAGGGCCACGTGTCGCACAAAGACGGTGCCACGTGGCAGAATACTATTCGCCGACCAAGCTGACTGTGATGCCGACTGTGTGCTGACGTGGACGTACGACTGACACGTGTCAATCAATGATTCGCTAACCTTGCTGACGTCGCCTGCCACCTCATCGTGCCACATCGACATGTACGGATCGTACGAAATGCCACGTGTCAATTTTTGATTCGTTCACTTCAGCTTTTGTACCACGTGCTGACATCATCTGTACGGATGATGATTTCATCACTGTACCTTCAAGTCCACAAGTCAACCTGAAACTTTGACCAGCTATATCTTGAGCATACGATGTCAGATTTCGACGAAACGAGTTGCGTTGGAAAGCTTGCGATGAGCTCTTCGCAATGATGCTGACTTTGACAACTTTTGACGACATCATTTTTTTGCCTTCTGGATGCCCCTAATCCCAGTTTGACCCAAGGTTTGACTGGCCATAACTTGCACAAACAGACTCCTTTTTGCTCCGTTCGAGTTGCGTTGGAATCAAGACATTGAGCTCTTTTTGATGGTGCTGATTCTGGAGAAATATAAGACACTTGAATTTTCACTGAAAAATGTCCACCGGATCAGGCCTCCCCACTGAAGACCTTTTGGACCTCCAAAAGTGGCATTTACTCTGACAATAAGTGAGGACCTGACCTCCCCACTTGTCTTTTATCCTTTGTACATCTGAATACCTGGCTCACAAGCACAATGAAGACTGCAACAAGATTGTTGAACATAAACATAACTTTATCACTTCCATAAGCATCTACATCCAATGTCGTAGCCACTAACCAACAAAAATTGACTAGCATCAAGCTGAACATCAATGCAGAAATGAAAAAAAATAAGTCAACAATATATCGATCCTTCACAACAGAAACATTTTTACCCAAGGATCCATCAATGCTTTCAATTATCATTTTCTCATGTTGTACTACGGGTGCATCCTGCAACATCTGACCCTGGTTAGCTACTCCAAGTTCAAGTGTAGAACCACCTGTACTGACAGACATAAGAGTTAACTCTTTACTTGCATTAATTACCCTCTTTAACTGCCCTATGTTTGCAAAAGAATGATCAGTCTTAATCCTGTGAGAATGTACAATATACTGAATGCCATCTTTAAATAAGTGATAATGATTCTTTTCCCTATAGAAAATAGCTTTCCGATCATAAAGATAAGGGCTACCAAGCACTATCCCACAGATATCCAGTGGAACTACATCAAATTGTACTTCATCCACAAACTTACTAGTGATTGTGAACCTTAAGGTGCATTGTCTTGTTACTTGCAACTTATCATTTTCACAAATCCAGCCTAGTGGATACGGTTTCTTATGTTGTGTAGTTTTTAACCCCAAGTTCTTTACAACACTTTCTGAAATTAAAATCAACTTGAGAACCACTATCTATGAGTGCATCGATTTTACTATTCTTAGCAACAACCCTTAAATGAAAAAGCTCATTCCTTTTTGTATCTTCAGATAAATCATTAACTGTAGATGAAGAAGCACAACTAGCAATAGAAACACCAGAAATAGGAGCTTCACCTTTTAGACCCATCGCTGTTATCTTAGTCTCATCCTCTGAATTTGAACCAAGATCCATAACAACATTCATGGATTTATCCTTTCCCATCTGTTTTTGATTACGTCTTTGAGCCCACTTAGGCTTCAATTCTGGATGCAACTGCCAACAATGTTCTTCATCATGACCATTCTTGTCACAATGAGAACAAGAAAGTTTCTCATCCTTCTTAACTATAGCTGCCTTCTTTCCTTTCCCTGTCTCTGCATTCTTAGAAGATTTCTTTACATCCTTATCAATAAAAGATCCTTTACCCCTTGACTCTAAGTGTGTAGCTTGAACAGACACTTCATCCAAATTACAAGGGTTCAATACCAAAATGGAATGCCTAAGATAGGAATGCAAACCTCCTATGTACTTCAACAAAGTGTCTTGGGTATACAAAGGAACATTCAAAGCAATAGCCTTCTTCCTAAATTCATGGGTGTACTCTTGGACAGTTTGACCTTTCCCTTTCCTAAACATTTGCCAATCCATCATTAACTACTGCATATGTCCTAAGGGATAAAACTGCTTCTTAAGAGCATTAATAAATTCTACCCAAGTTCAACTGACTCTACCATGTTGTGAAACTTCTATCTTAGACTTACTCTCCCACCAAGTTAAGGCTGTACCTCCTAAACGAAGAGTAGCTAATTGGATCCTATCAACATCATCTAATAGGTTCTGGACTCTACAGTATACTTCAACTTGTTGAACCCAATCATCCAATTTTTCAGCATTAAGTTCACCACAATATTTAGGCAAGTCAAATTTTACATCCAATTTGATTTTAGGCTTATACCCACTCTTGAAAGGATTAGAAGAAATAGAATGAGGAGAAGATGGAGAAGAAGGAGAAGGAGAAGAGGGAGGAGAAGAAGAAAAGGGATGATCTGGTTTCTTGCCAACATCTCCATGTTGTTCCTCTTTCTTGTCTTTGCGATCTCCTTGCTTCGACGAACCTTCTTCACGTTCCTTCCGTTCTTGTCTCTCCTGAAAAAGAATGTCCACCTTTGCCTTCATCTCAAGGAATGCTTTTTGAAACTCCTGCTCACTGATTTCTTCAGGAACCTCCATTCCAGAAACTGACATCTTCGGAAATGTTCTACGCTTCCCGATCTTAGGATCAAATTCTTCAAGCCTTTCTTCGCCCTTCTGAATCCTGGATCTCGTTAGCATTCAAAAAAACAAAACTGCAATAATAGTCACCAAGAGCTCTGATACCAACTTGATTTGTATAGGATCTAGACTAGATTGCAGTATTTAAATGCTTAACTTTTACAATGCTTTTACAATGATTATTCCAAGTTAATTAAATCAAAATTAACTTATGGAAATAACAAAATGAAAGTAATAACAAGGTGATTATAACAGAAAGGAAGGAAAGGAGAGAAAGAAAGAGAGAGAAGAAGAGAAGTGCAAACAGTTGATAACAGAGTTCATCATGAAAGTGACTACGTCTCCGGGTCCACTCCAATAGAGAGACCTATCCGATTAACTCCAAAATCAATTACAAAGAACCACAATCATTCTCCAAGCACTTCGGCAGCATAATAGCGCTCTGACGTGCAAGAATGACTCAAAGAATATCCACAAGACCTCTCTTTCGATTAACTCCACAACTTCAAGAATTCGTCACCTGAAAGAAAACTTAATTCCAACTCTCACCTCAAGCCCCCTTTAAATACATAAAATTTTCTCAATTTGGTTACTAACCAATTGATTTACAAAATATTTCCCAAATCCACCTTATCTCTCCAAAATACATAAGAATCTTCAAAAATCTCCCTTTTACATATAAAAAATCTTCAAAAATCCCTCTTAATCTTTATTTTAGCCCTTTATTTATTCATTTCGGGCTTTTGTTGGTTTTGGAGGTTTTGATTTAATCTTTAAAAAGATTAAAGTTTGTTTAATTATTTTAATTAGGGAGTTTGTTGTTTAAATCATAGATATTCGGTTTAAAAAAACTAACAAAAATAACCGATATCTATATGTATTATGAAGCCATTCGATGGCTCGTTGGTGGCTTTATATTTTTGGACCCGGCCGGTTCGGGGTTCCAACCCCCGGCCGTCCATTTTTTTTAAACCAAATTTTAACCAAATCTTAACAAAAGAAACCCGCTGTAGCATTTTGTTGAGCATGGATGTGTAGGAGAGTTGGTCGCCGGCCGCTGCGGAGAGTGTGAGGATTGGGGTTCGATTCCCCCAACCTTCATATAATTTTTTAACAAACCAAACAAATTTCCAAAATTCAATCCATCGGGAGAGATGGGAGAGAGGGCCACGTGTCGCACAAAGACGGTGCCACGTGGCAGAATACTATTCGCCGACCAAGCTGACTGTGATGCCGACTGTGTGCTGACGTGGACGTACGACTGACACGTGTCAATCAATGATTCGCTAACATTGCTGACGTCGCCTGCCACCTCATCGTGCCACATCGACATGTACGGATCGTACGGAATGCCACGTGTCAATTTTTGATTCATTCACTTCAGCTTTTGTACCACGTGCTGACGTCATCTGTATGGATGATGACGTCATCACTGTACCTTCAAGTCCACAAGTCAACCTGAAACTTTGACCAGCTGTATCTTGAGCATACGATGTCGGATTTCGACGAAACGAGTTGCGTTGGAAAGCTTGCGATGAGCTCTTCGCGATGATGCTGACTTTGACAACTTTTGACGACATCATTTTTTTGCCTTCTAGATGCCCCTAATCCCAGTTTGACCCAAGGTTTGACTGGCCATAACTTGCACAAACAGACTCCTTTTTGCTCCGTTCGAGTTGCGTTGGAATCAAGACATTGAGCTCTTTCTGATGGTGCTGATTCTGGAGAAATATAAGACACTTGAATTTTCACTAAAAAATGTCCACCAGATCAGGCCTCCCCACTGAAGACCTTTTGGACCTCCAAAAGTGGCATTTACTCTGACAATAAGTGAGGACCTAACCTCCCCACTTGTCTTGTATCCTCTATACATCTGAATACCTGGCTCACAAGCACAATGAAGACTGCAACAAGATTGTTGAACATAAACATAACTTTATCACTTCCATAAGCATCTACATCCAATGTCGTAGCCACTAACCAACAAAAATTGACTAGCATCAAGCTGAACATCAATGCAGAAATGAAAAAAAATAAGTCAACAATATATCGATCCTTCACAATAGAAACATTTTTACCCAAGGATCCATCAATGCTTTCAATTATCATTTTCTCATGTTGTACTGCGGGTGCATCCTGCAACATCTGACCCTAGTTAGCTACTCCAAGTTCAAGTGTAGAACCACCTGTACTGACAGACATAAGAGTTAACTCTTTACTTGCATTAATTACCCTCTTTAACTGCCCTGTGTTTGCAAAAGAATGATCAGTCTTAATCCTGTGAGAATGTACAATATACTGAATGCCATCTTTAAATAAGTGATAATGATTCTTTTCCCTATAGAAAATAGCTTTTCAATCATAAAGATAAGGGCTACCAAGCACTATCCCACAGATATCCAGTGGAACTACATCAAATTGTACTTCATCCACAAACTTACTAGTGATTTTGAACCTTAAGGTGCATTGTCTTGTTACTTGCAACTTAAAATTTTCACAAATCCAGCCTAGTGGATAACGTTTCTTATGTTGTGTAGTTTTTAACCCCAAGTTCTTTACAACACTTTCTGAAATTAAATTCACTTGAGAACCACTATCTATGAGTGCATCGATTTTACTGTTCTTAGCAACAACCCTTAAATGAAAAAGCTCATTCCTTTTTGTATCTTCAGAGAAATCATTAACTGTAGATGAAGAAGCACAACTAGCAACAGAAACACCAGAAATAGGAGCTTTACCTTTTAGACCCATCGCTGTTATCTTAGTCTCATCCTCTGAATTTGACCCAAGATCCATAACAACATTCATGGATTTATCCTTACCCATCTGTTTTTGATTACGTCTTTGAACCCACTTAGGCTTCAATTCTGGATGCAACTGCCAACAATGTTCTTCATCATGACCATTCTTATCACAATGAGAACAAGAAAGTTTCTCATCCTTCTTAACTATAGCTGCCTTCTTTCCTTTCCCTGTCTCTGCATTCTTAGAAGATTTCTTTACATCATTATCAATAAAAGATCCTTTACCCCTTGACTCTAAGTGTGTAGCTTGAACAGACACTTCATCCAAATTACAAGGGTTCAATATCAAAATGGAATGCCTAAGATAGGAATGCAAACCTCCTATGTACTTCAACAAAGTGTCTTGGGTATACAAAGGAACATTCAAAGCAATAGCCTTCTTCCTAAATTCATGGGTGTACTCTTGGACAGTTTGACCCTTCCCTTGCCTAAACATTTGCCAATCCATCATTAACTGCTGCATATGTCCTAAGGTATAAAACTGTTTCTTAAGAGCATTAATAAATTCTACCCAAGTTCAACTGACTCTACCATGTTGTGAAAATTCTGTCTTAGACTTACTCTCCCACCAAGTTAAGGCTGTACCTCCTAAACGAAGAGTAGCTAATTGGATCCTATCAACATCATCTAATAGGTTCTGGACTCTACAGTATACTTCAACTTGTTGAACCCAATCATCCAATTTTTCAGCATTAAGTTCACCAAAATATTTAGGCAAGTCAAATTTTACATCCAATTTGATTTTAGGCTTATACCCACTCTTGAAAGGATTAGAAGAAATAGAATGAGGAGAAGATGGAGAAGAAGGAGAAGGAGAAGAGGGAGGAGAAGAAGAAAAGGGATGATCTGGTTTCTTGCCAACATCTCCATGTTGTTCCTCTTTCTTGTCTTTGCGATCTCCTTGCTTCGACGAACCTTCTTCACGTTCCTTCCGTTCTTGTCTCTCCTGAAAAAGAATGTCCACCTTTGCCTTCATCTCAAGGAATGCTTTTTGAAACTCCTGCTCACTGATTTCTTCAGGAACCTCCATTCCAGAAATTGACATCTTTGGAAATGTTCTACGCTTCCCGATCTCAGGATCAAATTCTTCAAGCCTTCCTTCGCCCTTCTGAATCCTGGATCTCGTTAGCATTCAAAAAAACAAAACTGCAATAATAGTCACCAAGAGCTCTGATACCAACTTGATTTGTATAGGATCTAGACTAGATTGCAGTATTTAAATGCTTAACTTTTACAATGCTTTTACAATGATTATTCCAAGTTAATTAAATCAAAATTAACTTATGGAAATAACAAAATGAAAGTAATAACAAGGTGATTATAGCAGGAAAGGAAGAAAGAAAGAGAGAAAGAAGAGAAATGCAAACAGTTGATAACAGAGTTCGTCACGAAAGTGACTATGTCTCCGGGTCCACTCCAATAGAGAGACCGATCCGATTAACTCCAAAATCAATTACAAAGCACCACAATCATTCTCCAAGCACTTCGGCAGTATAATAGTGCTCTGACGTGCAAGAATGACTCAAAGAATCTCCACAAGACCTCTCTTTCGATTAACTCCACAGCTTCAAGACTTCGTCACCTGAAAGAAAACTTAATTCCAACTCTCACCTCAAGCCCCCTTTAAATACATAAAATTTTCTCAATTTGGTTACTAACCAATTGATTTACAAAATATTTCCCAAATCCACCTTATCTCTCCAAAATACATAAGAATCTTCAAAAATCCCTCTTAATCTTTATTTTAGCCCTTTATTTATTCATTTCGGGCTTTTGTTGGTTTTGGAGGTTTTGATTTAATCTTTAAAAAGATTAAAGTTTGTTTAATTATTTTAATTAGGGAGTTTGTTGTTTAAATCATAGATATTCGGTTTAAAAAAACTAACAAAAATAACCGATATCTATATGTATTATGAAGCCATTCGATGGCTCGTTGGTGGCTTTATATTTTTGGACCCGGCCGGTTCGGGGTTCCAACCCCCGGCCGTCCATTTTTTTTAAACCAAATTTTAACCAAATCTTAACAAAAGAAACCCGCTGTAGCATTTTGTTGAGCATGGATGTGTAGGCGAGTTGGTCGGGCATTGCAGAGAGTGTGAGGATTGGGTTTCGATTCCCCCAACCTTCATATAATTTTTTAACAAACGAAACAAATTTCCAAAATTCAATCCGCCGGGAGAGATGGGAGAGAGGGCCACGTGTCACACAAAGACGGTGCCACGTGGCAGAATACTATTCACTGACCAAGCTGACTGTGTGCTGACGTGGACGTACGACTGACACGTGTCAATCAATGATTCGCTAACCTTGCTGACGTCGCCTGCCACCTCATCATGCCACATCGACATGTACGGATCGTACGGAATGCCACGTGTCAATTTTTGATTCGTTCACTTCAACTTTTGTACCACGTGCTGACATCATCTGTACGGATGATGACGTCATCATTGTACCTTCAAGTCCACAAGTCAACCTGAAACTTTGACCAGCTGTATCTTGAGCATACGATGTCGGATTTCGACGAAATGAGTTGCGTTGGAAAGCTTACGATGAGCTCTTCGCGATGATGCTGACTTTGACAACTTTTGATGACATCATTTTTTTGCCTTCTGGATGCCCCTAATCCCAGTTTGACCCAAGGTTTGACTGGCCATAACTTGCACAAACAGACTCCTTTTTGCTCCGTTCGAGTTGCGTTGGAAGCAAGACATTGAGCTCTTTCTGATGGTGCTGATTCTGGAGAAATATAAGACACTTGAATTTTCACTGAAAAATGTCCACCGGATCAGGCCTCCCCACTGAAGACCTTTTGGACCTCCAAAAGTGGCATTTACTCTGACAATAAGTGAGGACCTGACCTCCCCACTTGTCTTGTATCCTCTGTACATCTGAATACCTGGCTCACAAGCACAATGAAGACTGCAACAAGATTGTTGAACATAAACATAACTTTATCACTTCTATAAGCATCTACATCCAATGTCGTAGCCACTAACCAACAAAAATTGACTAGCATCAAGTTGAACATCAATGCAGAAATGAAAAAAAATAAGTCAACAATATATCGATCCTTCACAACAGAAACATTTTTACCCAAGGATCCATCAATGCTTTCAATTATCATTTTCTCAGGTTGTACTGCGGGTGCATCCTGCAACATCTGACCCTAGTTAGCTACTCCAAGTTCAAGTGTAGAACCACCTATACTGACAGACATAAGAGTTAACTCTTTACTTGCATTAATTACCCTCTTTAACTGCCCTGTGTTTGCAAAAGAATGATCAGTCTTAATCCTGTGAGAATGTACAATATACTGAATGCCATCTTTAAATAAGTGATAATGATTCTTTTCCCTATAGAAAATAGCTTTCCGATCATAAAGATAAGGGCTACCAAGCACTATCCCACAGATATCCAGTGGAACTACATCAAATTGTACTTCATCCACAAACTTACTAGTGATTTTGAACCTTAAGGTGCATTGTTTTGTTACTTGCAACTTATCATTTTCACAAATCCAGCCTAGTGGATAAGGTTTCTTATGTTGTGTAGTTTTTAACCCCAAGTTCTTTACAAAACTTTCTGAAATTAAATTCACTTGAAAACCACTATCTATGAGTGCATCGATTTTACTGTTCTTAGCAACAACCCTTAAATGAAAAAGCTCATTCCTTTTTGTATCTTCAGAGAAATCATTAACTGTAGATGAAGAAGCACAACTAGCAACAGAAACACCAGAAATAGGAGCTTTACCTTTTAGACCCATCGCTGTTATCTTAGTCTCATCCTCTGAATTTGAGCCAAGATCCATAACAACATTCATGGATTTATCCTTACCCATCTGTTTCTGATTACGTCTTTGAGCCCACTTAGGCTTCAATTCTGGATGCAACTGCCAACAATGTTCTTCATCATGACCATTGTTGTCACAATGAGAACAAGAAAGTTTCTCATCCTTCTTAACTATAGCTGCCTTCTTTCCTTTCCCTGTCTCTGCATTCTTAGAAGATTTCTTTACATCATTATGAATAAAAGATCCTTTACCCCTTGACTCTAAGTGTGTAGCTTGAACAGACACTTCATCCAAATTACAAGGGTTCAATACCAAAATGGAATGCCTAAGATAGGAATGCAAACCTCCTATGTACTTCAACAAAGTGTCTTGGGTATACAAAGGAACATTCAAAGCAATAGCCTTCTTCCTAAATTCATGGGTGTACTCTTGGACAGTTTGACCCTTCCCTTGTCTAAACATTTGCCAATCCATCATTAACTGCTGCATATGTCCTAAGGGATAAAACTGCTTCTTAAGAGCATTAATAAATTCTACCCAAGTTCAACTGACTCTACCATGTTGTGAAACTTCTGGCTTAGACTTACTCTCCCACCAAGTTAAGGCTGTACCTCCTAAACGAAGAGTAGCTAATTGGATCCTATCAACATCATCTAATAGGTTCTGGACTCTACAGTATACTTCAACTTGTTGAACCCAATCATCCAATTTTTCAGCATTAAGTTCACCACAATATTTAGGCAAGTCAAATTTTACATCCAATTTGATTTTAGGCTTATACCCACTCTTGAAAGGATTAGAAGAAATAGAATGAGGAGAAGATGGAGAAGAAGGAGAAGGAGAAGAGGGAGGAGAAGAAGAAAAGGGATGATCTGGTTTCTTGCCAACATCTCCATGTTGTTCCTCTTTCTTGTCTTTGCGATCTCCTTGCTTCGACGAACCTTCTTCACGTTCCTTCCGTTCTTGTCTCTCCTGAAAAAGAATGTCCACCTTTGCCTTCATCTCAAGGAATGCTTTTTGAAACTCCTGCTCACTGATTTCTTCAGGAACCTCCATTCCAGAAATGACATCTTGGAAATGTTCTACGCTTCCCGATCTCAGGATCAAATTCTTCAAGCCTTCCTTCGCCCTTCTGAATCCTGGATCTCGTTAGCATTCAAAAAAAAAAACTGCAATAATAGTCACCAAGAGCTCTGATACCAACTTGATTTGTATAGGATCTAGACTAGATTGCAGTATTTAAATGCTTAACTTTTACAATGCTTTTACAATGATTATTCCAAGTTAATTAAATCAAAATTAACTTTTGGAAATAACAAAATGAAAGTAATAACAAGGTGATTATAACAGAAAGGAAGGAAAGGAGAGAAAGAAAGAGAGAGAAGAAGAGAAGTGAAAACATTTGATAACAGAGTTCGTCACGAAAGTGACTACGTCTCCGGGTCCACTCCAATAGAGAGACCGATCCGATTAACTCCAAAATCAATTACAAAGCACCACAATCATTCTCCAAGCACTTCGGCAGCATAATAGCGCTCTGACGTGCAAGAATGACTCAAAGAATCTCCACAAGACCTCTCTTTTGATTAACTCCATAGCTTCAAGACTTCGTCACCTGAAAGAAAACTTAATTCCAACTCTCACCTCAAGCCCCCTTTAAATACATAAAATTTTCTCAATTTGGTTACTAACCAATTGATTTACAAAATATTTCCCAAATCCACCTTATCTCTCCAAAATACATAAGAATCTTCAAAAATCTCCCTTTTACATATAAAAAATCTTCAAAAATCCCTCTTAATTTTTATTTTAGCCCTTTATTTATTCATTTCGGGCTTTTGTTGGTTTTGGAGGTTTTGATTTAATCTTTAAAAAGATTAAAGTTTGTTTAATTATTTTAATTAGGGAGTTTGTTGTTTTAAATCATAGATATTCGGTTTAAAAAAAACTAACAAAAATAACGGATATCTATATGTATTATGAAGCCATTCAATGGCTCGTTAGTGGCTTTATATTTTTGGACCCGGCCGGTTCAGGGTTCCAACCCCTAGCCGTCCATTTTTTTTAAACCAAATTTTAACCAAATCTTAACAAAAGAAACCCGCTGTAGCATTTTGTTGAGCACGGATGTGTAGGCGAGTTGTTCGCTGGCCGCTGCGGGGAGTGTGAGGATTGGGGTTCGATTCCCCCAACCTTCATATAATTTTTTAACAAACCAAACAAATTTCCAAAATTCAATCCGCCGGCAGAGATGGGAGAGAGGGCCACGTGTCACAAAAAGATGGTGCCACGTGGCAGAATACTATTCATCGACCAAGCTGACTGTGATGCCGACTATGTGCTGACGTGGACGTACGACTGACACGTGTCAATCAATGATTCACTAACCTTGCTGACGTCGCCTGCCACCTCATCGTGCCACGTCGACATGTACGGATCGTACGAAATGCCACATGTCAATTTTTGATTCGTTCACTTCAGCTTTTGTACCACGTGCTGACGTCATCTGTACGGATGATGACGTCATCACTATACCTTCAAGTCCACAAGTCAACCTGAAACTTTGACCAGCTGTATCTTGAGCATACGATGTCGGATTTCGACGAAACGAGTTGCGTTGGAAAGCTTGCGATGAGCTCTTCGCGATGATGCTGACTTCGACAACTTTTGACGACATCATTTTTTTCACCTTCTGGATGCCCCTGATCCCAGTTTGACCCAAGGTTTGACTGGCCATAACTTGCACAAACGGACTCCTTTTTGCTCCATTCGAGTTGTGTTGGAATTAGGACGTTGAGCTCTTTCTGATGGTGCTGATTCTAGAGAAATATAAGACAATTGAATTTTCACTAAAAAATGTCCACCGGATCAACCAACCTAAGGGGTATTTCTACAAATCGAGTGCCTATTAACTAAGAAGCACCTGGATCCTCTTCTAAATTCATTGACCCATCCACACTCGCATCATCTTCCATGTCCACTCCATCCACATCTTCCACTACACCACCACCTTCCACGCTTCCCAAGGATGAACCCAATGTCAAGATCTGAGACCTAGGCTGTGGAGAATTGAAACTACATATGACATATAGCATCACAACAATACCCAAGTCTCTGAAGGTCTATGGTCAGCCATGTTTTAGAATGGAACCCAAAGAAATTTTCAAAGTCCCACCAAAAATGGTTTTCATAAAATGGGGAGACATGAGTAACGAGGACCTTGCCGATATTACAGGATGGCTCTATAAGGAAATGGCAGACCTACCCCCATTACCAGTTAAGAAATATGTCAAGGGATATGACATGATGAAGGCTAAATGCTACGATGGAACTAGTGGCCTAGGAAGAAATAAAACTGGATGAAGAGATCCCATAGAATCTTTCAAAATACCAAAATATCTTGGATTAGGGTATGGATTGGCCGACAATGATGACCGACGTACCAATGGGCTTTCAAGTGAGCAAGTGCATGCTTCAAAAAGTGTTGAGACTGCTACGGAAACCTTCACCGAAACTGACTGCCAAGAGTGGGAATTTGGCTCTGAACGATCCTTAAGTGACTGTTGCCTCGATGATTTGTTTGTCTAAATAGGGGAACTGACCTCTGAACAAATTTTTTGGAAAACATTTAAAATTGATCAGCCACCAAATAGTCATAGTCCCATTGCCATTCCCCATGACCTACAAACCCCACTATCTGAATCCCATCAGTCCACCCCATTTGACTTACCAAATGGAATTGAAAATCATGACTCTGAGTCCTTCACCCCTTATTTTGACAACAAATATGAAACAAGTGAAGGGGAATATTGGATAGAGTCTGATGTGGAATTGGATGACGATAATTTCATCTACAATATCTCTGAATCTATCTACATGCTTTCCACATCCTTCCCTCAATTCACCAATGCTAATGATGGCATTTCCTTAGTCTATCCATAATTAATCGATTGGTACCAAAAAGGCTCGCCAGTCCTGGACACCTTTTAGAATGATGAGGCAATTACAGAGTTTATGGGATTACATGAGGGCATACCCAATGGTGATCAGAAGGTAAGATTTTCCATTGACCTAGATTGTCCAGCCTACTTCGGCGAGACTACTATGTTCTCCAGTCGTAAAATTAAAAATAAAAATCAAATAAAAAATTAAACGTCTTTAGGTGAAAACCGAAAGGCACCTTTTGACAACAAAAAAGTAAAAACAAAGGATGTTATCTACAAGTGAAAACCTCTTTGAGGTGCCCAAGGATGGAGGACTGGACTTTCTTCCTATAACACAAGAGAAATCAACTATGCTCATAGAGGACACCATAGAAGACAACATATCAATAGGAGAAGATCCCAAAATGGTCCTCTTTGCCACATTCCTGACTGAAGAAGAGAGACTAGAATTTCACAAATTCTTTGCAGAACGTAAAGTCAAATTTGCATGGTCCTATGCTAACATGCTAGGATTAGACCCATAACTGGTTCTGCACCATCTACCACTATTACCTAATGCCAAACTAGTCAAACAAAAGTTACACAAAATGCATCCTTAGGAACCTCTATTAGTCAAGGCTAAGTTGAAGAAACTTCTAGACGTTGGATTCATATGGTCTATTGATTATGCTAAATGGATATCCAACTTGGTGCTAGTAACAAAGCCAAATGGGATGATGTGTGTCTACACAGATTTTAGAGACCTAAATAAGGCATGCCTAAAAGATGACTTTCCTTTACCAAATATTGATATCATAGTTGACCTCACAATAGGATATGAGATGTTGTCCCTCATGGATGGTTTCTCCGGCTATAATCAGATTCGTATTGCCCCCGAAGACCAGCATAAAATAGCATTCACTTGCCCTTGTGGTACATATTGTTGGAATGTCATGCCATTTGGTCTTAGAAACGTAAGCATCACATATCAGAGGGCTATGACCACAATCTTTCAAGACATGATGCATAAAATAATGAAAGATTGTGTAGATGACCTATTGACTAAATCAGTAACAAGAAAAGATCATTTGAAGGTGTTAGACACAATTTTCAAGAGACTAGAAGAATACAAAGTCTAGCTAAATCCTAAGAAATGTGTCTTCGGTGTAACATCGGGTAAACTCTTAGGATACATAGTTTATCAAAGAGGCATTGAGGTCACTCCAACAAAAGTAAAAGCTATTATAGACATAGTTTATCGAAGAGGCATTGAGGTCGATCCAACAAAAGTAAAAGCTATTATAGACATGCCTCCTCCCAGAGGTATAAGAAAACTCATGACTCTATAGGGTAGGGTACAATCTATTCAGTGCTTCATAGCACAATTGGCTAACAAGTGTCACCCATTCCAATATATTTTGTGCAAAGGAATCCACTTTGTGTGGAAAGATAAATGCCAAGAAGCTTTTCAACCCATAAAAGACTACTTACTATCACCGCCAATCCTTATGCCTCCCATTCAAGGAAAGTATTTGATATTATACATCTCTACCACTACTTCAACACTCGAGGAATTACTAGCGTAGAATGACCAAGAAGAAAAAGAAAGAGCTATATATTACATCAGTCAGACATTGGTTAGGTATGAACTGAACTACACATCAATTGAACGGGCTTGTTTAGTCATGGTCTTCACAACACATAAGCTAAGACATTATATGTTAAGCCATCAAACACAACTAGTAGCAAAGATCAACCCCCTCAAATATTTGTTAAGTCAGGCAGCATTAATAGGACACCTAGCAAAATGGGTCATGATTATGAGTGAATATGATATTCAATATGTAGAAAGAAAGGAAATAAAAGGACAAGTCATAGCAGACCAGTTGGCAGACACACCTTTACAAAGTGATCACCCATTAGTGGTATATTTTTGAGATGATTCGATATTCCATACAGAACCTAAGTCACCTTGGAGACTCTACTTTGACGGATCCCACACTAATCATGGCTAGGGGGAAAGAATCCTATTAATCACCCCTCAAGGAGAGTCCATTCCTAAGTCTTTCTGCATTTCTTTCCCATGCACAAATAATGTGGCAGAATATGAGGTATTGGTTATAGGACTTAGAATGACAATAAAATGGAAAATCAGAGCATTACACGTCTATGGGGATTCTCAATTAGTCATCAACCAAGTTAATGATGACTACGACACAATAGATGAGAAGCTAATGCCCTACAAATGAATGGTTGATAGTTTCCAAACGTACTTTCATATGGTAACTTTTGAACAATTTTTGAGAACACAAAACAAGGCAGCAGATGCAATAACTACAATAGGCTCTCTCCTCAACATTCCAAGCAATATGCCTCAGTTGAAATTCCTAATAGAATAATTTTTGGTCCCCACCTATGACATTCCAGAGTCAAAAATGGTCTATGAACTTGTTGGTCCTGACTCTCCCTAGTATCAAGACATCCATGAGTACCTTAAGTCTCAAAACCTTCTACCTAACCTGTCCAATAACTAGAGGAAGTCCTTTATCTGAAAATCCACAAGATATGCCATTGCCAGTGACACCCTTTATCGTCATAGCTTTGACGACACCCTCCATAGATGTCTCGATACTAACAAAGCATGTACAACCTTACGTGAAGTACATGAGGGTATATGTGGGTCTCATTCGAGTGGTCCTACTCTGGCCAAGAAGATAACGAGACTTAGGTACTACTAGCTGACCATTGAAAAAGATGTACTAGAATATGTCAGGACTTGTCACCAATTTTATATTCATAGTGATTTGATCCATGCTCTAGTGCAGGAACTTTGACCGATCACTTCTCCTTGGCCCTTCGCTCAATGGGGACTGGACCTCATGGGTAAGATTCATCCTACCTTGTCAAATGGACACAAATTCATCATCATCGCCACTGATTATTTTACAAAGTGGATCGAAGCCTTCCCTCTGACATACATAACCGAAAAAAATAAATCCAAATTCATTCCTAACTACATCATTTGCAGGTATGGCCTTTCACAATCCATCATCACTAACAACAGACGTTCGTTTAAAAACCAAGATGCTCATGAGTTATGTGAGTGATTTCACATCCAACACCATTTTTCATCTTTGTATTACCCATAAGGAAATGGTCAAGCTGAGGCCTCAAATAAAACCATTGTTAAAATCTTCAAAAAAACTGTCAATGACACTGGCCTTGATTGGCATATTCAACTCAACCCTACTCTGTGGGCTTACTGCACTAGCATTCGTATGCCTATAGGAGCCACTCATTTTTCCCTGGTCTTTAGAGTTGAGGCCATCTTGTCCATCGAGGTTCAAATTCCTTCCCTACGAGTCTCCTTGAAGGGTTTAACTGATGATGAGGAGTATAGACAGGGTGGGTGCATGAAGTTGGGTACCAATTTTCTGGCCACTTATGATTTTTTCTTAAAAAATGTGCTTGCATTATAACGCGCATGAATTATTTTACATTTAAAACAAAGAAAAAAGTGAAATTATTTGCCTTGGAATACCAACCCAAAGGCTTGGAGGGCATTCCCAACAAGGCCAAAGATGTATTTTTGCAAATTCTACAATTTTTCACATAATCGGGTCCGTTCTCACCATCAAGATTGCATCTAGTTCAATTTTGACAAAATAAAAAATATAGTTAATGTTAGGTTCTCTCTTAGCTATCCAACGATGTAATTTTTTTCACTTTTTGACAATGTTAAGCCTTTCATCCATAATTTATTTTGTTTGTATGTCTATTTTTTTCCAAAAAGTAGTGTTGAGTGTTTTTTTTGTTATAAATTGACCATTCATCAAAATTTCAAATAAATTATATTTTTAGAAACTAGACTCCATTCTACAAATTTAAAAAAAAAGAAAAAAAACATCAATTATTTTCAAAAATTTGTAGGGAGAGCACGACCAAAATTCTGCTTTTCAGGAAGTGCCCACTTAGAAAATTAGTAAAAAATCAAATATTCATTAAAAAATTATCAAAAAAATTGTACACCAACTAGATGCTATTAGCTAACTTTTGACCATAGTGATTTTAAAAATATTACAAAAAAGTTCACCATGCTCAGGTCGTACAAGAGTTGCTATGTTATGTTTTTCTGTCAAAAACAACACCAATTTTTGTACATCCCTCTTTTGAACCCCTTAATCTCAACCATTTTCAAAATAAATTAGTAGTTTAGAAAGTAGACTCAGAGCACTTTGATCCTTATTTTGGTTCCATCTCAAAATTTTGAGTGTAACTATCCTCAATTTCACGTCCAAGGTCAGTATTTCCTGATTTTAGAAAAAAAGTGGCCACTTAAGCCCCTTTTTTGGCAACCATCTTGGTGCACTTACCCGACAGTCATGCCTGTATGAGCTGGAGATGTTAGAGGAAAAAAGGAAAAATTTCTTGAACCATCTACAAGCATATCAAAACCATATTTTTCATAGTTAAAATAAGAAATTCATGGTTAGGAAGTTTGACATTGGTGACTTAGTCCTCATGCAGAACCCTAAGAACCAGGCTGATAGAGAAAAGTTTGGCAAGTTTGAACCAAACTGGTTGGGTCCTTACGTCATCGTATCTTCTTTTGGTTCTAGAGCGTATCAACTAGCTACTCTAGATGGTTAACAACTAACAGAGCCTATCAATATTCTACATCCCCGAAAGTTCTACGCATAGCATCAGAAGATCAAGCTGAAAACCTTAAAATACAAAAAATAAAAAATAAAAAAATGGTAAAAAAATTGTTGCCCTAATGAAAACTTGACAAACAGCCATCTTGGCGGCACCAAAAAAATAAGAAAAATGACAAAAATAGTAAAGAAAAATAATTCGTTTGATAGTGAAAACCTGGCAAATAGGGGCTTTGGATAAGTACCATGGTGAAAACCTAGAAAACAGGCACCATGTGTAGTCAATCATTGCTCGACCATCTATTATTACTTCATCTACCTAGGCCTACGATGTAACACATTTCCTGTCACTATCACGACACTCACCATGACATCATACCCTTCCTCTCATGGTTGATAAATGGTTGACATCAAGTCCTTTATACTGTCCATCTGGTATCACACGTATATCCCTTCTTCATGTCCTTTAAAAATTGGATAAGTCTTGGACCTCACTGGGGGAAATTTTTTATCATATGACTGTAGTGGGTATCATGCACGGTTCGGGAAATTGCAAATAGTCCTGAAAAAAGACAAAAAAATTGCAAAAATTCCTAAAGAAGACAAAAACATTGTAAAAAATCCTAAAAAAAGACAAAAACATTGCAAAAAGTCCTAAAAAAAGACAAAAACATTGCAAAAAGTCCTAAAAAAGACAAAAAAATTGCAAAACATTCTGAAGAAAGACCTAAAAATGGAAAAACATCCTGAAGAAACCCCAAAAAAGTCACAATGTCTAGACAACGCAAACCAAAGTCACATTTCATCATGTCTGTCACATTAGTCAAGTCTTTAAGATCATTTGTCTGAACTACGTTGTCTCTGCGCATTTGCTATGTAGGAAAGACTCATATTTGAGTCCCCAAGACATTAGCTCAGTCCTTTTGGGTTTGTCAAAATAAAATCATGGCACAATCTTTGGTCATCAAGACAAATTCATTGGTTGTGTCGAACTACGAGGTCTCTGAGTGTATGATGCAGGAAAGGCCATCTATCGATGAGCCCCCGAGGCCACACTAGGTTAGTCCATTAGTGTTCATGGCATTACACTAGCACACATGGAAAACATCTTCAAGTCAAGAAAAATCATTTTCCAAATAGGAAAACTCCTAAAACAAAGTATGAAAATCATTTATTCAAACATGACAATCACATCAGCATGTCAAAAGAAATCGACATATGGTCAACACAAGTCAAACTCAGTCAAAACAGGTCAAATGATCATAACCTGTCAAACTGTCAACTCTTGGTTATCTTTTAAATGTGTCCTTATGAAGGAATAGCCTTTTTCATTCATGCCTTAGGATGTTTCCTTCCTAGGTATCGTCATTGTCATCTGACATTTTGAGGTATCCTCTTGACATCTAAGGATCACTCCTCTCAACATCAGTATTCTTCAGATGTGTCCTTCTAAAGAACAAACTCTATCATTTATGCCTTAGGATGTGTCCTTCCTAGGCATTATCATCATCACTGTCACCTAGAATTTCAAGGAATCCCTTTTGACATTTAGGGATCAATCCTCTCTACATCAACATTATTCAGGATGTGTCCTTCCTAAATTTGGCAATCTTCGACATTCATCATCTTGGCATCGTCAAAACTTTGACATCCTGGCATCTCATCATCATCAAAACTGACATCTTGAGATTAAAACAATGGGTATCCAGACACACTTGGAAAATACTTGGCACTTGTATTTTGGCTTTTTATCATGTTACTAGGTTTTCAGCGAGATCCCAACAATAGGATTTAGAGAAGCAACAACGTATCATGGCATTTGTCTCAACTTTTGACACACATGATTACTAGTTTCTCAGCGAGGTCTTGATTCTGGGATTTAGAAAAAAATGGCGTATCATGATAATGGCTCTATTTTTGTATTTTGGCAATTATGATGCTAGTTTCTCAAGGATATCCTAGAAATGGGATTTAGAGAAGCAACAACGTTTCATGAATTGTCTTTCTTGTCTTTTATATTTGTGGTTGGTTATGAAAAAAAGACTAGGGCAATCACACTCTTAGTATGAGTCATGATCATCCTTGTCTATGATTGTTAGTCTCATGCAATGGTACAACCTTGCACACCTTGATCTATGCCATATCATGGTGTTTCTTGGCCATTACAACAGTTTTCCCAATGATAATTAAGAGCAATAAATATTAAAGTCCTATGGTAAAGTTTTGAAGGATTTGGTCTAGGAACTAACATGCATCTCCTTTGGTCTGGTCATCTTCTCTCGTCCATCTCACAATGATATCCTGAGACATACAAAAACATAAGTACATACATGATCATATAAACATTGCATTAGGTCCATACATACATCATCCATAGCATTAAATCATATAACATTTCATTGCATATCACATTCACATAATCATAAACATGGCATCCATTCAAATAAATACATTATGCATATCATTATCATCATCATCACAAAATTGACATAACATATAAAGAAGCATTACATCATCATGGCATCATCTCATAAGTAAGCATCATAGGCCATACATGACAAGACATATAATAAATAGTATCATCATACATCATAAATCAACAACATACATAAAGCATCACATCACATATATCATAATGCATAAATCAAATAGCATCACATAACACACATGTTGCCTACATCAAAACTACATCATCATATAGCATCATCTCAAAAATATACAATGTCATAGGATAGAGTCAACAAATATCCCAAAAGTGGAGCTCACAGGCTCAATGGTCTATACATAATGTGTCGTAACAAAAAACCAAATGTAACAAACATGCCCCTAGGAAATGCTCTCATCATCCCCTCGTGGCGAAGAGTGTGGCGGCTAAGGATTTGTGACTTGCACTTAGATACCATTGGCTCGGAACCCTCTGACCACCTATAAGTTCGTACAATATTGTTGTGATGCTCTGTCACTGGAATCACCATCCTCACTACAGTCCTCTTCGCTCTGAGCTCTCAAATTTGCAATGTGAATAGTGAAAATGAATTGACTTTTACCCTTTTTCAACCTATTTGTAAAGTCAAAATGGCATTTTCCAACTAGGTTATTACTAGAGGCTTCTTTGACAAACTTTGACCACCCCATTGGCTGTCTTAAATGTGTCAAAATTTGAAACCATCTACATCACTATTTTTTTGCTCATCAAATTAACTTATTGTGACCCTTTCCAATTTTTTTGCCATCGACCCAAAATTTGAAAAATTTCCCGAGGGGGCATTGATACTCTATACCTTCACTAGAGCATGGCTTTGATTTATTTTCTTTGTCACAATGCGACACACTAAATAATGACAAAGATGGGCAAAATATAGACACTTAAAAATGACCTAGGCCTACAAGCTCTATTTTTACCACTTTTGTCATAGCATAATTATGACATTTAATTATGTCCTTGGTACACATTTGACTATTGATTAAATAATTCATAATTATGTAATTAATTCATGTCTTTTTATTCTTCATGATTATTAAATAAATAAATTTTATTTATTTATTAAATACGTCATTAATTGTCTAAGTCTTCCCCTAATTAAATAAATTTCTTAATTTATTTAATTACCTTTCTTCATTTATTTCTTCTTGATTATTAAATAAATGAATCTTATTTATTTATTTAATAGATCACTAATCCTCATAATTAAATGAATTTATTAATTTATTTAATTATTAATCATATCTTCTAAATTAAATAATTATTTTTAATTATTTAATTGTCAAAATTAACATTTCCCTCATTTTAAATAAAAAAAATTATTTAAAATGATATCACATTCTTAACTGACAGTTCATGTAACACCCCTCCATTTTGGATCTTTTGATTGGCAGTGTTTTCTTTGTAATGCTTTTTTCTGCTATGCTTTGACTTTGATACTTGGTTATTATTTCATCGTGAACTGTTAAGTGATGTGAACGTTATATTTTGTTCTGATGGAATTTTACTCTGATGTTATCATTATGGCATATTTTGAATTAGCGTAGTAGTTATTTAATTAAAAATGCCTTATGATTTTATTATATTGCTGATGTTAGACTCGTCAGTTAAAAATTTTCTATTGGTGAAGGGGACATGATTGTATCACTCGCTTGCGAGCGCCCTACGATTCTAAGATTTCCTCTTCACGGTGTGTTTTATTATATCATATATATGCATGTTCGATATACTCTCATTGTTCGCAGGTTGACAGGTACATGACATCGACTCCACTTGATTTCACAAGTTTGAGTGTGTCCATTGACCAATAATAATCGATTGGGAGATAGTAGCTAGGTTTTCTGTGCCAAGTCATTAGCCTAGTCATAGTGTGTCGTCGAGTTTAGTTGTTTTAATATGGTTCATTCCTCCTTGGTTATTTATTTAATTTCATATTATAAAGGTTATTAAATGGCAGGTTTAGTTAAAATGATGATTAAATATATCTAGTTGCAATGTTGAAATGTTATTTATTTTATTGATTAATTTGATTTTAATTAATAAAATTAGATATAGTTTATTGATTAATCAGGTTAATGTTGATAAATTAAATAAAGTTAGTTGTTTTGGCATTATTCGATGTTAAGATTTAAATTAAAATAAAAATGGAAATCATGTTTGGATATTTAGAGTTAAGTTAAAATAAAAATGAAAATATGTTTTAAATTGCACTTTTTGAAAATTATAGATAAAATAAATTCTTTACAAAAATTTGAATTCTTTTGTTAAAAAGAAATTTTTAAATGCATGAAATTTCAATTGGAAAGTAATTTTGTTTGAAATTTTAAAAAATGGAAATATCTCCAAAATTGCAATAAATCTGGTGGATGGGATATTTTAGGGGTTTGACTAAATTTGGGGAAAACTCTATTTGAGCAAACACAATTTAATATAATTGAAAATTTTCAATTTGGTGGAAAAAGTTTTGCTATGGCTTTGTTTTGGATTTGAAGAAAAAGGTTGAATTTCTTGGGTGGGTTGAAAAAAGATTTGGAAGCACCATTTGAATCCTTCAAGCTTTGGAGAAAAAACGAGGTTCTTCTTTTGTTTTTGTTTCATTTTGAAAGAGTTTCAAATTTTTTTATGTTGTGGGAAAAATTTTTAATTCTATTTGAAGTTCAATGAAAAACATGTCAAATTTGTTTCAAAACTTGCAATTGAATCTTCAATCTTAACAGTAGAAAATGGAAGGAAAACAAAAGAAATTAGAAACTTTTCTATTTAGATTTGAAAATATTCAGGGATTTGGAATCAAGAAATTAGTTCTTTGGGAATTTCTGTGGGAAAAATTTGCTCAATTTTAATTGTAAAACAATGAAAATTATATATATATATATATACATGTATAAATATCCTATTATATATATATATATTATATATATTTGCAAGTATATGAGGTTATGCTGGAGAAATTTCTGGCTTTTATAAAATAATTTCTTTACACAGAAATCTCTATACAAGCAAGGGAGGGTTTTAAATTTTTTTATTGGAAATGAAAATATATATTAAAAAAAAAAATTATTTTTATGTTTGGGGAGGGGAGGTAGCTATGGTTGTGCATAGCCCATGCCCCAGTGAGGAGAGTTGATATGGCAGCGCTTCCCCACAGCCTGTGGGGAGGGCGCTGCCATAGGAAGCATTGGCCTCCATAGGGGAGGTTGGGCGCAACCTTGGTTACATCCTCCTCCCTTATGGGGACCCGCAGGCGAAGCAAAAAAGTTATTTCTTTTTTTAATTTTTTTTAAAAAAAAATTAATTTAATTTAATTTTCTATTAGATAATATATATATATATTATATAATATATTATAAATTAAATAAATGTTTTATTATTATTTATTTTAATTAAACGGGTTGATTTAAATTATTTTTATAAAAATACATTTAAATAATATTTATATATATTTAAACATATATACATATAATTGTATATAGGTTTAATATATATTTATATTTAAATATATTGATTTTAAGAGGGTTATTTTATTTAATGATGTAAATATTGATTTTGTAAGAGAGTGATGTTTTTTCCTTAGAAAATGGATTTTGATCCTTTGTTTAATTAAGGAAGTTGGAAAATGTGCATATGGTTAAATAGATAATATATAAATGTGAGAAATGAATTTTAAATTTGTATAGATATGGTGTTCTTATTTTAATGAGTATTTAATTAATAGAGATGTATATGTCCAAATATTGATTCTATAATGATTTTACTCCATTGACCTTGCTTAGAGCAATTTTATGATTATTGTGTTATTATTTAAAAGCAATTAGGGAATTAAATGTTTGGTTAAATTTCATCCTTTGTCTGAAAGAGACATAATGTAATTAGTTTTATTGTGGCAATAATCTACTAAAGGAAGTGGATTTAGGAAATCCAAATATAGATTTAAATTCCTGTTTGATTTCCCTTCTTGTATGTGCACTTCTTCTATTTTCGCTTTGGGGAAAATGATTTGAAAGGTTTTTAAGTCTTCCAAAAGGGGTTTAACTTTTGGGGTTGTTGTCTTATGTTAGTCAACCGTTGTATGGCCTTGGGTAGTGCGTATTGTTGTATCCTGTTGTATTACCTAGTTTTCACGAACGAGGATGTTTTGTGCCTCCCTTGATTTAAGAGTGGTTTATGTGATTTGTTGCCTCCAATGTTTAGAGAGGGTTTTGACCTTTTTTTCCTCTAGTGTTTGGAGAGGATTTTGACCTTTGTTGCCTCCAGTGTTTGGAGAGGGTTTTGACTTTTGTTGCCTCCAGTGTTTGGAGTGAGTTTTCATTTTGTGTTCCTCTTAGAGTTGGAATGGTTTTATCTTGTTGTATGCCCTTTGACACCCTATGTGATTGGTTTTGTGTCAGTTTGTTGTCAAGTAGAAGAGTGGATTCTATTAGGGGCCAGAGCCCAAAGAGGTAAACTGGGAAACCTTGAGAAGTGGTTTAATCAAGTGATAACTAAAACAATATACTTAGAAGTTTAGGTAGTATTTCACATTAGTTAAGATAATTGAGCCTCGTTCATGGACAGAAGGGCTTGTATAGACTTGGGATGAGACAAGAAGGCCTGGAATGGCAAGGTCATCTATCTTGTCCTTACGAGAGGTATTTGATTCCGCATGAATGAGCATGGGTGTTGGGATTCACTAGAGGCCACCAGGACAACTCAGAGTGGGGGTCGGAGCCTAGGAAGATTCCTAAAGGATATCCCATGATGAGCTATGTGATGACACTCTTTCTACGACAACAATTGGTATTGGGTTTTGGTGTGTATGGTCTTCTTATCTTACTCGATCTATTTTATTTCTAGAAGTAATGTGACTTATGTCAGTGATGTTAGAGTTGTACTTGTGATATCCTTTTGGTTGTATGGTTCATGTGATTGGTTGTGTCAATGTGAGTTAGCATATGTCTAGTGGTTGATGATCTTGTATAGGATTCCTTGTTACTATCTCCTAGCATGGGGTTGAGCCTTCGGGTATCACATGGTTGGGTGGAATGTGTACCTTTATCTGTTGGGTCTTCTTGTTCGTGTGGTCAAAATTTCCAGTTGGAGAGCTTGTGGGATCATTACTTTCATGCTTTATTCTTTCATTATCATTGTAATTTATTACCCCTCATTAGTATCGAGGTGGAAGATGTAATTTGTAACCTTGTTTATTGGAATTACCTCATTCAGGGAATAAGTGTTGTAATCTTATTGTAAGGTATATTTTTGGAATCATGTGGTATCTCTTATGCCCTTGTCATAATTTTATCAGGTATTGAATGTTTGTGTTCTTAATTTATTAAGTAATTAAATGTGATGTTTTCAATTCATGTTTCTTGTTTGGGTTTTAAGTAATCTCAGTTTCGTAACCTTAGAGGTTGTTGGCAATGGATAGTGATCTTGCATGTTAATTGTACTTAAACAAAAAAAAAATAGTACGTTTGAGTAGTTAATTGCAACTTCCTCTAGGGTTGCATGGCGGGGCATTACACATGGTATTAGAGCCCGGGTTTAAACACTAGGTACTCTGGGATAATGTGGAACCCATTAAGCTGTTAGTTGCGTAGGTTATACTCTGGGCACTATGAGCCATGGCATTGACCTAGGTGATTTTTTTCGTTAGTTTATGATTTCCTTTTGGGTTGATCTCACTTGTCTACCCAAAAGTTGTTACGTTGTGTAGGTTCAATGGTGCAGGAAATTAGTGGAAAGGATAGGATCCTCGGTGTATTGTACAATGCACTAATATCCTTCCTATTGGAAGAATGCATTATGGAAAATTGTGTAGTGTGTGAATTTGGTGTGTTGTGTGTGGTGGACGACAACCAGTTTTGTTGTTATTTCCGCCCTTGCATGTCTTCTTGTGCTTTACCTCATTGTGCAAGTGATTGCCTGATTGACCCTATGTGGTTTTGGAGTTGCTTTTGCATGTTATATTGTTTTGGAATTATGAAATATGGTAATAGAAAATGAATGATCATGTTGTTAGTTCATAAATATTTGTGCATACTCTCATATGGTTGATGCATTTGTGTGAAAGTGATTGTGTGATGATGAAACCATGATTGCATTCGTGCCTATGTTAGAGCTATAAATATCCCTTATCTTCTCTCTTTTCCCATTGGTTTAATGAAGATGCATGTCCTTGAGTGTGTGGTGTATTGAAACCCATGGTAGGTTGTATCTTATGAGAAAATGCTTATGTATTCATGAAGGTTTTTTTTATTAGATCAAACCTTGGGTAAAGTACCTAAGTCCCCAAGTTGCATTCACAATCATGGAAAATGTATAATATGAATAGAAATTAGTTTTGCAGTAAGTAAAAGTTTAGAGAAAATGGATTAGTGAAACCATTGCTTGTTAATGATAATTGCATAATAGGTTCATCTTGTTGGTGCGGCCTATAGTCCCCAACTTTATTTTTGAGTCTTAAGAAATCATGTAGATGTTAAATTATTGTACCTAGATTCAAAATGAAAAATGCTAAATGAATGTTGAAGTGATAGAGTTGCATACCTTGTTTGAGTAAACAATGTAATGATATCACACTATGTGGCCTTGTGATGATTTCCGGTGATGTGTACTGGTGCATATGTGTATTATGTATGTTAATCCATGGTTATGTGTTTTGGAGATTTAGTTGGTGGTTGCTTCACCATGTTAATTTATGTAGATTGGCAATGTACTTGGCTGGGTTGATTATAGCACAGGTTGCTATTGTTTTTATGTTGAGGTATGGAGTGGTTTTATTTTTGAACCATTGATTATGTGTGATTTTATTGAGTTTGTACTAGGCGTATTTGCAGCCTTCCAGGAGTAAGCCTGGCCCTAGGGGGGAGGATATAACACCCCTCCATTTTGGATCTTTTCATCGGTAGTGTTTTCTTTGTAATGCTTTGTTCTGCTATGCTTTGACTTTGGTACTTGGTTATTATTTCATCGTGAACTCTTAAGCAATGTGAATGTTATATTTTGTTGTCATGGAATTTCACTCTGATGTTATCATTATGGCATGTTTTGAATTAGCTTAGCAGTTATTTAATTAAAAAATCCTTATTCTTTTATTATATTGTTGATGTTAAACTCGTTAGTTAAAAAGTATGTATTGGTGAAGGGGACGGGATTGTATCACTCGCTTGTGAGTGCCCTACGATTCTGAAATTTCCTCTTCACGGTGTGTTTTATTATATCATATATATGCATGTTCAATATAATTTCTTTGTTCGCAGGTTGATAGGTACAGGACATCGACTCCACCTAATTTCACAGGTTTGAGCATGTCCATTGACCAATGGTAATCAATTGGGAGATAGTAGCTAGGTTTTTCGTACCAAGTCATCACCCTAGTCATATTGTGTCGTCAGGTTTAGTTGTTTTAATATGGTTCATTCCTCCTTGGTTATTTATTTAATTTCATATTATAAAGGTTATTAAATGGCAGGTGTAGTTAAAATGATGATTAAATATATCTAGTTGCAATGTTGAAATGTTATTTATTTTATTGATTAATTTGATTTTAATTAATAAAATTAGATTTAGTTTATTGATTAATTAGGTTAATGTTGATAAATTAAATAAAGTTAGTTGTTTTGGCATTATTGGATGTTAAGATTTAAATTAAAATAAAAATGGAAATCATGTTTGGATATTTAGAGTTAAGTTAAAATAAAAATGAAAATATGTTTTAAATTGCACTTTTTAAAAATTATAAATAAAATAAATTCTTTACAAAAATTTGAATTCTTTTGTTAAAAAGAAATTTTAAATGCATGAAATTTCAATTGGAAAGTAATTTTGTTTTAAATTTTAAAAAATGGAAATATCTCCAAAATTGCAATAAATTTGGTGGATGGGATATTTTAGGGGTTTGACTAAATTTGGGGAAAACTCTATTTGAGCAAACACAATTTGATATAATTGAAAATTTTCAATTTGGTGAAAAAAGTTTTGTTGTGGCTTTGTTTTGGATTTGAAGAAGAAGGTTGAATTTCTTGGGTGGGTTGGAAAAAGATTTGGAAGCACCATTTGAATCCTTAAAGCTTTGGAGAAAAAATGAGGTTCTTCTTTGATTTTTGTTTCATTTTCAAAAAGAGTTTCAAATTTTGTTATGCTGTGGGAAATTTTTTAAATTCTGTTTGAAGTTCAATGAAAACCATGTCAAATTTGTTTCAAAACTTGCAATTGAATTTTCAATCTTAACAGTAGAAAATGGAAGGAAAATAAAAGAAATTAGAAACTTTTCTTTTTAGATTTGAAAATATTCAGGGATTTGGAATCAAGAAATTAGTTCTTTGGGAATTTCTATGGGAAAAAATTGCCCAATTTTAATTGTAAAATAATGAAAATTATATATATATATATATATATATATATATATATATATATATATATATATATATATATATATATATATATATATATATATATATATATATACATGTATATATATCTGTTATACACACACACACACACACACATACACACACACACACACATATATATATATTATATTTGCAAGTATATGAGGTTATCTGGAGAATTTTCTGGCTTTTATAAAATAATTTCTTTACACAGAAATATTTGTGCAAGTAGGGGAGGGTTTTAAATTTTTTTATTGGAAATGAAAATATATATTAAAAAAAATATTTTATTTTTATGTGTGGGGAGGGGAGGTAGCTATGGCTATGCACAACCCACGCCCCAGTGGAGGGGCACTGCTATGGTAGTGCTTCCCCACAGCCTGTGGGGAGGGCGCTGGCATAGGTAGCACCGACCTCCATAGGGGAGGTTGGGCGTAGCCTTAGCTGCGTCCTCCTACCTTATGGGGGCCCGCGGGCCAAGCAAAAAAGTTATTTCTTTTTTTAATTTTTTTTAATTTAATTTAATTTAATTTAATTTTCTATTATATAATATATATAATTTATATATATATTATATAATATATTATAAATTAAATAAATGTTTTATTATTATTTATTTTAATTAAACAGGGTTGATTTAAATGAGTAGAAATTTAAATTGTTTTTATAAAAATATATTTAAATAATATTTATATATATTTAAACATATATACATATAATTGTATATACATTGAGTATATAATTGTATATAGGTTTAATATATATTTATATTTAAATATATTGATTTTAAGAGGGTTATTTTATTTAATGATGCAAATATTAATTTTGTAAGAGAGTGATGTTTTTTTTTTTTAGAAAATGGATTTTGATCCTTTGTTTAATTAAGTTGGAAAATGTGCATATGGTTAAATAGATAATATATAAACATGAGAAATGAATTTTAAATTTGTATAGATACGGTGTTCTTATTTTGATGAATACTTAACTAATAGAGATGTATATGTCCAAATATTGATTTTATAATGATTTTACCGCATCGACCTTGCTTAGAGCAATTTTATGATTATTGTGTTATTATTTAAAAGAAATTAGGGAATTAAATGTTTGGTTAAATTTCATCCTTTGTCTGAAAGAGATAGAATGTAATTAGTTTTATTGTGGCAATAATCTACTGAAGGAAGTGGATTTAAGAAATCCAAATATAGATTTAAATTCCTATTTGATTGCCCTTCTTGTATGTGCACTTCTTCTATTTTCGCTTTGGGGGAAATGATTTGAAGGGTTGTTAAGTCTTCTAGAAGGGGTTTAACTTTTGGGGTTGTTGTATTATGTTAGTCAACCATTGTATGGCCTTGGGTAGTGTGTATAGTTGTATCCTGTTGTATTACCCAATTTTCATGAACGAGGATGTTTTATGCCTCCCTTGATTTAAGAGTGGTTTAAATGTGGTTTGTTGCCTCTAGTGTTTGGAGAGGGTTTTGACCTTTGCTGCTTCTAGTGTTTGGAGAGGGTTTTGATCTTTGTTTCCTCCAGTGTTTGGAGAGGGTTTTGACTTTTGTTGCCTCCAATGTTTGGAGTGAGTTTTCATTTTGTGTTCCTCTTAGAGTTGGAGTGGTTTTATCTTGTTGTATGCCCTTTGATACCCTATGTGATTGGTTTTGTGTCAATTTGTTGTCAAGTAGAAGAGTGGCTTTTGTTAGGGGCCAGAGTCCAAAGAGGTAAACTGGGAAACCTTCAGAAGTGGTTTAATCAAGTGATAACTAAAACAATATACTTAGAAGTTTAGGTAGTATTTCACATTAATTAAGATAACTGAGCCTCACTCATGGAAGCAAGGGCTTGTATAGACTTGGGATGAGATGGGAAGGCCTGGAATGGAAAGGTCATCTATCTTGTCCTTACGAGAGGTATTTGATTCCGCATGAGTGAGCATGGGTGTCAGGATTTGGTAGAGGCCACCAGGACAACTCAGAGTGGGGGTCAAAGCCTAGGAAGATTCCCAGAGGATATCGCATGATGAGCTGTGTGATGTCACTCTTTCTATGACAACAGTTGGTATTGGGTTTTGGTGTGTATAGTCTTCTTATCTTACTCAATCTGTTTTGTTTCTGGAAGCAATGTGACTTATGTCAGTGATGTTAGAGTTGTACTTGTGATATCCTTTTGGTTGTATGGTTCATGTGATTGGTTGTGTCAATGTGAGTTAGCCTGTGTCTAGTGGTTGATGGTCTTCTATAGGATTCCTTGTTACTATCTCCTAGCATAGGGTGTGAGCCTTCGGGTATCACATGGTTGGGTGGAATGTGCACCTTTATCCATTGGGTCTTCTTCTTGTTCATGTGGTCGATATTTCCAATTGGAGAGCTCATGGGATCAAGTACTTTCATGCTTTATTCTTTCATTATCATTGTAATTTATTACCGCTCATTAGTATCAAGGTGGAAAATGTAATTTGTAACCTTGTTTATTAGAATTACCTCATTCGAGGAATGAGTGTTGTAATCTTATTGTAAGGTATATTATTGGAATAATGTGGTATCTCTTATGCCCTTGTCATAATTTTATCAGGTATGGAATGTTTGAGTCCTTAATTTATTAAGTAATTAAATGTGATGTTTTCAATTCATTTTTCTTGTTTGGGTTTTAAGTAATCTCAGTCTCGTAACCTTAGAGGTTGTTGTCAATGGATAGTGATCTTGCATGTTAATTGTACTTAAAAAAAAAATTAGTACGTTTGAGTAGTTAATTGCAAATTCCTCTAGGGTTGGGTGGCAGGGCATTACAGTTCATTTTAGTAAATAATCTAAAAATTGATTATTTATTATCTCACAAAATCTGTATTTTTGAATTAATTTAATTCAAAATGGTAACTATCCTCTAAAAATCAAGTAATCAAGCAAATTCTTTATTTTCGAAATCTGATCTTCAAGTCAACTCTTATCTTCTAGATTTTTTGAATCTCACAAATCAGGCAATCTTTATCTTCTTGATTTTTGAAAATATTTATTTTTCTAATTAATTATCTCATCTATTCTTCACCACTGATTTTAATTTCTTAGATGACATCTCGATCATTCATTTAAGGATTTTTCCCTAACCCTAATTAGGGATTATCAAATTAAATCTTGTCCTCTAATTTTAGGTTTTTGTCGAAAGTCAATCTCGTCCATCTATTCAAAATTGCATTTTCTATAAAATGTTATTTTGCTCACATTTATAGATTACACATAGAAATTTCGTTATTCTGACATATTAAGGCTTAGAGTTATTTGACATTTTAGAGTCATTTTGTCATAGGCATAGTCATAGTCATTATTTAAAATCCTTCAAAGCTTGTGTAGGCCATGAAAAGAAAAGTATGTCATGTGTGAGCCAACCTAAGGCATGTCATCCACATCTCAAGCTTTCTCTTATATGTTCATGAAAGGTTAACGACTAGCCAAAGGAGACAACCACAAGTGACATACAAGGAAAATTCTATCCAACCCCTTGCCCCCACTTAGTGTAGGACAAAGGTGAGCCAAAATTGTTAATGAGATGTATGCTAGAGTGAAAATCAATAGCAATTAGAGGAACTAGATACCCCCACATAGGGAAGCATACCAAACTCCTGAAAGTGTTCAATTGTATGACTCAAAGTATTACATTAATTAGTGGAGTGACCATGAACACTATGATATATACACAAAATGAAGTCTTGGAATAACATTTCTTTCGAGTTCGAGGGGGGAGGGTGATCAAGTGATCTTGGAGTAGTCTCAACAAGATAGCCTCTTGATCAATGGGAGAAGGTGGTTTTGTGGTGGGTGTCAAAGATGCATCTTGCTTAGTAGTAGATGTTGAATACCTGCACAAGACTCTATAGATTGTGAGATGTTGTTCTCTCCATTATATGAGGATACAAAATCTAATGAATTCAAATCATGAGCATTGTGTGAGATGACATAAACATTAAGCGAAGATGTTATTGTGTGTTGCATGCTTGATGAAGAATGATGTTCAAGACCACTAGTTGTTAAGGATGGTTTAGAAGGGTGTTGTGTGAGATTGTTGATGTTGGGCGAAGGCTTGTTAATCTCATAAAAAAGATAATAACCAAGGCCATGAGTTTTTTTTTTGTGTGTCAAGCTCTATAGGGTTGCAGATACCTTGTTCTCAAGCACCACATCCATTTCCACCATATCCTTATTGTTTCACGAGGTCATACCCTTTTCCATAAATCTTTTTTATTGCTTTGGAATTGGGTGGTTGTTCGTTGTTGTGTTTTTCAAGGGTTGTTGTAAAGTTTGTGGCATTGTCTAAAGTGGTGGAGGTGGATGATTTTGAAAGGTTGTCCAAATTTTGTTTTTTCATAATGGTTGGTTGTCATTGTTTCTCTTCTTTCTTTAATGTGAATATGTATTCACCCATAGATGAAGGTGTGAATTCTAAGGATCCCCAATTGTTACCAAATAATTTAGATGGAAATTCCTTATTATTTTGTTCTATTTCTATGTTGGATATGGGAATCAATGTTTTCAGAGGACTTGGAGCTCCCTTTTCAAGGTGCAAGCAACTTTTAGGCTTGGGATATACTTCAACTTGATAAATGTTATTGTTATAGAAATATTTCATTGTACAATGAAGGGTTGAAGGGACTGCATTCATCTCATGAATCCATGGTCTACCTAAAATAAGATTATATGAGAGATCATAAGGCATGACATGAATAGGAGTTTTCAAAGTAACCACCCCAACTGTAATAGGAAAAGTGATTACACTGAGTGGTTTCTTTGTTGAATTATCAAATCCTTGAATAGATATGGAATCAGGTTTTATTTGTGACTGGTCAACATCTAATTGATCAAGGAGATTCACACTACATACATTAAGAGAAGAACCATTATCAATGAGAGTTCATTTTATCCCTATCTGATTATTTCGAGCAAGGATCATGAAAGCTTCGTTTTGTTTTGCAACACTAAAGGAGGGAGCTCATGTTGATGGAAAGTAATGTCGAGATTAGTTTGATTTATTTTATGGATTAAAGTTGCCACATAATTTAGAGTTGTACTAGGAGGAACTACAATTTGGTTTAAGGTTGTTTGAAGAATAGTGTGGTAATTTGGTGAGTTCTGAAGTAAACCCCAAAGGGAAATCTTTGCACGAGTATTCTTTAATTTCTCAAAAACATCATACTTCTTTGTGTGTGGGAGGTAATGAGGAGCACTAGGTGGCTTAGGTAAAGGTAGAGAGATTGGGGTTGGTTTCGGTGGTTGTAGATTATTGTTAGTGTTATATGTATGAGCAACAGTATCATTACTAGATTGTTGCAACACATTGGTTTTAGGGGGGAAGAGGGTGTATCGAGGTTGGTTAGAGGGGTGAAGTTTATGTGAAGGTGAGTAAAGAATAAGTTGAGGTTTATGTTGAGTTTTTTTTTTGTGTGAAGGTGGGTAGAGAGTAAATTTGGGTTTGTTTAGAGGTGGATGTTTATGTGAAGGGGGATAAAGGATAAGTTGAGGTTGAATAATGTTAACATCCCTTAACAAGTGAGAGTCTTCGTTGTCTTTGAAGGGCATGTTATCTTTGTCTAGGGTCATAATATCCTCCCTAGAAGGAGAGTTCTTAGGAGAAAAAAAATCCACATGTTCGTGACAATTAAAGTTTGGTTCATCCAAAATAACTTCATCACAACCAAGGGAGTTATTAATGGTTGAATGTGTTTGATTATTGATAATGGAAAGATTAGGGGAAGACTTTATGAAATCATTCAGTGTTTGTAATGTCTTGTTCTCTTGTGCCATATTATCTACCCTACATGGAGAGCTTGTAATATGTGCATCTAAGGTTGAAATGTGCAAATTATCTTCATCACAAGTGGGAGAGGCATCAAGAGAAGAAAAAGCGTCACATTCTTTTTTTTCAATGATTGGATCCTTTTGATTAAGTATGTATTCTTGGATGGGGGAAACATTAGGAAAGGGAGCAAGAATATTCTCATGATTATCTTTGATTACCTCCCTTTGTCTAATAATGTCTTCCAAAATAGGGGAAGAAAACAAAGAGGATTGTCATAGGTCTTAAAATTTTTATCATCTAATGTCAACATATCCTCCTCACAAATGTGTTGGTCATGATCGTTCATTAAATAGGGGAGGTGTTGGGAGATGAATGGAGACTAGGTAAAGTGGTGGAAATTCATTCATCTTGTGTTGTTATACTATCTTCCCAAGGGGGGTGAGGAGAAGGACAAACAAGACCTTCATGATACTCAACGATTGTACCTTCTTTCACCAAGATACCTTCATCACTAAAAGGAGAGATATCAAGGGAAGGACAATTATGATCATCATTTTTATCTATATTTGCATTCCCTTCTAACACATCATAAATAGGAGAGATAGGAGGGAGTGTAAGTTCAAGAAAAGCATTAATATTTTCCTTCTCTTGTGCTAAGAGACTATCATAACTAGGGAATGCATTGAAAGAATGATTAGCATGCTTATGAACTAACTTTTTCTGTACAAATTTGGAGAAGATTGAGACTAAAATTTTGAAATAAAAATATATGCTAACTCAAAATGTAATTCAAAGGGTTGAAATGAAATGCAATTTTCAGATGTTAATTAACTAATTATGATATGTAACAATATGAGAATGCAAATTTGAAATTGAAACCATGCATGAAATGAGCTAATTTAGGCTAGATTTAATGAAATGCATGATACAATAATGCAGCCAACTGATACAGGTATGAAATGGCACCAAACAAAAGCCTTAAAATAGGGTTTTCAGCTTTGTAAAAGACAATTTCAGGGGTCAAAAGGGACTGATTCGCCCAGGTTGGCAAATGAGTCCGAGTATGGACTTTTTCATAATTTTCAAAAAAAATTGAGAGATTTTTATGGTTTCTAAGTGCTATGATGCAAACCTAAATGAAAAAGGAAAAATTTCAAAAAATGTGAATGAATTTAGATGCCAACAATGCAACCTAAATGCACTTGTTATGAATGCAAAATTTGAAACCTAGCATGTAAAGAGACTAATACAAACCCTAATGCAAAGTCAACGCAAGGCTAGATCTATGATGAAATAATCCAAAATTAGACAAGAAAATGTCCAAAAATCAGGTTCACCAAATGAAACATAGATTTTTGGAACCCTATTAGACACTTAGCCTTGTAGGATCTTTCACCTAAAAGAGAAGGAATAGGGTTAAAAATGCTTATGTTTGTACATTCAAGAGTTAATGCAATATGGATGGAATATGGATACAATATGCCTAGATGCAATATTTTAATGCAAGGAACTAATAATATTGCTTGACTAATGAATAGAAACTAAAGGAAAATAGCTTGTTTGAAAACACATTGTGTAACTCAACAATGAACTAGAAATGAATGCAATGCTTAACAAAATTAAACCAAAATGAAAGTGTGTGCACCTAAAAGCTTGAAGAAGACTATAAATTTCTTTTGAAACACTGCTAATGCTATTTTTCAGGCCTGGAGGGACTCATTCGCCATTTTGGGTGAATCAGTCCTAGTTTTGTCAAAATGTATAGGAGCATGTTTCTGTCAAAATGGTGTTAGAAAATGTAGAAAACTTAAAACTATCCTGGAAATGGGACTTATTCACCACCCATGGAAAATGAGGACACTTTTGAATTTCTAAATTTTCAAAAGTGGATTTTGGAGCTTCCAATCTACACTTTGATGCTCTACAGGTGTTCACTTCTGAAACTCTAATTTATGTGTCTGGAAATGAGATTTTGTTGATATTTTGAATTTTTGAATGAGGAGAGGACTTTAGAAACCTTGCAACTTGATCTTCAATGGTTTCCAAGCTTCCAAGAGACCTAAATCTACAAACACATAGGACAAGAAGGATAAATGTTGAATGTTAGGGCATGGGGGTTTGCCTTGGTCAAACCCCATTTAGGTAATTAAACCAAAATGATGAAAGAATAGAATGAAACATGAAATAATGGAATAGATTACCTTTCCATGATGATCGATCTTGAAATTCTATAGAAAAACATGAAGAATCAGCTCTTGAATGTCCTTAGAAGCTTTCTTGATGGCTTGCAATGACAAAAACCTAAGTTGTTTGACTTGAGATAGAAGAAAGATGGATGGATGAATGACAATAGATAAGAGATGTGAAAATGAGTTAAAATACTTCTATTTATAGAAAATTAACCTATTTTACCTGTTAATACCTCATCATAGGCCGACATGAAGCAACATTAAACTCAATTTTCACTTTTTTCTACTTAAAGGTCAAAATTGGGCTAAATGGGACTCATTCTCTAGACATGGCAAATGGGTCCCACCTGGATGGGACTGATTCACCATGTATGGTGATTGGGTCCCATAGGGGCCAATTTGATAGCTCAAAAGCCAAGAGATAAGGAAATAAGGTCTAAAATGTAACCTTGTCAGGTATTTGATCAATTTAAGCCTTAGGATACACAATATGGGTTGATATAGGACTATTAGTGATTATGTGAATGTCAAATAGGGCTTGGGACACAAAATTTAATGTGAAAGTATGATTAAATACACTTTACAATACTAAAATGAGGTCCACAGAGCCTAGGAAGGCACAAGAATCAATGTGAATGTGTGAGATACATTACAACACTAGTTTAACTTTAAGTTTTAGTTAAGAACCCTCTAGATTGATGTAATAATGATATTAAACACATTTTATAATGTTGAATTGGGAAGAAATGGATTCATTTAGCATCTTACAATACTTTACAACATCTTTACAAGACTCATTAAAAGCATGTGATTTGATTTGCATAGGTCCAAGACCTAGTGTGGATGCATAAAAAGCCTCAAAACACCTGAATCAAGGCCTCATTAAGTCTATTTTATCATGAATTAATCCCATTTCAAGCAAAGGGTCCTTTTTTCTATGGCACACAAAGTTTGGTTCTAAATAATAAACTTTCTTTTGACCAAATGAACTAAATACAAGATGCTTTAGGATATGCAATTTTTGTAACATAAACAAAGATCTGCAAGTACAAGAAATGTAAGGAAATTGAAGCAAAGATGTGTACAAAATTTTGAAATAGAACCTGTACAAGGATAGGTCCACCCACCGGTGAATGCATCCTTGTATAGGGGTTTGAAAAATTAAAAAGTGTTTATGTTATTATTGTTTGTTCTTGGTTGCAATGACCTTACAATGACTATTTTTTCTAGAATTTTTTTATGAAATGCAAATGAAAATGAGTGACAAAGTGTACGCAAAAGGTGACAATTTTGAATGAAATTTTGATCTAAATGATTGAAACATAAACTAATGCAATCTATAATGAAAATGTATTCAATATTTTTGGGTTTTTATGAATTTTAATGATGCAAATATGCAAGATCAAACCCTAAATAAAGAATGCAAACACAATGATACAAATCCTAGATCTAGGGTTTGAAAGACTTCCAAGTTAGAAAATATTTTATGTCAAATGTCAGGTTCACCAAAATGAAATGGGGGAAAAGAGAGGCTAACCCTCAATTCCTAGAATTAAGATTTAATGGTCCCTTCTTTCTTGATTCCATTAAGAATCACCCAACAATTACAAATGCCAAGGTACTTTCAACCTCAATGGTGATTCCCTTAGATTTGAATTGATGGGAGGGATTCTTTGAAGATAGGGGTAGATTATGATTAGGAATGATTTTAAACAATTCAACTAAATGAACTATGTACCCTAAGATGTAAATTGCAGATTCCCAAATATACAAAGATGGAAATAGAACTTTTCAGACAGATCTGAAAAGGGTTTGATGGTATGTACCTATCACCAAAAGATGTCTTTGAGTATTACAAGAGGACAGGATCACTCCTGGATGAATGGGCCCCAATTAGGGCTTCTGAAAATGATTTTTCTAGCCCTCTACTACCAGATCTAAGATGTTTTATTTTTGCTTGCAAACTTGTCATAATGATGGAAATAAATTCTGCAACTTGGTTTATGTGGCTTGAAAACTTTGATAACAACAAATACAATAATGCAAAATTTCTTCTACAAGGTCTTTCCACTCCTTCTTCAACCTCTAATCTACACATACACAAAGAGGGAAAATTTAGTTTATTTTATTTGTATGGGTGTTTTCCTTGGTCAAACCCCAGTTGTAACTTTAAACCTTGATATAAATATAATGACAAAGGGAAGGAAATGATGAATGAACACTTGTTAAAAATCACCACCCTTGAATGGATTCCTTGAAGGACTAAATTCAAACACATATCCCCAAAGGAATTGGTTCTTGCTTTGCTTGATTGATTTGGACGCTTGAGGATCAATAATGCATATTAGCCTTCACAAGACAATATGAACACACAAAAACTTGAACATGATGTGAAGATCTTGATTGTTGTTATAAGTGATTGATGAATCTTCTCTTGAATGCTTTTGATAATAATATTTCTCAATATTTTCTCTCATAAGGCATGTTCTTGCTAGATAGATTTCAAATGATAAAATAAATGTATTTATAGGTGTTTATCTAAGTTCTCGAAAATAAGATTCCAAAAGTCAACACTTAAAAATTGAATTTTAATCATAAACAACCACCAAAAACATTTTTTAAATTGGTTCTTGGAACCTAAAGGGGACCTATTCGCCCATGGTAAAATGGGTCTTGGCCTAAATTTCTAGGACACACATATTCCTTGGAATTTAAATGATTAAATGCATTAATTAAATGTTTGTTTCCCTTTTGGAAAACAATAGGAATAAGGATTTTAAATTCTTAATTTGTGAAATTATAAGCTTAATTAAGTCCAATAAATTAAGGGACCCAAACATGTGTGAAATTGTAAAGGTATACAATTTCCTACACTACACCTATTCACATGTTAAGTTTACTTAGGTCTTAGAAATATTTGTAGAAGTCTTAGTTGTCATTAGATATTATATTATGTCATTTACTTCTTGTTTCCTAGGTCTTTTAATATTTTTTTATGTTAGTTGTATCATGTCATATGATTAAGACACTTGTCATGATCTATTCTAACCCTATCTCTTACCTTTCTCATAGAAGCAAGACCTCTTATACATTTTATAATTGTAGTGTTGAAAAATGTCATCATTCACATTTTCACTCTTGATTTTGGAATGATTAATGTTAAAATGAACTTAAGGTCACCTTGATCTAGTGTTGTGATGTGTTTTACACATCCACATTAGGTGTTGGGCTCTTTTTAAGCTAAATAAACCTAACTTTTCCTTGATTTAATGTTGTAAAGTGTATTATTTTTAGACAAAAGGAATTAAGTTGACTATTTATATTATATAATAGTAAAGATTACAACATAACATTGTTGTATCTGATCCAATATTTGGAAAAAGATACCACTTATGTTTCCACCCTAACTAGATACCACTAATCATGATATGAAACTACCTAAATATGCTATAGAAACAAAATGTCAACTTTTTCTATTTTGTATAATAGCACTTTGAAATTTTCAAGATTAAAATTCAAGAACATAAAAATATTAAGTAGTTTGTATATTCTTTTCAAGACTTTCCTACTGAGAAGCTTCCTTCATTCCCTTCCTTCTACATAGTTTGATTCATTGGTGGAGTTGTTTTTGAATTTATTGTTACATTCATATCTAGGAGGATCAGTTGAAGAAGGGGCATGATTTATTGAACATTTTGAACCATTGGTGATGATTGCAACTTTTCTTATTCCAACTCTCCCTATTGTGGCATAATTGGAGCTCTTACAATACAAATCTAGTGACAATGATGTGTTACAAGAAATGAAACTATATGGTATTTATTTTTTAAACTCCTTTCAATGTCATTAACCAACTCAAAGTGATATCAGCTCAGTTCCCTATACAAGTAGCTTGATGAGTTACATTCAAGAGACAGTCTCACCATTATAAATGTTTTTGAAACTAACTTTGTGATGTAGATAGCTCCTAGGAAAGACACCATCAATATATGCTTCTCCCTGCCATAAACCATATTGTTGTATGCTTGTAAGTAGGGTATTTTCCTATAAAAAGACCTATTGAATTATTGCATTGATATTTTCTATATGTCTTGGTAATTTGGATTCAAATCTAGGATATTGGAAACAAAGATAGATACCAAGTTCAAAGTAAATATTATCCTCTGGGTTGACGGTTGTAGTATGTCATCCTCGATTATAGTCTTCACACATTTGAAGATAGAGGAACAATATGTTTTAAACACATGAGACAAGTTTTCTCTGTCCAAAACTTTAGAGAATGGTAGTTCCCACTATTGCACTAGAAATGGCATCCTATAATTTCTAGGAATGAATTCCATGGAGGAAAGTTGTTATATAATGCCCAATCACACTTAGAAATAACACCCTTTTTTATACGAAGTCAAACACACTATCATTGTAAAGTGTATTAATTTACACCTTCACATTAAATTTAGGGCCCTTGGACCTGATTTTTCCTTCATATAGTGTGCTAATGTTTTTTCCACATTCACATTGGATTTAGGGCTTGTTTAAGGTAAATAAACCCTAACTTTGCCTTAATTTAATGTTGTAAAGTGTATTTATTTACACCTTCACATTAAATTTAGGTCCCTTGGATCTAATTTTTCTCTAATCTAGTGTCGTAATGTGTTGTACACATTCACATTGGATTTAGGTCCCTTTTAAGCTAAATAGACCTAATTTTGCCTTAATTTGATGTTGTAAAGTATATTTATTTACACTTTCACATTGAGTTTTGGGCCCTATTTTATTTTTGACCTTTATATCATCATTAATAGGCCAATAATATCTTATATTGTGCATCCTAAGGCTTATTTAAGTTGAAATCCATATTCTAGGGGCGGCGTATGAGTCCCATTTGGCCCCTTTTTAGGGTTTTGAGCAAGAAATTAGGGCTTTAAATTCAAATTTTATGAATGCCAACTTCTGGGATCTAATAAACGGTAACTTGGATGGATTTCCTATATAAATAAGGTATCAAATCATTATTTCATTAATACTTCATGATATCAAGTCAAGCAATCAAGAGTTAAGCATTCCAAGACTTCACAAGAGCATCAAGAGAGCATTCAAGAGCATTTTTAAGGCATTCAAGGGAAAATTTATTCATCAATTTTTGCAGAAATTCAAGATCCATCATAATGTCAAGATTATCTAGCATCAAGCATGTTGTTGAGCTAGTGTTGTAATGTATAATTGAAGATCCAAGATTAAGCATTGTTCTACACTTATTTCAAGGTCTAGATCTGCATCCTTCATGGCCACTTCATGTTAAATTGTATATTTACAAGACATAATTCAAGGTATAATTATCCATGTTTCATGTCCTTATTTCATTATCTCATCATTTGTTTTAGTTACCTAAAAGGGGTTTGACCAAGGTAAACCCCTATTCACTAGAAATCAACAAGTTCTCCTCTTTACATGTGTGATTGCAGATCTAGGTTTATTGGAGCATGAAGGGTCTTTGAAGATTAGGTTATAAACTTGAAGGAAATTTTTGGAGTTGTCTCCTCACTTGCAAGGTCACAGAAAGTCTTCTATAGGTCCAAAATCATGGTTTCGGGTTTGGAAATGAACTGTGGCAGAAAGATAAGAGATTGGAGAAAAAAATCATATCTTAATCCTCTAAAAAAGTACATTGGGATTGATATTCAATCTTGGGAATATGATTCCTAGTACAACCAATTTTTATGGTTTCAAGAGATTAAAAATAAGCACTATCAAATTCTAGTTTTGGCACAGAAAACCCAATCTAGGAATAAATCACCCAGACTAGCGTATGAGTCCCATTCAACATCAAAATCAGTGTTTTCAACATTTCCAATCCTAGTTCAAGCCTCTTTAGGTTTCCAAGTGCATACTTCTGACTTGATAGTCTTTTGTTCTGATTTATATACATTTCTAGGTCATTCATTCAAGTTTCATGCATCACTAGGTTTAAGCATTAGATCTTGCATGTCATTAGTCTTTCCAAGCCCTAGCTTGGTGGTGAACCCCTCTTTTGTTCATAATCAAACCCTATGACAACCCTATTGCAAGATCTCTTTCTCCTTTGTACACCTTAGGTTGAGATCTCTAGGGTTTTCCTTGAATGAGAGAGTGAAGATTGTTATTCTATCTCCCAAGCATAGAAGAAACAAAATTCAACCTTTGAATAATCATAGGGGATTTAAAATTAGTGATTCATTATTTGATCATTTTTTTATTTTTTTAGACTGTAGGAATTAGGTAGTCCCCTTATAAACTATAGTGCCCCTGGTAAAAATGTTTCACATGACTCGGTGACATTGGTATACACTTCCTCTAGTACCATGAGGACGGGGGGAGACTAGACCTCATGATCTCTTGCCTAGAATAGGATGCCTTAGCCAATCAAGTTAGGCCTCCTGATCCATTATTTGATCATTATACATTATTGACATCCTTATTCATAATGAGGCTATTTTATTGCCATACACTCTTGTAGAAGGTTATCTTTATTTTTTAGGTGATCCTAGGGTGCATGAGCTAACTTTTAGCTCCTACATAGTATCAGAGCTCCAAATATGAAAAATTATTCTTAGATTTGAGAGTGATTTTTTGCATGAGCTATTGCTAGATTAAAAATCTTGGTGGATCTTAAAAATTTGAATATGTTCTTCTCTTGCATTATATGATGACCTAGAGAATCAAAAAACTTGACAGAAATACCATATTTAGGGTTTTATCTTTGTTTCTTTATATTGTAGATTATATTTAGTGCATATTGGTGCAAATATGAGCTCAACATTGAGTTCAAGGAGTTGAATAATTTTTTTTTTCCTTTTTTCATCCAAATAAGATATATGAGGCTAAATATATGAGGTTTTGAAGTTGGGAAGTGGTTCCTAAATCCTAGACATAGCTACAATTTTGGAGAATTTAGGTCAAAATAGACCTTTCCATCACATCCAAGATTCCCAAAAATCTTAAGATCGACTATCAAATTGTCAAAATCAGAGAATTTTTCCCCATACCTTTAGAGGAAATTTTTTACCCCCTGTCATCATTTTTAACATACCATGCAGACCAAGTTGTAGTTTTCAATCTCTCATCGATATCAAAAAGGAACATTCTCAACATATATGATGATATATTTTGTGCATATTTGATAGCAATTTGAATTATTGTGCAAGGCTTGTGTCATATCTCTATGTAGGAAGTTACTAATGTGTGCAGGCATATTCTACAATATAATTGAAATTAAAAATTCAATTCTTTTTGTTGTTTAATTTTTTTGTGCCTATTTTTTCCTTTACTCACCCACGAACTTGTATTAGGGGGCCCAAGGCTCGAGGATGCCCAACAAGTGGCTGGAGAAAACCACTACTACCACCACCACTCTACCACCCTTCAAGTAGTTTTTTTAAAATGGTTTACAACATCTAGAGTCACATTAGTGACCTAACGCCAACTCTTAGGAAGTTAATTTTATTTCCTCAAGATCTAATTGTAGCATAGAAAAATGTATCTTTGGACATTTTCACGCTCATTTGGTTCTTTCTAATGGATTTTGGCCTAGTTTTTCCTTGATTTAATGTTTTAATGTGGTCAACACATTCACATTAGGTCTTGGACCCTTGTGAATCAATAGGAACTTTATGATGCCTTGCAAAAGTGTTGTGAAGTGTTGTAACACACTTTCACACTTTTCTAGGACCTTTTTACTATAATTCACTTAAATAACCTCTTTTTAACACTTTCCAAGCCTTATTTCAAAGTTTTGTAACAAACTTTCATGCTTTTCTAGGCTTTTCATCAATAATTTGACCCTTTTTATTTTTAAATGGGCCCATTATACACTTATAGGCCTTACTTAAGTGTATTTTTTAGAATAATCTGATTAAACATAATTTAATACACCTTAATTTCAGACACCCACTTAAAATTCCTAAGTGGGACCCATTCACCACTAGGGGCGAATGAGTCCCATTTGGCTCAAAAATCAAAATTATTTCAAAATTCTAGTGGGATATCATTTTCTAAGACCTAAGGCCAGCCTATGATGTGGTATTTTTGAGAAATTCTGCATAATTGTATATAAATATAAGGTTTTTCTTCTCATTTCATTCTCCTCAATTTTCCTAATTATTCAAACAATTATCAATTATTCAGTTAATCACTTTCAGCATTTTAGGCATTCTCAAGTCTACATCCATTGGAGCTTCTACTTGCATGTCTTTAGATTTCCACTTCAAGGGTTTGGTGAGTTGTAGCATTGCATATTGTTCATTCATCATTCTCTTTTCATTTAATTTTATTTTCAAGTTTTTAATTACCAAATTAGGGTTTGACCAAGAAAAACCCCTATTCACTAACCCTTAATATTGTCCCCCTCTTTGCATGTGTTTTGTAGGTATTGTGTTCATATTTTCCAAAGAACAAGGTTGGAAAAGTTGTCAAAAAATCATAAAAGTCATTCAAAGTGGTCAAAGCCATAAAAGAAGCTTGGAGAACACCTACAGGTCAGATTTTATAGTTTCAAATCTGGAAACCTATCAAGAGCTGAAGTGCAAACCAAGAGCTACAGATTGCACCTTTGAATTTTGGTGCAGGAGAACCCAATACACACATTTTCAAAATTCAACATCAGTAGGAAGGCATTAGGAAACTAGGGGGTATTTGAGTCATTTCATGTTTGAATAAGGAATTTTATCCCATTAATGTTGTAATTAGGTGTATTTGATGTTATTTAGTTCAAAAAATACAAAAGGTTGCATAATAATGTACTTATTGTCAACAAATTGTTAAAAGTGAAAAACTAGGCAATTAGGGATCTAATTGGTAAAAAGTTGGTTTCCAATGTCCACCTAATTAAAATTTTAGTTGGAGGACATTGGGAAGGGTTTTTTGATGTTAAATAATCCTCTCATGGTCGAGGTATGGTTGTTGAATCATTTTCCTTTGAATTTCTAATGAAAAAAGTGGTTGTTTTCTAGAAATTTCTGTGTGTAAATTGCGGCTAAAACACATGGTACAACCTCTGTACAATCTGTATAGGCACAACCCTATTATGGTTGGAAATAGGGGAGTTTCAAATTTCATTTGAAGGTGGTTTGGTGAATTTTCATTTAGTATAAGTGGAGATATCTTTGTTTTAGCAGTGGTAGGTCAAAAAACCCTCAAAACTAGGGTTTGGCCAAAAAATGCTTCTATCTTCCACTCCCACGGTGTATAGTTGCTAATTTATTTTGGGATGGAAGGTATTTATGTATATTTTCATCTTTTCAAGGTTTTGTAGAATGGATAAATTTGTGGGAAAAGTTACAAACTGATCTAGGCCTGGCATCTTCATGTGACAAGCCTAGCTTGTAAAGCAAAAAATTAGAGTTTTGCTTGTTTTGGGAGATTTTTGTTCAAGGTAGCACTTAGGAATGATTGAAATGGTTGTAAGTAGCCTATAGGAGTTTGGAACAAGGCTTTTTGGAGAAGGGGTGAGCATAGGTAATCAAAAACCATTCAAGTGCACTCAATTAGGCCTCTTGAGGACAACGATAGGTTGGTCCATGGTTGCTTTTCCAACCACTGTCAAGAAGTGAGATTTTGTGGCCTTGTCGAGGCATAAGATAATTTCCTAAAAATAGTAGTTACATCAGATATAGTTTTGTGAGTGAGAATTAACTGGACTGTCCTACCAAGCAGTGCTACAAGCAATTGGGGGTAAAGAGGCCTACTAGTTGAGGAATGAATTCATGGGATTTCCTAAGTGTTGATCATGGCTATGGTGTTCTGATTGTGGTATTTAGAGCATGTTTCAAGTGATTATAAGTCCTTTAAAAGTATGAGATTCAAATACCCTTGGTGTGTTGAGTTTTCTGTATAAAAGGACAATGATTTGATGGTGTGTTGATAACAGTATTTGAGAGAAGCACTCATAAAGAACTTATGCCATATGAGAATAATGCACTTCCCTGATCACTCTGCATCAAGTTTCTTGAAGTATAGAAGTGGACTAAGTCACCATCAGTAGCATATTATTCCCACTACCATGCTTAAAAAGTGGTTTTTGTAGTTTTGAGTACTATTTTGCCTGAAACATGTTCCATCAGAATTTCCTTAAAATAGGACTAAGTCACCTAGCTCGGCATATGAGTCTCAATTAGATTCATTTGTGATTTCTACAAGATTCCAGAGCTCCTATCCATCACTTTCTAGTTTCTAGGTGCACCTCTTCAATCTCATTAATTTATGTTATAGTTTACTTGCATTTTTAGTTCATTTTGCATAGATCACAATGTGTTTTCAAACACTTTGCATTTTCTTAGTTTTTGCATTAGTAAACAATATATTTTATCAATTCTTTGCATATAGGGCATTCCCCTTAGATAGATTTTAATCATCTTTGCATTGGAATCTCAAGGGCATATTCTTGAGTGAGCCATCAAGGTTTTTGGATACCTCTCCTTTTAGGTGCAAAACCCTAGAAGTGTAAGAGAGTCCCCTATTCCAAAAATCTATGGTTCATTTTGGTGAACCTGAATTTTGAACATCCTATTTTTGATTTTAAGTGTATTTACATCCTAGGAATAACTTACATTAGCATTGCATTGCATTTTTCATTGTTTAATTTGCATCCTAGGTTTTCCAAAATTTCATTAGTAAAATGCTCGTATAGCTTGCATTTTTCATTGGATTTCACTAAAAATCAACAAAATTTTTCATTTTCATATTATATCTACATCTAAAAATCTAAAAAAGCATAAAAACCAATTCAAAACTTTTGAAAATCTTCAAAAAATTCACTACCTCTAGACTCATTCGACACCTTGGGTGACTTAGTCCCATTGCACATTTCTCACCACATTTTCTAGCATTTAATCTCCAATTTTTGAGTTTTTGTTCATTGTTTTCTCATTTCAGTTTTACATTGCAGAATTTCAATTTTAAGCATTTTCTTCTTGTTATTTTACATCACATTTGCATTCACTCGGTATTTAGAAGCCTTTGTATGAGTGTTTGGTTTCCTATTGCTAATACCTTAGTGAGAAGAAGTTCGAAACTCATGTTATCCCATGATAACACACTCATTGTGGGCCTTGGGTTATCTAGAGCTTCCACTCCTAGTATTGCAACTAGTACACTAGGCATGGATAATACCCTTAGCAACTCTTTTCCTTCCAATAACATGCAAGTTGACACATGGAATGATAACATCCCGCAAGAAAAAATAAATCAAATTCATGAGGACCTAGCACATATCCAACATCAAGTAAGTCTTGAAAACATTTCAACTACTGCAATTCCTACCATAGAAAACATCCATCACATGCTTGAAAGTGAAGATGGATTGGACATTGTGAAACACATAGTTGAGATATATACAAAACTCTCTTGTCCACCTCTAGTGCTTCACAACCAACAAACAATGTGGTAAGCCAAGGAGGACCTCAAACTCCTCTCCCCTCAACCATAGCCTCAATACCCACCTATACCACCCCTCAAGTCACAACAACACTGCAACAAGTCAGTAATGTGATTCCTTCCTCGAGTATTCCCCCTAGTGTTCCTAATTCCTATGTGGCATCACATGTTCTATCTTCTTCCACAATACCATCTATAAGCATTCCATTCACTTTCTTCACCACTACATACACTCCATCACCACTTTCACTTCCACCCCATACTACTTATAATGACCCTCTCATAACACAACTTTTCCAAACTGGTTCATCCATGCAAAAACAAATATCCACCATAAACCAAAATTAGAATGGCCCACCTACATATTATGTTTGAAGAAGTCCATTGTCTTTGGAAATATTGTGAACACCGATGCCACAAGTAGTAGAGATGCCTAGATTTTAGAAATATGGAGGGAAGGAAGATCCTTCTAACCTTGTTAATTCCTATACCGTCTTATGTAGTGATTTTTTCCTTGATGATAAACTATTAGCAAAAAAATTTCCTAGGACTTTAAAAGACAGTGCCTTGGAATGGTTTTCTTCTTTACCAAAAAATTCAATTAATTCATTTAATGAAATTGCTGATGCATTTATAAATCATTTACAAGTGCATATGAATAACAAGAAGTCCTTGGCAGATTTGATGAGATGCAAGCAAAATGAGGAAGAAAAGATAACTAATTTTATCTCACGCTATCAATCGATTTATTCTCAAATCAATGTCAAGATCCCTAACCCACACCTTCAAAAGATGTTTATAGAAAACTTGCAAACTAAAATTTAGGATAAACTCACTATGATGAAATTCCCCTCCTTCATGCACTTGTGTACCACCCTTTGCATTTATCACAATTCGGTTAGTAGTTGAGATACAAGGTCCACTTCTAGCTGAGTTGAGAAATTTGAACCTTCCAACCAAAAAAATTCTCAACCATTTCAAAATCAAAACAAAGGGTTCTTACAGTTCAACCCCCCTCAACAACCTCAAACTATCAACAACCAAGTAGTTGTTGTTAAAACCGCAGTTCCCTTTAGTTATGGAAATCTGAAAAGAAAATTCACACCTTTACCTAACACCCTTTATAACACAATGTCTTAGCTTTTACAACAAAAAATAATTACCTTTTTTTTCATCAAAGCACCCAATCATACTAATCTTTTACCTCTAAACTTTAAATCTAATGCTTATTGCCATTATTATTGATAAAATGGACAAAACACAAAACATTGTAAGCATCTTAAACATCTTGTGCAAGACATCATTGATTTCGGTCGTCTATCCATTGTAGGCGTTAAGGGTCAAGGCAAGAAGTTTGTTTCCCTTCGAATCAAAACTTGAAAATTTTCACTAATCCAATGCCCAAACATAATATTTCATTTGTCAAAGCTAGTGAAACTACAAAGAATGATGTGATGAATTTTGATATAGATGATGAACATCATGATCATATCCCACATATTGCTCATGTTGATCCTATCCCACATATTGCCCATGTTCATCCTATGGATGAAATGGTAGATGCAATAGACGTTATCCCTCGTAGGGGCCAACCAAAGAAATATCTTGATATTACTTTCTCCTCTAAGGATATCATTAAAAATCTACCTGATGGTCCTCTCTACATAGCTAGCCATATCTATGGCAAGCCCACTAATGGGATACTAATAGATCTTGCCTATGGAGAGAACGTGATCACCGAGGAATTTTTCGGTATTACACAACCTTTATTAAGATGACTATGATAAACTGAAAGCATGGATCAAGACATACAATGGTTTTTCTTTCCCTATGATAGGATCGATGGTCCTTCCATTAAAAATAGGACCAAAAACATTAGATCTCACATTCTTCACCATCACACAGTCAGACCAATTTCATTTGTTGCTAGGCCATTTGTGGCTTCAATCAATGAAATTTTTCCCTTCGGTTATACAAAAATGCTTAAAGTTTCCATTTGACAATGAAATATCCATTGTCCATCATAGCCGCTTTAACCCATTGTCTTCCAAAGGAAAATTTTCCTTGGAAGCCTTTTGGCCCAAGCCCATGGAACCTATAAATCCTCAACAAAATTTCTTTTTCATATCTTACCAACAATTCAAAGCAAAGAAAATAGCATAATTGTCTCTCCCCAACATGTCCCCATCTACCTTTGACACTCCTATCCTAGGCAAAACCATGCTTCAACCTAAACATGAAACAAACAACTCAAATCACCCAACACCAAAAACTTCACCTACCTTGTCCAAGAGAATAAGAGACAATGAAAACAACTCCCTCATGCCTCCTCAAATAAAATAGGTTTACAAAGAAAAAGAGAAAGTGGATGACAAACCTTCCATTGTTTCTTTGGTTCCTCCCCTTAGGGAAGAAAAGAAACCTATGGTATATCAACCCGCTCCTTCCCAAATGCAACTCAACAAAAAACCAAAAGAAACCAAGGTGCTAGGGAGCGTAGGCGTAGACGTCGTGCCCTAGCTTGCAAGTTACATAAAGCATCAAACAAATAAAATAAAATTCCACACTTGATAGAAGCAGTGCATGATAACCCTCATCCCCCACAACAAAATGATCCCATACAACAATCACAACAAGAGTTACACTCTTCCTTGGACATTATCATTCGTGCTCCTATTGTGATTAATCTCAATGATGATGACGAGATTTCCCAAATCGATGAAGAGGTGCATAATGATTTAAACACATTGTTATCCTCTTCAATGCACTTAAATGAAAAATCTCTTATAAAGAGCACGTTGAACCCATTGCTTCCCCTATTTCAACACTTTCTCTCATCCCTTTGGCTAGTTTCCCACCCTTGGCATATCATAAACATGATTGGGAGGTGGATGACTTGCTTAATGGTTGAATCACATTTTCCTTACTAGTCTTTTGCATTTTCTTTTTCTTTTTTATTTTGTATGTTTTAATGTGTGTAATGTGATCCCCTGTGATGTTATGTTTGATGTTCTCTCTCTTTTTTACATTCCTCTATTTGTACCTTCATTCTTCTCTATGTCGTGCATCGCTTTTTCCTTTTCTTTTGTATTTTTATTGTGTTTTCCTTTTGGGGATCGCGCAAGGCATTGAGACATTCATGTCTATTTCATGTTGACTGAAAAGGATTTTTCTTTTTCCTTTCCTTTTCTTTTAACTTTTTCTTGTGTTTTCCTTTTGGGGATGACACAAGGAATTGAGACACTCATTTCTCCTCCATGTTGACCCAAAAAGATTTTTCTTCCAACTTTTTTTTCATTTGGCTTGTGTTTTCCTTTTAGGGATGACAAGTCTAAGCTCTCTAAATAGCATTGCAACAAAGAACATACTGACCCAAAATCCATAGATACCTTACGTGTTTGGTGTTTCTCTTTTGGGGGAAACCCCTCTCCTTTCTTTTTCTCTTGCATGATGCAAATTTGCTAAAAAACATATGACTTTGCATAGGGAATTCCAAGTTGGCTCTCATGTCTTTCTTCCTATTTTCATTTTTCATTTGTACTTTAAAGTAATTGCTCAAAATTATATCAAAATTAAAATTCCTTTTAACAATATATTTAGTCATATAAAATATAATTTTGGGCTATGGAGGTCGTTGCCTCACTCTCACAGTGTTCTTGTAATGGCGGACTATTCATTACAACATCTAAAATAAATGTGTTGAGGACAAGTGGCATAGGTTTAACCATCTCCTTATTGCCACCAAAGTGAGGAGGAATATTGGAAGGAGACTTAGTATTTATTTATTTGTTTTGATTTTTGGTTTTAATGTAATAGAATAATATTTAATTTGAGTATTTTAAAGTAAAAATTATTATTTATTAGTACTTGCCATTGGCATAGTACTGTGCAAATGCTTCAAAACTGAAGGTCTTGAGAAAATAATAACTCTTCTTCTTACCTATCCATGCTTCCTTTGGAATACCACAACCCAAAGGATTAGAGGGACCTCTATTAATTAAATAAATATCAGTGTTTACATCCTCTGCCCACATGTTTAAAGGCAACCTAGCATGCAATCTCATAGTTCGTGCACACTCCATTATTGTTCTATTCATGTGCTCAACCACTCCTTTTTCATGTGGAGTCCTTGGAAAAAAAAATTATGTTAGATATTGTTGATATGTGGTCTTCATTGATGTTAACACTATTGACATTAATGTCTTTAAGGCTATATATTTCAAAGATATTGAGAAAATTCTAATAAAATAAGTTGTAGGTTGTTAGTGAGGCAGTGAAGTTCAGTATGGTGGCTAGATCAGTCTATTGATGATAAGAGGTTGTGGATTAAATGGTTTTTTGAAAAGCATATCTAGTTTATCCACATGAAGTTTCAGAGGTTCGAATGAAGATTTGATTGAGTTATGAGTATTTGTGTTCTGACAGTTGTTCTGTTGCTTTAGTTGAAATTCGTAAAAGAAGATGATGTGATTCTAGTAATTTGATTTGTTGCGGATGTTTTTGTGGTGACTCATGATGCTTGTGGATGTTTCTATGGTGACTCATGATGCTTGTGGATGTTTCTAGATCATGCTCTATCTATGTTGTTGGTTTGCATTAATCGATGTGCTCACGATTGGTGATTTTATTCTATGAGTTCATGTTTTTCATGATCATGGCTAACAGGGTGATTGTAGTGTGTTGTGGATCTTCGAGGCATAATTTTTGAAGGTGTTTCATGTTTGAGACATGTTGTTTTGGGTCCTTACTACATTTTGGCTGATATTTTTTGGACCGCATTGATAAATTGTTTATTGTTTTGGAATAATAGTTTGTACACATTTCATATTTTTTTGGGCTGACATGTAGTTGATGTTATCCTTAGTTGTGGATATATATGATTTATTTTTTATACCATTCAAAGGCACGGTGTGTGTGATGTGTGATGTGTGTGAACAATGTTCTAATATTTTGAAAAGGCACAAGTGTGAAGAAGAGTGAGAAGATGAAAGTTTTTATGTGCTTAACCAGAACTATAATCAGGCATTAGAAGATGATATTTTCTTAGTTCAAAATCTTCTAGATAAAATCCGAATGTGACTATAAGACAATGAGTCTTCTTTTGGGTAGTAAGCCTTTCGTATTTGAGCAATGTGCTCTAGGCAGTTTGCCTAAATGCATTTGCATTCCCCATTTGTAATACTTTTAATAGGGTATAATCTTACAGATTAACCTCCACCATGGTTTTTCCCCTAACAGGGTTTCCATGTAAAAATATTGGTGTTATGTGTGTTTTTGATGTGGTGATGGTCTATGCTTTCATGTTTATTTATCAAATCTAAGAATAAGTTTAATAAGTATAATTTATGTGACAACTGTGATTCACCCCCCCTTTCAGTTGTCTGCCCTTTTATTGCCAACATTGGTATCAGAGCAGGTTCCTCTGGAGAAGCTTGACTGCTTGAGGTGATTAGGGATGGCGACATATAAGAAGGGTAGTCTGAGATTTGATGGAACTAATTATTCTTTGTGGAAGACTCAAATGGCCTGTCATCTAAGATGCATTGGTGAACCTTACTAGACAATTACAAAGAATAGGCATATCATCCCACAAAATGGTCCCTCCACTCAAGGTGAGAATAAGGAAGTTGAGTACAATATCAGGGCTAAGGAATCATTGTTGAGTGCTCTAACTGATTCTGAGATGACAAATGTAATGGAGTTGAAGTTTGCTTATGAGATCTGGAAAAAGTTGGAAACTTTGTATGAAGGTGATACCCATGTGAAGATTGCTATGTTGCAGAGCCTGAAAGGGAAATAGGAAATATTGAGAATGGGTGAAGATGAAAACATCACTTCTTTTATTCCTACGAGAGTGAATGAACTTGTGTGTAGTCTCAGATGTGTTGGTGGAACATTGGAAGAATTAGAGATTGTTGCTCAAGTGCTCAATCCTTGCATGCTACATAAAAACACAAAGTTGTTATTGAGGAGATCCAGACTGTGACAAATGTAACTAGAGACATGTTGATTGGTAAGCTTTCTGCTTTTGAGTTAAGTGAGTTTGGTGAATCTCTTCCTAAGATAGAATCTGCATTCAAAGATACTATCTCTAGAAAATATAACCATAGATATGATCTAGGAGAAAGTTCTATAAAAATGTCCAAGTATGAGTAGGAAATGAGAGAGGTTAAAGAAGAAGAGAGAAAACTAGGAGAGCTTGAAGCACTTATTGTCAAGAGGGTACCCAAAGGAGAAGGTAAGTATAAAGGGAAATTTCCTCTTAAGTGGGTTTCTTGCAATAAGATAGGTCATTTTTCCTCAAGGTGTCCAAAAAGATTTCCTAAGCCAAGACCTAACAAGCCTAGATTCCAAAGAAAGTGCTATTATGTTGTTGATAAAGGCATGATAGATGATGAATCTGATAAAGGGAATTCAAGTGAGGATGAATGGGTATTTATTTCTATCAAGGATAATTATCTAGTACCTAGTGAATCTACTAGTTACATAAAAGTGGAGAAAGCTCTAGCTGCCAGAGTTGAAGAAAAAAATGAATGGGTGATTGACAATGCATGCTTTCATCATATGACAGGTGATAAAAGTAAATTTCTGAGCTTGGAAAGTATGATGGTGGTGTTGTAAGATTTGGTGATGACAAAGTTGGTGTAATTCATGGCAGAGGATCCATTTCTCTTGATGGTAAGAATAATACTATTGATGATCTATATGTGGAAGGATTGAAGCATAATCTGTTAAGTGTTGGACAGATGGTTGACAAGGGCTATAATCTTCAATTCAAGGATGGAAATTGTAGAATATTGGGGAGTTTTGGAAATGTGATTGCATTTGGTACAAAAGAAAAGGTAATATCTTTCACTTGATTGCTACTAGTAAAAGTTGCTTGATTGCTTAAGTTGATGAAAGTTGGTTGTGGCATAGGAGATTGTGTCATGTAAACTTTGAAAATATTATCTAGATAAGTTCTATTCAGGAAGTGAGAGATCTTCCTAAGTTGATGAAACCTACTAATTCTATATGTAAGGAATTTTAGTTAGGGAAGCAAACTAGAGTTTCATTCCAGAGAAAATAGTATTGTTCAAATCAAGTGCTGGAGCTTGAGCATACTGACTTGTGTGGTACTTCTAGAGTCAAAATTTTTCAAGGAGATAGGTATTTCATGTTACTTATTGATGATTATTCTAGATTTATGTGGGTTAATTTCTTAAGAGAAAATTTTTAAGCTCTAGAGAAATTCAATATTTTTAAGGCTATGGTTGAGACAGAGACATGTCTCAAGATTAAATGTCTAAGATTAGATAGAGGTGGTGAATTCACTTCTGGTGATTTTAATTCATTTTGTGAAGAGAATGGGATAAAGGGACAATTATTTTCCCCACAGACCCCTCAACAAAATGGAGTTGTGGAAAGGAAGAACATGACAATTCAAGAAATTGCTAGGACCATGATGCTGGAAGTAAATGTTTCATAGAGCTACTGGAGAGAAGCTGTGAGTATTGTTTTTTATACTCTCAATCAGGTACATGTCAAAGGTGATACCAGTAAGACTCCTTATGAGATATGGTTTGGTCATAAGCCTACTGTTAGATACTTCAAAATCTTTGGGAGTAAATGCTATATCAAAAGAGATGAAGATATAGGAAATTTTGATGCTAGAAGTGATGAAGGAATCTTTCTTGGTTATTCTACTAAAAGTAAAGCCTGTCAGTGCTACAATAAGATATTGAGGAAAGTAATTGAAAGTGATAATGTCAAGGTTTATGAAGACACAGCTAGACCATCCAGAACCTACAAATATGATTTAGACAATCAGAATGATAGTTCAAATAAAGGAAAGAAAGTTCATACTCCAAATCAAGTTCAGATCATTCTAGGGAATCAGGAAAATCAAGAAGAAGAAACTAGTGAAAGTGAAAAGTGAGATCACAAGAGCCTGAAGTTCAAGAAAACCCTAAGACTCCAAGGTATGTAAGACTAAATCACTCTAAAGATCAAATTATAGGTGATAAGAACAAAAGTGTTCAAACTAGGAGAAGAATTGCAAAAGAATATTTTTTGATCTCAAAGACTAAGCCTAATAGTGTCAATGAAGCATGCAAAGATGAACATTGGGTGGAAGCAATGAAAGAAGAAATACTACAGATTGAGAAGAATGATACACAAATTCTTGTTCCTAGACCTAAGGACAAAAATGTAATTGAAACTAAATGGGTCTTTCAGAACAAACTGAATGAGCAAGGTGAAGTTGTTAGAAACAAAGCAACACTTGTGTGTAAAGGATATTCTCAGATGGAATGAATTGACTTTGAAGAAACCTTTTCTCTTGTTGCTAGGATTGAAGTTGTGAGACTACTTCTTTCTTATGCTACTTACAAAAACTTCAAGGTTTATCAGATGGATGTCAAGTCATCATTTCTAAATGGTGAACTGGAAGAAGTGTATATTGAGCAACCTGATGGATTTCAATTGACTGGTCAAGGAGATATGGTTTTCCAATTGAAGAAATCATTGTATGGACTTAAGCAAGCCCCAAGAGCATGGTATGCCATATTGGACAAGTATTTGTTTAAGCTTGGATTTAATAAAATTACTACTGATAGTAATTTGTATTTCAAGATTGATCATGATAAAGAGTTGATTGTTGAATTGTTTGTTGATGATATCATTTTTGGAGGAGATGATAGTTTATGCATGAAGTTTCCTGATGAGATGCATAGTAAGTTTGAGATGCCTATGATTGGAGAAATGAAATTATTTTTTGGATTGTAAATTACTTAGCTAGATAGAGGGATCTTTATATCTCAGTCCAAGTATGTGAAAGAACTGCTAAAGAAGTTTGGTATGGAAGATTCAAAGCCATTTGGTACAACTATAGTGACCGGATGTAAGTTGACACAAGATGATGATTCTCCTAAAACAAATCATACTAGATATAGATCCATTATTGGTGTATTGCTCTATTTGAATCAAACTAGACCTGATATCATGAATGTTGTATGCATTGTTGCAAGATTTCAAGCTGATCCTAAGAAATCTCATGTGATAGCTGTGAAGAGGATTTTCAGGTACTTGAAGGGGATAGTTGATTTTGGCCTATGGTATTGTAAAGAATATTACCTTAATTTGAGTGATTTTACTAATGTTAATTGGGAAGGAGATGTGAATGACAGAAAGAGTACTAATGGTGGTGCATTTTTCTTGGGAAAGAAGTTGATTTCATGGTTAAGTAAGAAGTAGAATGCCATTTCCTTATCCACTACAAAGGAAAAATACAATGTTGCTGCTAACAATTGTACTCAAGTATCGTGGATGAAGCAGATGTTGAAAGATATCAGAGTTGTGTATGATGAACCTATTGCTATATTTTGTGATAATTCAAGTACAATTAACATTTCTAAGAATGTGGTGCTGCATTCAAAAATAAAGCATACATCTATCAAGTTTCACTTTTTGAGAGAGAAGGTGAGTGAAAAGGAAGTCAGATTGGAGTATGTTCCCACTAAGGAACAGATTACATATATCTTTACCAAGCCTTTTCGTAAGGATACTTTTGAGTATCTTAGAGGGAAGCTAGGGGTGGTAACCCCTCCTAATCAAAATTAAGATGCATTGACTTGAATCAATCCATGCATTTCATAGTCATATCTTGTCATTCAGATTGATGTTGTGGTGGCTGCTACTTAGGGGGAGTAGTTAGATGTTTAGATATGTGGTTCAAAGCTTGTGTGGAGAAATATAATGTGCACCTTTGTCATTGATGTTAAAGGGGGAGAAGATTCATGTGAAAATAGGTGAAAGAGTTAAGGAGAAAAGACCCAAATCTAAGGGGGAGAAAGTGCTAAGAGAAAGTATCATTGATGGTGTCTTTCACATCATGTGTTTCCATCAATGCCAAAGGGGGATATTGTTGGATCTTATTGATATGTGGTTTTCATTTATGTCAAAAATATTGGAATTAATTTCTTTAAGGTTGTATATGTCGAGGATATTGATAAAATTGTAATAAAATAAGTTGCAGGTTGTCGGTGATGCAGTGAAGTTCAGTATGGTGGCTAGCTCAGTATATTGATGATAAGAGGTTGTGGATTAAAGGGTTTGTTGAAAGGTATATATAGTTTATCCACATGAATTTTTATAGGTTCACATGAAGATTTGATTGAGTTATGAGTATTTTTGTTCTAACAGCTGTTATGTTGCTTTAGTTGGTGTTCCTGAAAGAAAATGATTTGATTCTACTAATTTGAGTTTTTTTGGATGCTTATTTGGTGATTCATGATTTTTTTGGATGTTTCTATATCATGATTTATCTATTTTTTTGGTCTGTATTAATTGTTGTGCTCGCTATTGGTGATTTTCTTCTGTGAGTTGATGTTTTTCATGATCATGGTAGACAGGGTGATTGTAGCATGTTGTGGTTCTTCGAGGCATAATTTTTGAAGGTGTTTTGTGTTCGAGACATGTTGTTTTGGGTCCTTATTATGTTTTGGTTGATATTGTTTGGTCCACATTGATAAATTGTTTATTGTTTTGGGCCAACAGTTTGTACACATTTCATATTTTGTTGGGCCAATATGTAGTTGATGTTATCCTTAGTTGCGGATATATATGATCGATTGTTTATACCATTTGAAGGCATGGTGTGTGTGATGTGTGTTATGTATGAAAAATTTTCTAATCTTTCGAAGGCACAAGTAAAGTGTGAAGAAGAGTGAGAAGATGAAAGTGTTTATGTGCTTAACCGGAACTGTAATGAGGCATTAGAAAATGCTATTTTCTTAGTTCAAAATCTTCTAGATGTAATCTGAATGTGACTGTAACACAGTGAGTCTTCTTTTGGGCAGTAAGTCTTTCATATTTGAACAATGTGCCTAAATGCATGTGCATTCCCCATTTTTAATACTTTAAATAGGGTATAATATTGTGGATTAACCTCCACCGTGTTTTTTCCCCTAACAGGGTTTCCACGTAAAAATCTTGGTGTTATGTGTGTTTTTGATGTGGTGATGGTCTATGCTTTCATGTTTATTTATCATATCTAAGAATAAGTTTAATAAGTATAATTTATGTGACAACTGATTCACCCCCCCTTCTCAGTTGGCTACCCTTGTGTTGCCAACATTCTACCTACGAATACCATTTGAGGAACAATAATATTCAAACTCTTTGCTGTAATAATCACCACCATTATCAAATCTGAGACATTTTAACTTTTTACCTATCTCATTCTCAACTGAGCTTCATTTTTTAAAAGTTTCAAATACATCAGATTTCTACCTAAGGAAATAAATCCATACCTTCCTAGTTGCATCATCTTTCTTTTGCTTCCCATCCTTGAGAAAAATTACTCTCTTGTTTTCCATACACACAACTTTCACAGAAATCCATATTAACACATTTTAGACCTAGTAAAACATTCTTTGAATGAAGTAATTTCATACCTTTTGCACTCATATGCTCAAGTCTATTGTGCCATAGTGTTGATTTAGAATCCATAGTAACTATATGATTTTCTACCTGCTTAACTACAACAACTGTTCCTAAACATTGATTTTTATCTACAATAGCTAAATTAGAAGGAACAATATGATCTGTACAAAGATATAAGGTTCCTACTTTCACACCTTTTTCTACCACTAAGGCACCTTTTTTAACCTTCTAATTTTTATGAATAAATGTAACAACACAACCTCCATCATCTAGTTGTCCTGCTGAAATTAAATTTCTCTTTAACTTTGGAGCATGACTTACCTCATGTAGTATCTAATGATTCCCATTCCGCAACTTAATATTAATTCTTCCCTTTCCAACAATATGATAGGGTTCATTATCTCCCAAATAAACTAGCCCAAAATCCCCTTGGACATAATCAAGAAAATAACTTTTATGGGGTGTAGCATGAAATGAAGACCCTAAATCTAGCACCCAAGAATTATTAGCATTATCAAGGGAAAGAATCAAAGCATCTTCATCAGATTTATTACTTACCATGTTTTCCTCTTTATTTCCTTCCTTTTTGTCTCCTTTATTTTTTTGAGACCATCAATCTTTCTTTAAATGACCTAGCTTACCATATACCAACAATCCCTATTGTCTCTAGATTGAGACCTTTTGTCCTTTGATTATCCTCGTGACTTCCCATGACTTCCAAAATTGTCTCCTCTCTCCTTTGTTCTACCCCTACTTTTTTATTCAAAACATTGCCTGATGTGGATATTCCACCTGAGCTTTTCCTACGAATTTCCTCACTCAAAATAACACCAACATCATCAAATTTCAATTTATTCGAACCAGAAACAAAATTTCTAATAGCTATTATCAAGCTATTCCAAATTTCTGGAAAAATAACACAATCAAAAAAGCCCTAACTTCTTCATCACAGTTTACATTTACAGAAGGGTAAGTGCACCAAGATGGATCCCAAAAAGGGGGCTTAAGTGGCCACTTTTTTTCTAAAATTAGGAAATACTGACCTTGGACATGAAATTGAGGATAGTTACACTCAAAATTTTGAGACAGAACAAAAACAAGGATCGAAGTGCTCTGAGTCTACTTTCTAAACTAATAATTTATTTTGAAAATGGTTGAGATTAAGGGGTTCAAAAGAGGTATGTACACAAATTGGTGCTATTTTTGTCAGAAAACATAACATAGCAACTCTTGTATGACTTGAGCACGGTGAACTTTTTTGTAATATTTTTAAAATTGCTACAGTCAAAAGTTAGCTAACAGTATCTAGTTGATGCATGGTTTTTCTGATAATTTTTTAATGAATATTTGATTTTTTACTAATTTTCTAAGTGGGTACTTCCTGAAAAAGAAGAATTTTGGCCATGCTCCCCCTAAATTTTTTTGTAGGTAATTAATTTTTTTTTTCAATGTAGAATAGAGTCTAGTTTCTAAACATGTAATTTATTTGAAATTTAGATGAACGGTTAATTTATAATGAAAAAACACAAAACACTATTTTTTGGCGAAAAAGAGACATACAAACAAAAGAAATTATGGATGAAAGGCTTAACATTGTTAAAAAGTGGAAAAAATTACATCGTTGGATAGCTAAGAGAGAACCTAACATTACCCATGTGTTTACTTTTGTCGATATTGAACCAGGTACAATCCTGGTGGTGAGCACCAACCTAATTATGTGAAAAAATTGTAGAATTTGCAAAAACATGTCTCTGGTCATTGGGAATGCCCTCCAAGCCTTTGGGTTGGTATTTCAAGGCAACTACCAATGCTAAGGCTCAGGGATTCCCAAAGAAAAATATAACGTGCTTGTTTATAGCATGCTCATGTTAAAATGCGCTCGCATTATAATGCGAGTGCGTTATTTCCTAGTTTTGATCTCGTTATGTTTCGTCGATATGCATCCTTTTTCCTCTTACATGTCACTGTAGCATTCTGTTTGTTATGCTGAAACCAAAGAAAATCCTCCTGTCCTAATGTGTTTCGCTGTGACCTCATGGAGACGGGGAAACATCATGTAGATAATGGTTCATTATACCGAGAGTCACCCTGAACGCCATCTCCCTGTCGCTGAGACATAAGAAATTTTCTTACCGAAATGTGCTTCCTTGCTTCATCTGTTTCGATATAACCTTGAGATATCAGAGAGACATCTCACAGATTAGACTTTGCTTTACCAAAAATCTTCATTCATCATGGGTCATTGTGACAAATTGGTTCTCTCGCCGATGTATTCTTTTATCTTATGTGGGTCACCATAACATACCGACATCGGGGAGACCTCATACAGAGAGCACTTTGTTTTACTGAAAGACTTTATCCATCTTGTCTGTCGCTGAGACAATCCAATTTTCATCCTGACAAAGTCCTCATTGTGTTATCAGTGAGACCGAAGGTCACTCACTGAGACATTACTTCGAAAGCCTCAACTCTTACCGATATGCATCCTCCCGCCACCGGTCGGTGTGACAATGTATATTCGCTATGACCTCACACCAGAAGCAATATGTTTGGCCAAAGAAAACATCCATGTGTTGTTCATTAAGACTCTCCTCGAGAACATGCTAACGAAAACTTTGTGTCGACAAGACATAACAACCTCGCCGAGATCACATTACGATATCGCCAAGCTCTCACTGATGAACCTACACATGCATTAGTTGGGGAGACAATTCAAAATCGATGAGACACTATCCTGATGACCAAACTCTTGCTGATAGGTTCCTCCTCAGTCGCCGAAACCACATGAAAGTCATGCCGATAGAAACCTACAGGTGAATGTCAATCGCTGTAACAATGAACAAGTCTTTCTGATCACCTGCAGCAAACATATGTTAACACACAGGTAACATGGGTCAGGGAGACCTAGATAGACCTATGTCGATATGGACCATAACATGAAAAATGCATGACTTGATGGATTCTATGGGGTCACATGACCAAAATATGGGTAAAAATATCAGAAAATGAGGAAAATGTGCCTAAGGTAGGACTCAAATGGAGACTCAGGGGATGAAAGATATGTAAAAATCATCAGATTTTTATAGTTCCAATAGGACGGAGGAAGAGAATTGGAGAGAGTGTGGGAGAGTAGGTGAGAGGGTGGGAGAGAGGGTGTGAGAGTGGGAGAGGGTGGGAGAGAGAAGGAGGGAGGGATGAAGAGCGGGAGAGAGTTGCAGGGAGGGATGGAGAGAGTGGGAGAGAGCATGGGAGAGT
>VDFB02271358.1:173035855-173063501 GCA_007258455.2 Sequoia sempervirens
AATTGAGAGATGTTTCTAGGAGGTGGAATGTTAACTATATAGCATCAATTTTCTTCGTGTCCACCTTGATGTCTTTGTGAGATACGATGAAACCTAATAAAATTCCACTATCTACACCAAAGACACCTTTTTGAATTTAATTTGATGTTGTATTTTCGCATTCGCTCAAAGATCTTTTGGAGGATATTCAAATTGTCTTGTCTAGTTAAAGATTTGGCTAGAATATAATCAACATAGTCTTCCAAAATCTTATGTATGTAATCATGAAATATTAATGTCATAGCTTGTTGATATGTTGCTCCCGCATTTTTTAATCCAAAAGGCATCATGACCCAACAAAAAGTTCCCTAAACAATTGTAAATGCTATTTGTATTGATCTTGAGGGTTGATAAAGATTTGATTGTACCTAGAAAATCTATCCATGAATGACAACAAAGCATGTCTTGTAGTTGAATCTGCTATCATGTTGATATTAGGAAGGGGAAAGTCATCTTTTAAAGATGCTTTATTCAAATCACAAAAATCCATACACATCCTAATATGATTATTAGGTTTTGTGATTGCGACAATGTTTGAGATCCAAGGAGAATAATCTATAGGTCTTATGAAACTAGCCTCGAGGAGTTTTTCAATTTCTCCCTTAACTAGCAAGGCTAAGTTAGGATTCATTTTTTGTATCTTTTGTCTAACTAGTTTATGTTGGTGTAATTAACTATTTAATTATATCTTCATAAGTTTACTTAGGCAATCTTTAATTCCTAAGTTATAGGATCTTATGTTTATCTTATCGAGCTATCTTTTTGCTCAAGATAAGATTTGGTTGTTGCATGCTTGCCTTTTATAAGCAAGCCTCATCTTGTACATTTGCATCAATTAATCGTGAATCAATCTTGCATATCGATAGCATGCATTCTTGCCATTATTTCTCTCTTGTGGAAGTATTTTCTTCTAGCAACAGATTTCTGGAAATCTGACATGGTATCAGAGCTTCCGGGGTGTCGGACTCCTTCCCGGATCTGAGGGTTTTATTATTTTTGGCTTGAAGATTTTGCTGGGTGCAGATTGGGGTTTCAAGAACCTCACGATTGATATCAGAAGGTTCCGCAGATGAATTTTGACTGTAAATTCGCCTATATTGGATAAAGTTGTTTTTGAGGCAAAAAAAAAAAAATTGCTGGAGCAACCTTCTCTACGGTACGATTTTTTACATTTTTCGCAAAAAAAATATTTTGAAAAATATTTCTGCGGATTGTATTTAAAATTTCGGGGCGAAATTTTATTTGTATTGGGATAAATTTATATTTTGGGGCAAATTTTTTTTATTTTCGGTCAAATATTATTGGGCAATATTTTGTAGTTGGGATCTTCAATCGTCGGATCCTCCTGTAGAATATTTGCTTTCATCGACCATCAAATCTATGGTCATTTTCATGTCATGATTTGTTGTCAGCGTAGGCAGACCTATCAAATCAGTAATTGTTGGTACCGTTTGCTAGCCACTGCCAGGCCGTCTTTTGCCTGACATTTTCTATCGGCGGGTACCACCGGCGCTCATCGGTAGTCATCAACAGAGGCGTGAAGGTCTTCATTTATGGTCGCTACCAATGTACTGTCCGTCATTTATTTGGTTAGCGTACCTTACCTTCATTCATCGGTGATTTCCATCAACTTTCATTGGCATCGGTGGGATCTAAAGTCACATCAGATCATCCGGCATATGCCCCTGTCCATCGGCGCTGTCTCGTCACAGAAGGTACATGACAAGCATGGTACAAATCTTTGAGTCACAGATTTTACATATATAAAGGTTTTTGTTTTATAAATTTCAAAAAGCCAACATAAAAGTCTGTGATATCGGCCGACTGGTCCATAGCCGACCACACATTTGTAAGGCCGATGGCTTATTGATTGGTTTATGTTTTTATTTAAAACCTTTTGTAAAGTCTTATGCCCACCAGTGTTTAGGCCGACCTTTGTATTTGGTGTTCTTTATTTTGCTTTGCTTGGTGGTATGGTCACATGGAGAACTGAATTGTAGCCCCAGGGTGCCAAAAAATTGCACCTCATTAGCCTGATAATTATTTGATTTTGGCCCCCAAGTGCCTATTTATAGGCCTTTTTTTTCATTTTATCATAACTTTTGCATACGGAAGCCATTTTCCAGAAACGAGATATCATTGGAAAGCTGGAAGAGTCAACTTTTCAGTGGTGCAGAATTTTGTAGGGATTTTGTAGTTTTGTGCCATATTTTCCAGGTTGAAGACATATCTCCTTTTTTTGGCTGTCGGAGCTCATATGTTTGTAAATGGGTGACTTAATTACTTTGGAGAATGGGAACTATAGGCAATGGAGTAATTTAATTCTCACTCATCTTGGTGAGAGAAATCTATTGTCCTATTTGTTTAATACAGTTCCTTTTCCTAGCACAGGTGTTGAGTATTGCATTTAGAAAGGCTTTAGGGCTAGAGTCTTTAGAGTTATTTTTTGAAAATGTAAATGATGACATTTTGGAGACACTTATTCACTTCGAATGTCCTCGTGCTCTTTGGACTCACATTAAAGAGGTATATGGAGACCGTGATTCTTCTCCATCTCTTGAAGCTCCTCTTTCCAACTCACATGTGCTTGTTCATTCTTCAGAGTTGATAACCCATGCTTGTGATCCTTTGGACAAGATTGCAGATGTTTCAGAGGTTCCTGATAGTCCTCCTGATTGGGATTCCTATTTGACAGACATTACTTCTTTGTTTGTGGAGTCTCACATTTCAGATTTGGAGGACCAATTTGAGGGTTTATCTCTCTTATTTGATGATAGTAATGGGTCTACTATTATAACTTCATGTTTGTCTATGAAGTTTGTTCAAGATCAGTTTCCATTGGTTCCTAGTTTGTCACAGTTTGTTGTGATTGGGCATGTACCTGATTGGATTGTGGCATCATCTTCATCATCCAAGAACTTGGCAACACATGAGCAGATTTCAGAGACAACATCTTCATACATATGGATTCCTCTTCCTACTTCCTATCCAGAATGGGAATCATTCTTGCAGTTGTACTTGGTGTATCTTCTTCCTAAGGGGAGAAACATTGTTTGTAGGCATTGGATTTTGTTTTGTCTTCAAACATTAACCATACTTACAGGAGATCATACATCATGGGGGGGATATCTTATCTCATTACTTCCCTCTTATGGGGGGGTAATTTATTGTATATTCATGATGGATGTAGTCCTTGGGGGGTATCATTGAGTCCTCCATACATCATGTTTACATTCGTCATGCCTTTTTTCTTGTTTTCTCTCTTTTGGAGAGGGGTTTTTTCCCACTGGGTTTTCCCCTTTTCTCTGCTTTATGAGAGATTGCATTTCATTTGCATCTGTAAATCGGTACCTAACATGGCCTAGTTGCCGGGACCCATAGTAGTTTGCATTATAATCTTCTCCCTAAGTTGCACTTATGGGGGGGTGTTGGTGTAATTAACTATTTAATTACATCTTCATAAGTTTACTTAGGCAATCTTTAATTCCTAAGTTATAGGATCTTATGTTTATCTTATCAAGCTATCTTTTTGCTCAAGATAAGATTTGGTTGTTGCATGCTTGCCTTTTATAAGCAAGCCTCATCTTGTACATTTGCATCAATTAATCATGAATCAATCTTGCATATTGATAGCATGCATTATTGCCATTATTTCTCTCTTGTGGAAGTATTTTCATCTAGCAACAGATTTCTGGAAATCTAACAGTTAGCATTTTCAGCAAGGACTATGTTGTGTGTCACTATCTTAGCATCGATTCCTGGCAGAACTGAATAATTCCAAGCAAAAGGCTTAGGAAAGTCATGGAGTAAAATTGTGTGATCTTCTTGTTCTTCATCATCAAGGCACTTTCCTATATTTATTACTTTATCCTTACCATTAATTTCCATTGGTATGTCAATTGTATCTCCTAGACAAAGTGCACTTGGTTTTGGAAATTTAGGGTTTCATTCTTCTTTAGTCATGTCCATCTCACTACTTTCCTTTTCTCCATCGTTTTGTTTGGTGCTAATCATGGCACATGTAACCTTTTTCTTTTGAGGAGGAGTAGATGATATATCATAAAATCCTAGAATTTGTTTCAGGCCTTCATCATCTTTGAAGTATTCCCATGATGGTTCAGAATTCATATCAAGTAATTTAGGATGCTTCAAGGTGAGATTGATTTTAGGTTTACATATAATGGTTTTTATGAGGGTCTTTTGTTTGCTTGCATTATCTTAGAAGGACAATATCCCAAACCACTTTTTTTTCTTGTGTGTTATGTTCCTCGAGAACACAGATACCTTGCTCTTTCTTTCCACATCCTTTTCCACTATAACCCAATTGCTTCATTAGTTCATAACCTCTCCCATAAAGTCTCTCTATTTCTTTCAGTTTTGGTGGTTGTTGGTAATCTATCTCATCGAAGTTTGTTGTGTAGCTTGACAATACCATTATTTGTTTTTTTTTTAATCTTCTTTTCTTTTGAAAATGCACTCTCCCATAAATGAAGGTGTGAACTCCAAGGAACCCCAATCATTGTCTAATAACTTCAACATCATTTTTGTTTCTTGTTTGTCTTCTTCCATAGGTTCTATGTTCGATGTTGGAATCAATGTGTTTAGAGGACCAGTCATTCCTTTTTCAACTTGTAGACAACTTTTAGGCTCAGGGTCTATTTCAATTTGGTATACCTTATTGTTGTAGGCATACTTCATTATACAATGAAAAGTGGAAGGAACTGCATGCATTTCATGAATCCAAGGTCACCCTAAAAGAAGATTATAATATGAAATATTATTGGGCATTACATGAAAATGGGGTCTGCAAGGTAACTTTTCCAACTGTAATAGGTAAAGTAATCACACCTAATGGTTGTTTTCCTAAGTTATAAAATCCACAAATTGATAAGGAATCAGGTTGAATTTTGACTTATCCACACTGAGTTTATCCAAAAGTGTCACACTACACACATTAAGGGTAGGACCATTGTCAACAAGGGTTCTTTTTATTCCTAATCTGTTGTAGATGGCTATTATCATGAAGGCATCATTTTTCTTTCTCAATTCCAAAGGAGGTGACTCATGTTGATGCAAGGTAATGTATATGTTAATTGCATTCATTCCTTGTATTAGAGTTGTCACATTGTTTGCATTTGTACCAGGGGGAAGCACTACTTGTTGTAAAACTATTTGAAGCATAGTGTGATAATTAGGCGAATTTTGAATTAGGTCCCATAGGGATATCTTTGCAGGAGTATTTTTAAGTTGTTCAACAAGATCATACTCTTGAATTCATGCTATGTGAAGTTAAATGAGGAGAACTAGGCAAGATGGGATTAGGAAAAGGTAAGGTTGTTGGAGTTGGTTGTTTTGGTTATAGATTGTTTTGAGTGTTGTATGTATGAGAGATGGTATTTAATTGTTGTAAAACATTGTTCTTAGGTGGGTAAAGAGTAAATTTAGGCTTGTTTTTAGATTGAGGTTTGTGTGAAGGTGGGTAAAGAATAAGTTGAGGTTCAACCACGTTAACTTCTCTTAGTTTCAGTTTATCATAACAAGCCTTAGTGGATGAACCTTGTGAGATGAATTCCTCAAGGGCTTCATCTAACATGTCAAGGTCATCACTACTAAAATGCTTGAGGGTTAGGTTAACTTGGAAATAGAGACTTGACATAGTCAAATAACTATACTTTTTCCAAGTGGTTCATCGATTTAGAGGTGTTTTTGTTTTTGTTTTTATTTTCAAGAAAATTCCAAATGTACTCTAATCTAATTGGACTATGAACTAATGCTAAAAATGAAAACTGCAAGAATATAATTCTATCCATAATTACAATGAATATAAATTAATGCTAATTCTAATTATTTAAATGTAACCAAAATTTTGTAAACTAAAAAAATAAGGTACTAACAACAAACAAAAGCCTAGAAACAGATAGTTTAATTCTATAAAATGTAGTTTAAAATCTACACTAGGAAAAAATCACCCAGTTGGGCATCTGAGTCCTAGTGAGGGTTTTTGCAAAAAATTTAGAAGATTTCAAGGGATTTTTATGCTTTTTATGTTGTATGGTTTGTAAACTAAATGCAAATGCATATTTTATATGGTTTCCAATGATTTGAGATGCAAAAATGTAAGCTATATGCACTTTCACTAATGTAAAATTTAGAAACCCTAGAATACAAAATAACTAGTACAAACCCTAATGCAATGTTAATGCAAGCAAGATCTAGGATGATGATGCACTCCAAATCAGAATTAAGATGTTTTAAATGCAGGTTCACCAAAATGAAAACCAAAATAGAAAGCTGCAAGGTGTAATGTGTGCACCTGGAAATATGAAGATATCTGGACGAGACTTTGAAATGCTGAAAATCTTGAAATTTTTCCTACTGGGACTCATACACTAGTTTGGGCATATCAGTCTCAAATCTGGGTTTTTGGAAAAAGGGTATCTAGAATTGCATAAATCTGGAAAAATTACCTATAATGGGACTCATACGCCACTTCTAGCGTATTAGTTTTGTTTCAATTTTTTGGGAATTCAAAGTTCAGATATGCGCTCCAATCTTTTTTCTTCCCTTCCAAACTAATTTCCATGTTTGAACCTATAAAAATATTTGCAAAACATAATATAGAATTGCTTTGTTTATGGGGGGGTTTCCTTGGTCAAACCCTAGTTTGGTAATTAAACCTTGATAGAAAAAATGAAATATGAATATAAATAGGAATGTAAACCCTAACCTTAAGTGTGTCTAAGATTAGGAAATCTGAAATGCAATGCAACCATATTCTAATGTGCAAGAATGAGATGCATGAATGAAGCATGAAAATGAATGACTCACTTTGAGATATCTCTAATCACCCAAATGAGCCCTAATAATGCTTGTACCTTCTTTAGGTTGAATGTAGAGTGATAATGGAGGATGGAATCACTTAGGAAACAAGTCATTAGGCTTGCCTTGATGGCTAGTTCCATCTCCCCAACCTAGAATCCATCATGATTCACCATAGAAAACCATGATCAACACTTGATAATGCTAAATCTCGAATGAAAGTGAGCTTGAAGACCTACAAAAACACTTTAATGCTACTCCAAGACTTCAACTCTACTTGCTTTTGAAACTTGAATGCTCTTATGAAAGAATGCTTGAAGACTCTTGAATGCTTGGATCTTGAAATTGCTCTTGAAAATGCTTGCTTAGGTGAAATAATGACTTAGAAGCTTGCTTATATAGGAATTAACACCTAATTTACTGTTATTCAATTTCAAAAGCTGACATCAACCAAAAAATTGAATTAAAAAGTTAATTTTCCTACTCAAACCCTAAAAAATCCCCAAATGGGACTCATACGCCAGCACTGGTGTATGGGTCCCACCTAGGGGACTCATACGTTAAGGTGGCATATGAGTCCCACCCTAGATTTTTGGGGTTGGTTGTTAGAATTCTTGATGTTTTTGATGATTTTGTCAAGTTTTTAGTTGAAATAGGCCTCAAGATCCAAAATAAAGGGTCATAGGGGCCTATTAATGATGAACTAAAGGGATATTTAATGCAAGCGTGCTAAAATAGGTCCAAATTAAGTGTGAAATTGCACTACTTTCAAGAGTACAATTTTCTACACTACAGCTCCTAGGAATTTTTCTAGAATTCTTAGTTGTCATTAGATCTTATCTTATCTTATCTTATGCTATTTACTTCTTGTGTCCTAGGTAATTTAATATTTTTAATGTTAGTTGTCTCATGTCATAGGATTAAGACACTTATCATGATCTTTTCTAATCCTATATTTCACCTTGCCTATATAAGCAAGGCCTCTTGTACATTTGAAATCTTAAGGGATGTACTATCATTGAATGATTATTGATCATTGTACATTATTGGAATCCTTAATAACAAGATATTTTCTTGCCATACTCTCTTTAGAAGGTTATCTTTTGTTTTGCAAGTGATCCTGGGACATGTGAGCTAATTTTTAGCTCATACATAGAGAAGTTTTGTAATAGTTTTCAAATTCCCTCAAAAAGAACAACATAAATATAGTGTATGAATATATGAGTAGAGAATGAAGATATGAGCAACAATAATTATCTAATAAATTGTTATTCACCAAAATAAAGACAATACATGGTATATAACAAACTAAAAGAAAAGAAAAAAATGAAACCAAGCAAGAATGGTGTTCAAGCATTAGTGCCACCACATAGTAGAAAACTAAGTCTCACAACCTACACCTTTTAATTTATTAAAATTATTTAATCATTAGATATTCAAAAAAATATAATAGATAGAAGAATTCATCCCACCAAGAATGTCAAATATAAGCATGCAAATCAAAATAAAATAATAAGGATTAAAAACAACATTTAATAGACATTATTCTAATACACACAAACCTCTCATAAAGCATTAAATGGATAATGCTCTTAATAATTATTACTTTTAAGCAAGGCCTCTTTTAGGTAATCAACTCATTTGATTGGAGGGTTGGTTATTATTATTATTATTATTTAATTTGTGATTTTGAGTTAGCCAAGACAATTGGCTTGTTAGTGGATTTGATGAGTGGTCAAACTAAATTGATTATTTAATTAACTGCTTTGATTGGATATTCAATTGGTAAGGTGTAATTTAAGATTTAAATTAATTTATTGGTGGGTAGTGTAAGAAATGATTCATTTTAAATTAATTAAACAATAAATATTATTTGATTAACTTAATTATGATAAAGTAATGGACTTGAGATAATATTATTTAAAAACATTAAGAAATCCTAATTATAAAAATTAATGTATATATTTAATATCTACGAATTATTTTTAAAGTCAAGTCTTATAAATATTTTTTAATAATATATTATTAATATATTTTTTAAGGTTAAAATACAAATTTTATAATTGAATATATTTTTAAAATAATTATCATTAATCTTATTGACTAGTCTTCACGCCAATCAAAAAAATCATTAAATGGCGAATATAAAAATTTAAAATTTGGCATTCTTACCCGTCTATTCGTTTGAATTATTTAATGAAATGTGCCATCATTACCGGTCTATTCCGTGATAATCAAGCATTTATTTAACGTTTCCAGAGATTCACTGATAATTATGCATGTTGTCAACGCTTAAACATGACAAATTCTGTATTTTTAATTTAAACACAACGTGGCAGTGGATTACTGGCACAGCTATCCAGGGCAGTGTACAAAATTAATGAAGGAATCAAGTGCCCAAATGTTTTTCCTGAGGCAACCAACGCCTAATTAAGCATTTAGTTTACTTCGACGACGTATAATAATTAAGGAATCATGTGCCCAAACCTTTTTCCCGAGGCAACTAACAGTACAGTTCGGGGCTTGCCTGTTATATAATTGTCAATCGTATATAAATAATCAAGCATTTATTTTACTTCGACGACGTATAATAATCAAGCAATTTTGTTTAGTTAGTGCATTTTCCTGGATATTCGCTGATAATTAAGCATTTTGTCAACGCCTACACATGACAAATTTTGTATTTTAAATTTAAATACAACTGTCAATCGTGCCAGTGCATTCATTTTGTATTTTAACTGTAAGTGGCTGGAAACACTCCCTTCCATCTGAAAAAATTAATTGATTTTTCTTTTTGTAGATAAACGGAGGTGAGTACAAATGAGATGTGTTTTTTTTTGTCAATTCAATCTCCCTCGATTTGGGGGACTTCTTCTCTATCGCCTTCGCTTACATCTCACTCACTCTTCTCTCCACGCTCACGTTGATCTTAAAAATTAAATATATCAACAATTATTTAATTATTTTTTATTGTTTGTCTTTTCTTTTTTATAATATTTTTTTTCATTCAGTTGTAAGGTGGGTTAAATGTATGTGAATGGAGTGATTCTATTAATCAATTGAATCTCCATCAATTTAGAAATTTCAATAACTCCAAAATAAAATAATCATGTCTAATTGTGAACTTAAATAACTTCAAACTAGAGTCATGACATATACCTTTCATTAATTAAAACAATCAAAGACTAACCTCACCGACTTTACCTATCATCCAAATTTTAAATAAACAAAGTGAATTTAAAAAAAAAAAAGTTTCATCAAAATTCTAATTACCTACCATACAAACCTTTGATTTAACAAAATGAATTTAAAAAAAATAGTTTCATCAATTTAAAGATTTCAATATTGACCTAATATAATTGATGCCATATATAAAATATTATTAACTTTACTTTTCACTAACCATGCTTCCATCTTTACTGTCATTCCCACCTAAAAAGCTCAAACACATAACACCACAAATTATATATACACATCTCAGTGATTATTTTTATAGCAATAAAATATCTAATTATATCCCACCTTTCCATACCCTCTCCTCTTAAACCAAGGGACACATGTATGGTTCCTATGGTTGATTAGTTTGTGTATTTAGTGGAGATAAATATTGTGGATTATAGTAATTATCGTTGTCAAGCATGACAATAGAGTTGTTAGAGTATATTCAAATGTGGACTTTAAAAAATCCAAATTAAAGTCATGGCAACATGAGTTTTGAATCAGGAACGTGCTTGACCATGTTGTATTTTGTTCATACCAATGACTTGATGATTGAAATTGTAGTTGGAATGAAGGTGAGTGGTTATTGGATTTCATAATTAGTAGACTATTATAATAATCGCAAGTCATTAAGCATAGATGACTTAAATTATTTCTAATCATTTTTTGCATCGAAGTAATAAAATGATTAATAACATTTTGTTTCCACAATCCATGATAATAACTTGTTGAATATTTTTTGATAAACCATGTGCAATTTCTTAACATTAACACTTCAAATCATACAACAGTTTATTGATGTTAAGAAATTGCACATAGTTTACCTAAAAATCTTCAACACTAATAAAATGATGTTACATAATTCAACACTATTTCAATAAATTTTAATCAATTTTTGAAAGTATATAATTACTTTTCAGTGAGTTGATAGTTGAAATTACATTTTAGGTTATGATCAAAATATTTTGGTTGTATTAATATTATAAAACTATATTTAGTGTAAGTCTTTTTTCTAAAAATCGACAAGTTAAGAGGAAATATTAGATAAGGTTCAAAAACATTGTATTGGAAAATGTACATGCATTTCAAGTTCTATCAAATGCACTCCAAGCTTTACCAATTGAATCTACACCTTGCAATCTTGAAAATTTGTGTAACTTTAGTGAATGCAAATAAACATGACTTAGAATAGTTCTTATGTAATATATGTTGGAAATAGGATGCCATTTAATTGCAAATCCTAAACATTAATTATTTCATGTATCTCCTAGATTCTTGGAATTTGTTCAACAACACTAAGATTAGGATGAGATTAATTATTTGGATGAAATAAATCATCAAATTGGCATTTGTAGTTATTCCTAAATAATAGGAGCATGTGGGTGCACACATGGTAAGGTGAAGCTCACCTTGTGTTCAGTTAACTATACAGAGTAATAGTTAACACTTCTGAATGCATGTAAATGTCCTAGGAGTTAGGATTTGATGTTTGCATGTTTGAAGTTCAATTTAGTTCAGTTTAGATCAGTTCAGTTCAATTTAGTTCAGTTCATTTTAGTTTAGAATTAGTTTAGTTTAGTTTAGTTCAGTTCAATTCAGTTCAGTTATGGTTCAATTATCTTCAGTTGCATGCAAGTGCATGTTGAATGCATGTTGGTTATTTTGAGTTGCATGTAGTTAGCTTTAGTTAACTTGGAATGTGTGGCTAATAACTTGAGTATTATGATAGATAATAGGGACTACCTCCAATTAACAGGGGATGACCATTCTTGCATGAATGGTGTTCAATAAATGTTTCAATTAACTATAAAGCACTTGGAGCCAACTTGGGTGGCCAAGATGCTTTATTGGATTTACCTCTCATGCATGATAAGATATTTATGAAGGCTCAGTTAAGTAGGATTACTTAAGGGCACCAATTTTGAGGAAGAGCTTTGGAATTATCACCGAAGTGAAGGAGAAGTTGTACCTTCAGTTTGGGATGCCCAAATGCATGAAGCATATGTTGTAAGCTTTAGTCTTCACTGAATAACTCAACTTGAAGGAATATGGCATACCTTTTCAAGGGCTTGATCTTGTGCATTGTAATTATCACCATTTGGAGATTACAAGGTTGCATATTGTCTATTTATCTCAAGCAAGTTGAATAGAGTTGAGATAGTTTGTTATTGCGGGTTGTGAAGAAGATTGGTAAAGACAGAAGAAGCATTCTCAAGCAAGAATTAGAGCTATTGTAATTCAGAGATTGAATAATAGAATAATTCTTGGTGGAGTTTTTTCCTGAAAGGGTTTCTCCACGGTACATCTTGTGTGATCTTTCTAATATCCGGTCTAGTTCTTCTATCAACTTCTCTCTTCATTCTACAACATTAAAATGGATTAATCAAGATAATCACCCACAAAGAATATATGTAACAAAGAAAGAGCTTACTTAGATCAGCAATATTAAAGTTTTACAGAGTATTAAGGTAAGAAAACACATCATTTTTCAACAATATAAACCACGAAAACTATTTAAATGCCATGTAATGAAGGTAATTATCAATTAAATCTATTTTTTTTTAGAGGAGAAAAAATGAATCAAATAAGGTTCTTGATTATGTGAACGCATGCCTTCTTAAAGTAATCCTTATGAATACATTGCATGTTCAACAACATCCCAATATTTTTTAAATCATATAACAATATTAATTAAATAATAATAAATTTAAATAACCTTAGTAGTTACTTGGAGATCTTAGAGTAGTTCAAGTTCATGAAATGTTTCTAAAATACGAAGCTTGCAAAGGTTGGAACTTGCACAAAAAATATTAAATTTTTGTGTAACATAGATTTTTGCAATTAGTTAATGGTTGGGCATATTATTTATCTTTGTGTAGCACCTAAACACCCCACATTCAATTTATTATAAAATGGTCTATAACTCTTAGGTAAGTTTAGGCCCAAAAAAATGTCTCCTATAGATAATCTTTGGGCGATTTACTTACTAGCTTCAACATCATGTATTTCTCCTTTATTTCCAAAATTCAAGTGAGTTTTTTAGACTATTATATAAAGTACAAGATGTCACTAAAGGATGCTCACCTAGGAAGAATTTATTGGTTTAGTACTTGTCATGCCATAAAGACACATGACAAGCCTTTGTGAGTAAATATTAAGAAATTTGGTAAAAAGGTATTCATATATCTAAGATAGATTCATAAAAAAATCGTAGATCATAAATAGACTAAAAAAAATCTAGATCATTCTTTGTATAAAATTATTTTAAGAAAATCAATTAGAAATGGTAAAAAGTGTAGGGAATTTCTATACTTTAGCTTAGCTTTATTACATAGTGAGACAAGCCCACTAAAGTGAGGGAAAATTTAAGAATAGAAATTGCACACTTTGTAATTTTCATACTTTATTTTGTACTTACTTTTTGCATTTTCTCCCTTATTATGTTTTAGGGTGCATTGACCTTGACTTTTTCCCTCACCAAAATAGTCAATTTTTTCATCACATTCTAATTCTTCTTGTTGACATGGGACCACATGTGAAATTTTGAATAATTATCCAAAACTCTAGTGCAATACATAAACATTATGTGATGCATTAGCATCCCAAGAAATTTAAAAATTTAAACTTTGGTTAGTTCTACCTAGCTGTAACCTACTATCACTTGTTGTAATGCATTTCCACCTAGAAACACTTCTTGACTAGAATCAAACTCTTGAGATTCTTCTCCTTCCTTCCTCATATGGATTTTTGAACAACAACAATCTACTCTATATCCAATCTCTCTCTTCCTCTATTTTCTCTTGGATATAACTTGTTTAAAACACTTTATTATTGAAGCTTCATGTTACTAATATTTCATGAGACTACTCTAATACTTTAATCTCATTCTCCATCACTTGGCTAGTAATATTGTAAATAAAGTTCATTATATTGTTTTAACAATATTGCAAGATTTATTTCCATATCATTCTTAAATATTCTCTTTGAAAATTCTATTTGTGTTTATATTTTTCTATTTTCCTTACACACACACTAGGGTGTTATCTTTATATACAAGGGATTTATGATTATAGATAAATCATTTCAATATTGTGTTTAATTTCCTAGACGTACAATGTATAGGTTAAACACACACACCTATCCATATTTTTTACTTTTGTTGGATGTGGAAATTAAAAAGTTAAAATAATGGCTTGATCATTCTTAGCAAGCTCCTAAGTAGTCAATTGTTTTTCTTGTCCCTAGCTAACAAGTTGTTATTTTTGTCTCAGGTACTATGTTTTTCTATTTTTGAAAAAGGTGTTATGCACCCATTTTATTAGGGGTAAACGATTTTGACTAGATCTATGAACTAGGTACAAGAAACCACAAGAAATAACCAAACTCACAAGCACATTACCCCAGTGATGACACAAGGCCTATGAGCACTTTGGCCCAGTTAGGGTTTGACCCCTGGTGGCCATCACTACAACCAAGTGACTTGACCAGCGAACCACACATGAAAGAGAGGGGAAATTTTTCTTTTGTTAGTGGATAGGGGTTTTCCTTGGTCAAACTCCATTTTGGTAATCAAACCTTGAAATGAAATCAAATATAATGAAGGAATGATGAATGAACAATATGCTATGTTGCAACTCACTAAACCCTTGAACAAAAGGCTACAATCTTGTATGTAGTGGCTAGCATGAATGTGGATCTTGAATCTTTCTTGAATGGTATGGATATTGACTTGAATGCTTACTTGAATCATAAAACCCTACATCACAATGTTAGCTAAAAAATAAACATTATGCATGATGACTTTGACATGATGGTTGAATCTTGAATAAAGCTCCAGAATGCTTGATAATCACTCCATAAGGCTCTTGAATTCTCTATAATGTTCTCACTTGAATTTATAGATGACTTATAAACTTGCTAGGAGAAAATATGTAAATTAAGCTTGTATTTATACTTGTTTATGCCAAATTTCCCGAAATTACAACACTACAAGCTGACATCAGATCTAGGAGAATAAAATCCTGCCAAGAATTTGAATTCAAATTAGGTCCTAGCTAAGTGGGACTCATATGGGCCAGTTGGGGTGTATGAGTCCCAATAGCCTAGTCTGAGGACATAAATTTCAAGAAATGCTTAGTTTTATGTTAAATTTAGGTTAAGGCCCCGAAACTTCGGTGGGACCCATATGCCCAAGGTAGCCCATGATTCCTAGATCACTAAATCTAGGCCATATAAACCAAAATAATTAAATTTTGATTATCCAATTGATATATGTCGGGATTATCCTCAGAAAGATGCATTAATCAATGCTTGTGAATGCAAAATAAGACCAAATAAAGCATAAAGAAGCCTAATTTTAATAGGGAGGGCCCAAAGAAATTTGAAAATGTAAAGGGATACATTTTTCTACACTACATTTAGCCCCCACTTTAGTGGGAGGAGGAACTTTCTTCAAACTCACACTAAAGTAGAAAAAGTAGCATCAAGAGGGGTTCAAGCATACCAATGCTAGTCAGATAGGACAACAATGATCAAGAGGGTTGCACAAGCCCCTAGGACAAAGATCCTATCGAAATCCAACATAGGTACAAAAGAACACATATGTAAATAATGTATGAAGCATCAACAAGGTACAAACATACATTTCCAAAGTCAAAAAGAAAGAAAAACAAAAACAAAATGGGTGGATCAAGCTTCGACTGTTTGTCTCGTATGTTGTGGATCAAATCTAGGTTTTTTTTCCAAGAACGTTTACAAGTGGAACATGATGTCCACTATGCAAACCAAATGCACACTCACAAGGGCTAGTGGAACCTTAGGCCATCCATTAGGTGAGTCCCTAGTGAGACACATACACATGTGGCTGGTATGCGCGTACACAGATAAGCAAGTGACTATGGGAAAGTCACACCTAAGTTTGGATCCCATATGTACAACCATACCAAAGCTATACCTCTTGATAACTTTGATAAGGTTCCACACAACAATGAACTTCAAGCTTCATAAGGCAAGCAAAGATTCATATTCTTGAAACTCATGAATAAACAAGATGGCTCCACAGGCAAGCAAAGTGTGTTATGCAAGGTGGCCATATAACCGATGTTGTAAATGAAAAAATAGTGTAAGGTATTGTAGTGTCAAAAAATGGTGTATGTGACATTTTCACACTTGTTTGGGCCCTCCTTGTTAAATTGAGCTTGATGTTGCCTTGATTTAGTGTTGTAATGTGTTTAACACATTCACATTAGGTCTTGGGCCCTTGTGAACTAAGTGAACTTAATTGTACCTTATTTAAAAGGTGTTGTAAAGTTTTGTACCACACTTTCACACTAATCTATGGTTTTCATTAATTAATGGGGATTCTTTATGCCTTATTTGGCCTTATTTTACATCCACAATCCTTAATTAATGCATCTTTTCGAGGATAATCCCGACATAAAAAGATTATCCAATCATAATTTAGGTGTTTTTGGATTGTATAGCCTAGATTTAGTGATCTAGTACTCATACATGACCTCAGGCATATGGGTCCCACATAAGTTTCGGGGCCTCGATCCCAATTTCACTTGAATTTAAGCATTTATTGAAAAGTGTGTCCCATAGCCTAGCCTAATGGGACTCATATGCCACTTCTAGCACATGAGTCTTGTGTGGCCCAAAAGAAAATTTAATTCAAATTCTTGGTGATATTTTATCCTCCTAGATCTGATGTCAGCTCATAGTGTTGTAATTTTGAGAAATTTGGCAATAAACAATTATAAATACAAGGTTATTTCACTCATTTTAATCTAAGACTTTCATGAGAGTATCCTTATAGAAAATTTGAGTTCACAAGAGAATTCAAGTGTTTACAAGACCATTCCAAAGTCTTCAAGAGTTGATTATCAAGTGTTTTGGAGAATTATTCAAGAATCAAGCATCATGTCAAAGTCGTCATGGGGTGAAGCCACAATAGTGGTTTACAATTTTATGGAGGAAGGAAAACTGAGAAAAAATAACCCCATGGAAAAAAATTTGGTTTTAGGGGTTCGAATGAACCTACAAGTTTGATCGAACCCAAAAGGGGTTCACCCAAACTAGGGTTCAAGCAAACCCACTAATTACTAGGCCCACATTTCTCGCCCAAAATAACAAAATGAGATGTATATTGAGGGTAGTTCACTCGAACCCTTAGGGGTTCATACAAACCCCCCTTATTCCTCATTCTCCCCCTCAAACACAAAAAAAACCTAAATTTTTACACTTTGAAGCTCAGGTTGAGGATGAAAATGGAGCATTCACAAACCCAACTAGAATCAGGTAGTCCTTAGAATGAACTATCCAACGAATATAATTTTAATATTTTTTTGTTTTATTATGTATTTGTTTTTTTAGTTTTATTAAACATAGGTTTTTCATCAAAAATGAAGGTCTTTGTTCTACACATGTGGAAAAATATCAGATTATCAAAAAAATTGAAAAAATATGGGTGCTTTCGAGATATTGAAGTCCTTGATCCAACAATTTTCTTTTCGATATATACAAAAAATGTTACGCATTATCTGATCGTATGTCTGAATTATAATTGGTTTGACTTGAAAACTTGATTAAAGAAAAAATATTCAAAAAAAAACTATCTAACCAAGTGGAAACACTAGATATCGAAGTTACAAATCTAAATTCAAAAGAATTAGAATTTTATCCTTCATGGAACAATAGTTATGCATTATACATTGTGCGTCACTTTTTAAAAATGTTGTTTTCTGAAAAAAAACTAGTTTTCGTGGGAGATGAAAAAGAAGTGCAATCTAATTCCAAAAATTTTGAAAAAAATATTTTTAGAATCTAAAGACAAAATGTGACAAGACTCTAGTTTTTATCATCTTCAAATTCCTCACAGTTTAGCTGCTATAGGTTCCCAAATGTGAAGATTTAGTTAAAAAAAAAATTCAGTGTCTAGTTTGGCCAAAATTGTAAACCACTATTGTGGGATCACCCCATGCATCATGTTTTTTTTTAACTAACAATTGTGATATAGGGTTTCATGATTTAAGCTAGCATTCAAATCAAGATCTATCACATTCAAGAAAGAGTCAAGATCTACATCCATTGGAGCCACTTCATACATGTTTGCAACACTTTATTGTTAAGGTTTGGTGAGTTGCAACATTACATTTTGTTCATTCATCATTCCTTTATTTAATTTTATTTCATTACAAGGTTTGATTACCAAAATGGGGTTTAACCAAGGAAAACCCCTTTCCATTAAAAATAAATAAAAATTGCTCTCTTTAGTGTGTGATTTGCATATCTAGGTTGAAGACTTTCTAATGACCAAGATTGGAAAGAAGTTAGCAAGTCTATAGAATTTTCCAAGCTATCACCTTGTTTTGAAGAGCGTTAAAAGACTTCTATAGAGAAGAATTTAGCAATTCAAACCTAGAAATCAATTTGAACATGCAGAGCAGAGGTTGAAGAGAAAATTCGGATCTAGATTCTCCAAAAAATCCAAACTAGATTGATATGCCACTTCTAGCGTATGAGTCCCAATACAATCAAATTTGTAGATTTCAAGAGTTCTAGAATTGTCTTTGCTAGATTTCTATTCCTACCCAAAAACCTTAATCTAGGACTAAATCACCCAGTCTGGTGTATGAGTCCCAGTCTACATTAAATTTATCTTTTTCAACATTTTCAGTCTCTATTCAAGCTACTACCCCTCTTTGATTTTCTAGTTTTTTATTCTATTTTGCATTCATTTCTAGGTCATTTGAATAAAGTTAGATTCAATGATTAGATCTTGCATATCATTTGTCTTTCCAAGCCCTAGCTTGGTGGTGAACCCTCTTTTAGTCTCTAATCATACCCTAGGACATCCCTATTGTAGATTTATTTTCCCTACTTCATCCTTGGATTGAGATCTCTATGATTTCCTTGAATGAGAGTGAAGGAGATTGTTCTATGTCCTAAACCATAGGCAACAAAACATTTCCACCTTTCAATTATGTTCAAAGGAGTTTTGATTAGTTCATGTAAGGTCTTAACTTAGGCAAAATCATGCCTAATGTCTCCAAGAGATGACTAATTGAATAATAGAAGATTCACAACTTAGGGGATGCGGTGTGTTGCATCTAGCCACTAAGAGGAATATAATATGCTAAGCGAGATCATGATCTTGAAGGACATCACATCCAATGTCACTACAAAGTGAAAGATGCATCACATGAAGTAAGAAGAATACACAATGGAACATGAAGTGAAAATGCAAAAGAATAATGCCAATGTTTTCCCCCACTTCAAATAAATTTCTAAACACCATGCTGTGAGAAATTACTTTAAAGTAGCAAATGATAAATGCTAACAATAAAGAGGAAATGAGAGATTATTTAGTGGACAAAAGGAAAATGGTTGTCTGATAACCTATGTCATAAAACACTACTATTCTCCTATTATCATTCAATAATGTCCTAGGAGTCCTAATTGGATTGACTAACAACCTCACAAGGTGAGTCAACTCTCAATGAGGAGGACGTAGGAGGGGGATTTTTCAGCTTTAAGGGGTTCACCACCAAGAAAATTCTTGCAAAATACACTTTAACATTCAACTCACAAAACCTAGTAATGCAAGCCAAACAATGAGTGCAAATGATGAAATTAAGCTACACCAAGTTAGGGTATGTGTACTTCAAAATTCTGGAGATGTTGTGAGGATTCCAGAAATACAAAGAAGCTACCAAAAAGTGTTATGGAGGAATAAGATGCCCAAGGTGGCATATTAGTCCCACTACTATTTTTTGAGGCAGATGTGGAGTCTTTGGATGTTGGAACCAAATCTGAAGGAATCTCTAAAAAATATGCTTGGGAGGACTAAGATGCCCAAGGTGGAGTATTAGTCCTGCTCTAAATTTCTGAAAGCTCTGAATGTGATCTTGAGCTCCAAGGTCTACATTTTCCTCTTCTCAGATCTAAGGTCTTGAATCTTCCAGATCTAGCCTATAGGTGATTTTTTCATGAAGACGACAACTTTGGAATGCAACTTTTCAATTTTGACAACTTTGCACTTCAAACAATCTTCAATTCTTCAACCTAGATCTGCAAATACAAACACACAAGAGAGGAAAAACTTGTTGATTGTTAGTAAATGGGGGTTTTCCTTGATCAAATTCCTTGTAAGTAATTAAACCAAATGATGAAATGAAGCATGAAATATGGAATATATAAATGATATCACCCTGTATAATGTCTTGCGAAGAAAATCTATAATCTACCATGTAGTGGCCATGAAGAATGTAGATCTTGGATCCTCGAATATGATGTGAACAATGGTTACAAATAGATCTTCAATCCTACATCCACAATCTTGGCTCAACAACATGAATGGATGCACTAAACCCTTGACATGATGCTTGAATCTTGGTGATGGCTTCAAATTCTGGATGAAATGCTCCTGAATGCATAAACTTACCTTAGGAATGAATACTTGAAGGCTTGTTATCTTGTTATGAGAAAATGAGAGAGGGAACCTTGTATTTATACTTATTCATGCCTAATATCCTGAAATCACAACACAACAAGCTGACATATGAAATCATTAATTAAAGGAGGCCAAATCCCACCAAGATTTGAAATTGAACACCAAAAATAATCCAAGGAGGACTAAGATGCCCTACGTGGTGTCTTAGTCCCAATTCTCAAATCTCAGGGAGACTCCAAAAAGAGACCTTTTCAGGTATATTCAAAATATAGGTCCCAAGACCCATGGAGGACAAAGACGCCCTAGGTGGCATTTTAGTCCCTCTCCACAAATTAGGGACACACAGACAGAAACATTAAATCATCATTTATCATTTGATATTTGTCAATATTTTCCATAAAAATATAGTTTATTAGGCTCGTGGAAGCAAAATAGGACTAATTAAGCCATAAAGCAACATAAATAAAGCAAGGCAGGCCCAAACAAGTATGAAAATGCAAGGGTATGCATTTTACTACACTAAATTTATCCCCCAACTTATTGAGAGGATGAACTTGCTTCAAACTCACACTAAAGTAGCCAACCATGCAATCAATAGGGGTTCAAATGTACAAATGTTGGTAAGATAGGATGAAAATAACCAAAAGGTGGCCAAGCCCCAAGGATCAAGATCCTATGGAAAAACAACATAAGCAAAAAGGAAAGTTCTTGTGGATGATATATGAATTCATAACCAGATCACAAACATACACCATCAAAGACAAGAAAAAGGCAAAAGAAAGAGGAAGAAAACTACAACGGATCAAGCTTCAACTGGTCGTCCAACACGATGGACCAACAAGTCTAGGTTGTTTGTCCAAAAAGGTTTACAAGTGGAATGAACTATCCACTATGCAAACAAAATGCATGCTCAAAAGGTCTAGTGGGAGCCAGCTGTGTACCAAGTGAGCCTGAAGGGACCATATCAAAACCATACCTGCATGACTTTAATAAGGTACACAAATGCATGCTCACAAGGGCAAGTGAACCTAGTTGTTCACTAGGTGAGACCCAGGGGACCATATCAAATCCATACCTCCATGACTTTAATAAGGCACAAAAATGCATGCTCACAAGGGCTAGTGAAGCCAGTTGTTCACTAGGTGAGCCCTAGGGAGTCCATATCGAATACATACCTCCATGAATTTAATAAGGACAAAAGGAAAATGCAACAAGAAAGATGGTTGTTCAAAGGGATTTTGCTTAGTTCATGCAAGGTATCATCTTAGGGAACATTGTGCTTAATGTTTCCAAGAGAGGACAAGTCAAAGAAATATCATACTCTCAGAGGAAATCACACCCAATGACACCACCAAGAAAAGGACACATCATAAGAAGAAATAAAATCGCACAATGAAACATGAGTGTCGATGTATGCCCCCACTTTAAAAAAGTTGTGAACACCATTGCTGTGAGAAATTGCTTTAAAGTAGAAGAAGGCATAAGAGCTTATTTGGAAAGCCCTATTCCATATGTTTCTGATAAGCTACGTCATGCAATATCATGGAAGGGTTGCCTCTAAAAATACAATGCTTAGTACATCACATGCCAACCAACTTAAGGCATATCGTTCACATCCCAAGCTTGCTCTTATATAGACATAAAAGGTGATCAACTAGCCAAAAGAGGCAACAAGTGACATACAAGGACAAGGCTACCTAAACCCTTTCCCCCACTTAGTGCAAGAAAAGGGTGAGCCAAATAGGATGAAAATGAGTATTAGTTAGAGGAATTAAGTGCTTCAACACAAAGAAGAGCACCGCATTCCTTGAGATATTGAATTTTGTTACCTAAAGCCTTATAATTATTAGTAGCATGACCATGAACTCTATGATGTGCACAAAATCAAGTCTTGTAATAAAATTTCTTTCGTGTTCTTAGAGGGAGAGAGATTAGAAAATCTAGGAGGAGTCCTGTCAAGATACTCTCTTGGTCAAAAGTAGAGGATGTTGCTTTATTTTGTTATAAAGATATATGTTGCTCAGTACAATATGTCATATGTGCACAAGACTCTTTAGATTGCAAGATTTTGTTCTCTTCTTTACATAAGGGTGTAAAATCTAATGAATTCCAATTATTAGTGCTTTGCATGATGACATTGATGTTAAGCAAGGACTTCTATGTTTCTCTCAAATGATAGCAATCAAGACCACTAGTGTTGCTATTAAGTGAAGACTTGTTTATTTATATCAAAGGACAATAACCAAGACCATTAGTTGTTTCTTGCATGTTAGGTTCGATAGGGAAATTGATACCTTGTTCTTTAGCACCACATCCTTTTCCCCTATAGCCAAGTTGTTTAATCATTTCATAACCTTTTCCATAAATTTCTTTCATCTCTTTTAGAGTTGGTGGTTGTTAATAGTTAGTTTTGCCAAAGTTTGTTGTGCAATTTTCTTTTTCTTCTAAAGTGGTTGAGGTGGATGCTTTCAAAGCTTTGTCTGAATTTTGTGTGGATAGCACCACTTTTTATTTTCCCTTATTTGAATCTATGTTTATGATCTTGTATTCTCCCATGAATGTTGATTTGAAATTCAATGATCGCAAATCATCTAGTGATATCATTGTGAAAGGTTTAGGACAATTTTTTTTTAATTGCATGGGTTCTACTTGTGTATTTGGGGTCAATGTGTTTAAAGGATTTTCTTTGTTTTTATCAATGTTCAAACAACTGTTTAGTTCAAGGTCATAATCAAGTGTGTATAATTTGTTGTTGTAGACATACTTCATTTTATCATGAAGAGTGGAAGGAACCCAATTCATTCCATCAATCCACGGTCTACCTAAAAGAAGATTATATGAAAGATCATGAGGCATAACATGGATCAGTGTTTGTAATGTGGCCTTTCCAACTTTAATAGGTAAAGTAATTACACAAAGCAGTTGTTTGTGCATGTTATCAAAGCCATTAATAGATAAAGAGGTAGGTTATCAACAGCAAGTTTATCCAAAAGGTTTACACTAGACACATTTAAGGTTGGGCCATTGTCAACAAGGGTTTGTTTTATCCCTTTTGTATTGTATTGAGCTATTATAATGAAATAATCACATTGTTTTTGCAATTCCAAAGGCTCGGGTAGTTCACTTTGGTGGAAAACAATATCGGTGTTTATTCCTTGAATCATGACTGCTATGTCATTTGGGTTTGCACTAGAGGGAACCACAACTTGTTGCAAGGATTTTTGAAGCATAGTGTGATAATTAGGTGAATTATGAATTAATTCCCATAGGGATATCTTTGCAACATTATTCTTAAGTTGTTCAAGAAGATCATACTCCTTCCCACTATGTGAAGTTAAATGGGGAGCACTAGGAAAAATAGGACTAGGCAATGGGAGGGGCGTTGAAGGTGTTTGCTTTGGTTGTGGATTGTTCCTAGTGTTGTACATATGAGAAATGGTATTTTAACTCGATTGTTGAGAAACATTGTTCTTAGGTGGTTCGAGGATAAGGACGAGTTTGTTTTGAACTTGTGGTTTTTGAGAGGGTGGATGGATGATAAGTTTAGGCTCAGGAGGGTAATTCAAGGGGTATCAAATGTGCATAACCTCAAAAGACTTACTGTTATCTTCATGATCTCTTAGTGAAGAGGAGTCTAATGTTACTTCATCATCTTCACCTAAGGAATTACTATTGTCAATGTTCTCATTTTCTCCAACTATTATATCTTTCCTAGTTTTTAGGAGAACTACAAACCAAATGTTCTTGACATTCAAGGATTGGTTCTTCTAAGATGACTTCATCACATGCAAGGAATTTATCTATGGTTGAATTATCTTGTTCATAAATGATTATATTGTCTTGTTCCATAGGTTTCTCATGACTTTCATTGGTTGTGTTTTCTAACACCAAATTATTATCTTCACAACTAAGAGATACACTAGGAGAAGAAAAAATGTGATTATCATGATCATTTATGCTTGTTTCTTCTTGTCCATCAATGTCTTGTTCACTAAGAGAGGTAAGAGGAGAGAAATAACTAGGACTCTCAAAACTCTCATTGTTTGGTTATTCTAACACCAAAATATATTCTTCACAAATAGGATAGATACTAGGAGAAGAATGAATATGATCATTAGGATTTTCAAAGGTTGTATTCTCTTTCACTGAAACACTCTCATAGAGAGGGGATGTGAACTTTTTCTTAGCATGCCTAGAAAGGTAAGCTACTAACATTGTTTGACCAAAAATGAAAAGAACTTTTAACCATCTCATGCAATGTTTTAATAATGTAAACAATGTGTATCCAAAGATGCAAAACATGTTTATAATTTAAGAGTACAAAATATGTATATCCAAAAACGAAAAGCACTTTTATCAAACTTATGCAGAGTTTTATGAATGTAAACATTTTATATGAAAAAGTGAAAAGTACTTTTATCCATATTATGTAAAGTTTTAGAAATGTGAGAATCTTCAGATCTAACGATTCTTGTAATTTAAATTATTTCAAAAATGATTGCCCTAAATTGATTTTTTTGACTTAGATGCATAAAATAGATGTTCCTGAAACTTTCCAGACTTTAGTATATATTACCAGGGGACTTAGGAAGTACATAATAGCATATTTAAACCTTGAAAATTTTAGCTTCAAATTCAATAGGGACTAAGATGCTAGTAAGGGCGTCTTTGTCCTACTAAAGGTTTTTGAAGGGTTGAGAAAGTGGAATAGAATGCAATCAAATCAGACTAGAGTTTGAGGTAAAAACCCAGAGAGGGACTAAGACGTCAATAAGGGAATTTTTGTCCCAAGGGAGGTCTTTTTACAGAAAATAAAATAAAATAAAATAAATTCTAAGTTGTTAACAGTGTTCCCAAGTTGCCTACCTAGGGACTTGATGTTTGAAAATAAAAATTTGTGCAAATGAATGCAAGAAAAAGTGACTATTGACAAGCAATCGAATGGAAAAGTGAATGCAATTTTTTTTCAATTTTGAATGCAATAAGAGTGTTTCTAAATTTAATTAGGATGATAAACAAAGCACTTTTCTAGTTTTTCATTGAGATGAGGTGATGCAAGAAAGAAAAAATGCAACCTATATGCACTTTCACTAATGCAAATATGAGAAACCCTAGATGCATTTTCACTAATTATGAGAAAACCTAGAAGAAATCTCACTAATGCAATATGCAATGCAAGAATGAATGCAACCTATATCTATAATTTTAATAGAATCCAAATTAGAAAATGAATGCTCTTCACATCAGGTTCACCAAAATGAACAATAGGAAAATGGATGCCTTATAACCTAGGTCATAGAACACTACTATTCTCCTATTTTCATTCAATAATGTTCGAGGAGTCCTAATTGGATTGACTAACAACCTTCTCAAGGTAATTCAACTTTCAATGAGGAGGACCTAGGAGGGGGATTTTTCAGCTTTAAGGGGTTCACCACCAAGCAAATTCTTGGAAAGGACACTTTAACATTTAACTCACAAAACGTAGTAGTGCAAGCCAAATAATGAGTGCAAATGATGAAATTAAGCTACACCAAGTTAGGGTATGTGTACCTAGGAAGTTTGGAGATGTTGTGAGGATTCCAAAAATGCAAATAAGTTTCCAAAAAGTGCTATGGAGGAGTAAGATGCCCAAGGTGGCGTATTAGTCCCTCTACTATTTTTTGGGGCAGATGCAAAGTCTTCGCATGTCAAAACTGAATATGAAAGAATCTCTAAAAAATATGCTTGGGAGAACTAAGATGCCCAAGGTGGTTTATTAGTTCTACTCTGAATTTTTGAAAGCTTTGAATGTGATCTTGAGCTCCAAGTTCTACACTTTCCTCTTCTCAAATCTGAGGTCCTGAATCTTCTAGATCTAGCCTATAGGTGAGTTTTCATGAAGATGAAAAAATTTCACTTCAAAGGATCTTCAAGTCTTCAACCTAGATCTATAAATACAAACACACAAGAGAGGAAAATGTTTTTGATTGTTAGTAAATGGGGGTTTTCCTTGGTCAAACCCCTTGTAGGTAATTAAACCAAATGATGAAATGAAGCATGGAATATGGAATGTATCAATGATATCACCTTGTATGATGTCTTGCGTAGAAAATCTGTAATCTACCATGTAGTGGCCATGAAGAATGTAGATATTAGATCCTTGGATATGATGTGAACAATGGTTGCAAATAGATCTTCAATGCTACATCCACAATCTTGGCTCAACAACATGAATGGATGCACTAAACCCTTAACATGATGCTTGAATCTTGGTGATGGATTCAAATGATTGATGAAGTGCTCTTGAATGTATAAACTTGCCTTAGGAATGAATACTTGAAGGCTTGTTATCTTGTTATGAGAAAATGAGAGAGAGAACCTTGTATTTATACTTATTCATGCCTAATATCCCAAAAATAAGCCAAGGAGGACTAAGACACCCTAGGTGGTGTCTTAGTCCCAAGGCTCAAATCTAAGGGCACAAACTCCAAAAAGGGACCTTTTTAGATATATTCAAAATCTGGGTCCCAAGACCTATGCAGGAAAAAGTAGCCCTATGTGGTGTTTTAGTCCCACTCCAGAAATTAGGGACACACAGATACACACATTAAATCATCATTTATCATTTGATATTTGTTGGGATTTTACATAAAAATATAGAGTTTATTAGGCTCGTGGATGCAAAATAGGACCCTTTAAACCATAAAGAAGCATAAATGAAGCAAGGTGGGCCCAAACAAGTGCGAAAATGAAAGGGTATGCATTTTACTACACTACATATAGCCCCCACTTTAGTGAGAGGATGAACTTGCTTCAAACTCACACTAAAGTAGCCAACCATGCAATCAAGAGGGGTTCAAATGCATAAATGCTGGTAAGATAGGATGACAATAACCAAGAGGGTGGCCAAGCCCCCAGGATCAAGATCCTATGGAAAACCAACATAAAGACAAAGGAATATGCTTGTAGATGATATATGAAGCCATAAATAGATCACAAACATACACCATCAACGATAGGAAAAAGGAAAAAGAAAAATAGAAAAAACTACAATAGATCAAGCTTTGACTGGCCATCCAATGTGGTGGACTAGATCTAGGTTGTTTTTCCAAAAAGGTTTACAAGTGGACCACA
>VDFB02271358.1:173063601-173133886 GCA_007258455.2 Sequoia sempervirens
AGGAAGAAAACACAGTGTTACTCACATGAGAGTATTTGCATGTGTAGCATATGCACATGTGCCTGATGAATTGAGAAGGAAACTAGATAACAAAGGAGAAAAATGTATATTTGTTGGATACAATGAAGAATCCAAAGCTTATAAGCTCTATAATCCAACAACAAAGAAAGTTATAATCAACAGAGATGTACAATTTGTAGAAGATGAAGCATGGGATGGAAGCATAGAGAAGACAGTCAATATTTTAGCTAGTATACCTCAAGAGGAGAATAAAGTTTCAGCATCAACAAATATTTCAACTATTGTGACTCCTACCACTCCCATTCAAGCTTAGCAAAGTGGTCCACAAGTGACACCAACATTGACTATAAGAAGAGCCTCATGCATTCAAGAAAGCAGTCCAACAAGAGGACAACAAACACCATCTACAGCAGGACCATCGAGTTCACATTCCACAAGTTCAAGTGATATGTCAAATCCTACATTGGCAAGTCTAAGAAGACAGAAAATCAGAAGCATAAGAGATATATATGAGCAAAATGAAGGTGAGAATAATTCAGATCGAATTTCTTTTTCTGCATTTTATTCTCAAATAGAAGATCTAGTTCATTTTGAAGATGCAGTCAAAGATGATAAATGGGTAAGTGCTATGGATGAAGAGATTGAAGCAATTGAAAAGAATCAGACATGGGATCTAGTTAGTCTTCCAAAAGACAAGGATGTCATTGGAGTGAAATGGGTTTATAAAACCAAATTGAATGAAAAAGATGAAGTTTAGAAGCTTAAAGCAAGATTGGTTGTAAAGGGCTATTCACAATAGCCTAGAATTGATTACAATGAGACATTTGCACCTGTAGCACGATTGGATACTATAAGGATGATTTTAGCATTAGCAGCTCAGAATAAGTGGTCTGTATCTCAAATGGATGTAAAGTCAGCTTTTTTAAATGGTTATTTAGAAGAAGAAGTTTATGTGGATCAGCCACCTGGGTATGAAATTATGGGTCAAGTAGACAAAGTTTACAAATTGAAAAAGGCACTGTATGGATTGAATCAAGCCCCAAGAGCTTGGTACAGCAGAATAGACAGTTATATTTTGCTGAATGGATTTAATAGATGTAGCAGTGAGCCCACATTGTATACAAAAATGAATGAAGAAGGTGAAATACTAATAGTATGCTTATATGTTGATGATTTAATCTTCACTGGAAATTTGTTAATTGATCTGTTCAAAGCAGACATGAAGAAAGAATTTGAAATGGTAGACTTAGGTCTGATGAAGTATTTTTTGGGCATTGAAGTGAATCAAAATGAAAATGGTATTTTTATTTCATAGTCAAAATATGCAAATGACACTTTGAAAATGTTTAATATGATGAAGTGCAAACCAGCATCAACACCTACAGTGACAAGTCTGAAACTAAGCAAGGATGATAGAGGGTCTAATGTTGATCCAACTTTGTTTAAGAGGCTTATTGGAAGTCTCATGTATCTCACAGCCACAAGGCCAGACATTATGTATGGAGTAAGTTTGATTCCCAGGTTTATGGAAACACCAAAAGACACCCATTGGAAAGCTGGGAAAAGAATTTTAAGGTATGTAAGTGGAACAAGAAATTTTGGCATTAAGTATTCAAGTTCAGATGAGTTCAAACTCATAGGATACACAGACAGTGATTGTGCTGGCAGCATTGATGACAGAAAAAACACGTCTAGTTATGTATTTAATTTTGGGACTAGAGTTGTCTCATGGTCTTCAAAGAAGCAGCCAATAGTCTGTCTTTCATCAGCTGAAGCAGAATATATGGCAGCCACAAGTGCAACATGTCAGACAATCTGGATGAGAAGAATTTTGAAAGAATTGCAAAATGAACAAATAGAGGCAACAAAAATTTACAATGATAATAATTCAACCATTGCTCTCTCGAAAAATCTAGTCTTTCATAAGAGAAGCAAGCATATTGATACCAGGTATCATTTCATCAGAGAATTAATTAACAATGGTGATATATTTTTAGAATTTTGCAGATCAGAAGAGCAGAGTGCAGATATTTTTACAAAGTCGCTGGGTAGAGATAATTTCATTTTTTAAAGAAACAGATTGGGCATGGTGGACAGTGCAGTTATGTTAAAGGGGGAGTGTTGGAAGTTAAACCCTAACTGTAACAGTCCCCGCCAACCTTTGCCCGCTATATCGCAATCAATAAAATAGCCATTGCGATATCGCGGGAGACTTTCGTAATATTTTGTTTTATTCTAACCGCCTGCCGTTTACCGTTGTTCACCTCGCAGTTTACTAACCGCTGCCCGCAATATCGCAATATGGGTTTAACCCATTGCGATACCGCGGGGAACTATGGAGATAGCCGCCACCGCCAAAGGAAATATCAGGATACGAAAGAATTAATATTTATGTTATAATATTATTGTAAGGACATTTTATTAAATGCGTTTTGACCGGGAAAAGGTAGTTAGATAGTTGTAATAAATTTTTATGTCGGGCCCTCTCTTCTGTGAAATTCTTTCACGTGATTTTTACCTATATGTATATGCATATGTAATTTTATGTTTTAAGACAATTAATGTGAATGTGAGCAGGTGAAAATTTTTACGAGCAACAGCTTTATGTGTTGAAAAATATTTTTATGTTTTAATTTTTATTGTGTGTGAATTTCCTCTGCCTCTGGCCTTCAGGATCGAGAATTACCATTTGACAAAGGATTTGGAGATGTTTGAAGGCTCTGGATTCGACACAAGCGCGCCCTCGACTTGGGAGGCCGTTGCTCATATAGTCTGGGATCGTGTGGTGGATACCGTGGCTTGGACGGCCTTCCAGGACTTGTGCTCCAATATATATGAACAACTGGTGATGCATTATGCTAGAATGGACGATTGCCCACCTCTCGCATCCCTGATTTACTATGCCTGCTGCCATTTTTTAATCCCAATCGATGCGAGGGTGAATGGTTTCATAGAAAGAGCGGCAGGAGAGGCTAACGGCGATTTGAAGCGGTTTCATGAGATTTTAAGTGAGGATCGGTTTCGACTGTTCAGCAGTGAAGGCAAGTATGATGCTTTAGAGACCTGTCATTTTCAGGCATTAACCGCAGGCCATATAAATCTGGTAAAAAGGCTCATAAAGAGTGGCGTACAGCTCTCTGCAACAGATGAAAATGGTAAAACAGCATTGCACCATGCAGCAGCACTGGACAATGAATCCAATGGACTTAAAATCGCAAAGATGCTGCTTAAAGAAGAAAGCCTAGCAAACGCAGTCGACAACAATGGATGGACTCCTCTACGCTTTGCTGTTATGCGGGGCCACGCCAGAATATGGACACCCCTCCTCCGTCACAACGCAAGCGTGACTTGCCAAGATACACGTGGTCAGAATGCGCTTCACACTGCATTATGGGACAACCCCACATATGAAGAGGTTGTTCGTGTTCTAATTTCAGAAGGAAAGGACAGTGTTGAAGGGAGCGCTCGCTTTGTGGATGTCAAGGACATATTTAAAAATGCGCCTTTGGATTATGCTCTTAAATATGGAAGAATCAGTGTGAATACGGTGGCACGTATGCTGTCACTGTCCAGCGAACCACAATCTTATTTTAAGAAGCTGCACCTCTCATTGTATCTGCGCGAGTCTTCGCGAATGGGCTATCAGGATCTCGTTCAAAAGCTGCTGGATGAAGGAGCCAATCCTTTTGACCCAGACGATGAAGGAAAGACAGCGCTCCATTACGCTGCCGAGGGTGCAGACGAGCATGTGGCACGGGAAATTATTAAAGGACTGCTGTTTGATAAAAAACAAGGAGGTAGAAACGTGGAGAAGGCATCAGCGGCTGATAAATACGGAAGAAACGTGCTTCATGTCGCAGCTTTCGTTGGACATGGAAAGCTTTGTCGTAAGCTTTTAAAGGCTAACAGAAATATAGATACCAAGGACCTTGATGGACAGAGTGCTATATATTATGCAGTAGCTGGACCTCACGACGATCCCGATGTTTTCGACGAGCTCATTTTGAGAGGAGCTACAAATCAAGTTTTTGTCAAAGATTTCAGCCAGACAAACCCTTTGCACGTGGCTGCTGGTAGAGGCAACCTAAAAATGGTGGAAAAGCTTCTTTCAAAGATTTCAGGACAAGAGCGTAAGATTTATGTTTAGGCAACAGACGTGCTGGGTCAAACAGCACTGCATAAAGCAGCAAGTGCAGGCCACGAGGAAGTTGTTAAATTGCTTCTCAAAAATGGAGCCCATCCGTTAAAAGAACGTGATTGTGAGGGCAAAACAGCTCTGCATTTTGCGGCTCAAGCGGATGGTGAAGATGCCGTGAAAATAGCTGAATTACTTTTGCACTACTTTGAATCGGACAAAGAGAAAATCCTGCTTTTGTTTGCTTCTGCAGCTGCAATTGGTTTTCGCTCCAATTCTTTGCTTCACGAACATCTTGAACGGGAAAAGAGTAAAATACTGAAAACAATGGCGGAGAAGAATTTGCTTAGAGTAGCGGCAACTTTAGGCGATATAAATATGACACGGGAGTTCGTCGCCAGGGGCGCAAATATTTCCCTTATTCGCAATGAGCAATGGATACACACTCTCCAAGCAGAAGAAACACACAATGTCCGAGATGGTATGTTTGCTTATACCTTTTCCTTTTGCTTATTTTCCCAATCAAACAATTGAGTGTGTAGTTGTGAATAATCATTTTTGTTAAAACAGTTCTGGAGCAAATTGATAATATTGTTGAACAAGGGACCGACAAACCGGCCCTGCGGGATAAACTTGGTAAGTCTACTTATATCGACCTCCGTAATTATCTGGTTTAATAAAACACGAATTCAGGGGCGAAATTTATTAAACATTTTCCGTTGTAACATTGGGCAGGACGAAATCCCTTTGCCAATGGTCTGGCTGCATTATTTTTGAATCCTTTTGTGAAATCTCCTATGACTGTGGGAATCTCGGGAGAATGGGGAATGGGAAAGTCTAGTGTTATGGTTCAGGTAATCATCCTTCCAAAAGATTTTAGAAAATTAACCTCACATTATTAGGTATTGTATTAATCTGACTCGTTGTGCTTCCAGACAGAGAGCATTCTTCTAAAGACAGCGGCACTGTTAGCATTCACAAATTCATTTCCAGAAAACAAATTTCCTGGAGCAGGCGAATCCAAATTATCTGTAACTGGGCAGGCCAGGCTCAGGAAAATAGCAAATGCAATAGAGAGGTTAGAAGCTGAAAGGTTAGATGCTGAAAGGAGGGATGGCCCTAACATTATTAAACGAATAAAGAAATTCACGGCAAAGGTAGACGCACAACCTACATTCACAAATTAGATGCCCTGTTATATAATCCATTTGTAGATAATGTTTACAGTGTATGCTAACTTAAAATTTTAAATTGAGACATAAATTTAGTTTGAATGTTTTTTTATTTTTTTTTATTTTTTTCAAAGCACTCTATTTGTATTTAAATTTAAAGGAAATCAGGTTGCTCCATAAGTTATTTACTAAAGAATATATTTTTAAATTATGTGATATATAATTTCTTGTTAATATAAAATAATTGATTTTTTAAAATTTTAAAATATATAATATAATTTTAAATATACATCGAATGAGTGAAATGGAATTATAATATATTATAGAGAATAAAACTGAGTTTTAACTCAAAATTTGTCATATTTTGTAAGGCAATACCTCAATCTCTAATTATTCAGCTCAACTCTTTTTTCAATTATGCAAAATGCATCTTACACTTGCATATGTAGATATGTTCTTTGAACATGATTACACCCATAACCTTCTCCCCTTAGTTGAATCATCTTTCAAATATTTTGACTTTAACCTATTGTTTTGTATGCCAAGTATTTGGAATTGAGTGCCCAAGGCATTGTATTTAAGGACAAGCCCTAGGACAATGGGAAACATTGAAACATATTATTAAAACATATAAAATATATTATAAAAATGCCATCTACATGTGTGCATCAATACAAGAATTTATAAATGCTACACTAAGCACTTACACTTTCTATTTAGGTGCCTTCAATATTGTCACACTGATCTAAATGGGTCTTAAGACTACCATTAACAACTTATTTATCACCTTTCTCTCTGTTCACAATTAAAATTGTAGGTCCCATTTATCCATAAAGTTATTTTATTCCCAAATTCTAGGGGTGTTCAAATTTGGAAAGAAGACCACACCCTTATAATAAGGTCCAAGAAACTAAGGAACAATTATTGACGTGCATAGAAACTCTTTCAATTCTAGCTCTACTAAATCAAGGGGGTCTTCCCTAAGCTGCTACAATATATAAAATTACATGTAATGAACAAATACCTTGCTACAAACCATAGCCAAGCCTACCCCTATATAGGTTGTCACTTTGTAGCTATGTGCTAGTTTGCAACATACTAGGTCAAGTACATAAACTAATAACTTGTCAACTAGGATATTTAAGAATATGATTCATGTGATAGCACCTAATCATATTTTACACATCTAGACATGGTAGTTTTAACACACTATAACATATTCTACTTATATGTAACAAATCTCAATTCAAAACATGAGGGATCTCTAGCTCTCCCTCTCCTCTTGTTCCTCCTACTCCCTTGCTCATTCACAATCCTTTTTCCCACTTGATGAAAAGTCTTCTCCTCTTGAGTGTGATATATTTGTAGATTTGGAACTCCCTCTATTGGTGTGGACGATCTATCTTAGGTGGTGGAGGGTTCTACTTTCCACGATCTTCTACAATGGTGTCTTTTATACCTTACGCTTTGGACACATCTAATTCTCTTTTAGCTTCTTCTTTGGTTGTCTCCTTTGATGTTGTAATGAAGTCAAAGAAGGGGGAGTTGGGCTCTGTTGTTGTGCATCCACAAATGCCTCTCGCATGTGGTAAGGTTGCACTATGATTTTCCTTGGGTAGGATGTATTTGAATCTTGAAAAGAAACAAAATAAGATGTGTCTACCTTTTAGGAGATGAACAACTTTGGGACCTATTTCATGCTTCAATTCATTAGGAAACCAAGATCCCTCAACCAAGTGGCCCAATTGAGGGAAGGACTAGGGGTTTCCTTCGATGTGATTAAATGAGGGATTCACCATTAAATCGTGTTTCAAAGAAGAAATGCAAGCACATATGCATAAAACCCTAGAAACTTAGAACATGAAATCAGATTACTAAACAGAGAGAAACAGGAAAGTACCTAGAGGATAGGAGATGTTAAAATAAGATTTGGAAACCCTAAAAATTGTTGTTCTTGAAGTGCATTGGGACTTGATACACCATATTGGGTGATTTAGTCCCAATTTAGGGTTTTTAGGAAGAATTTGTAATCTCTTGGTTACTGATAAGAATTCATAGAAAATTGGAAAAAGAGCTATATAGGAACTCATATGCCCAAGGTGGTGATTTAGTCTCATTCACATAAATATGTAAAACACACATTGCACGAGAGAGAGGAAACATGTTGTTCTCTTAGTGGATGGGGGTATGCCTCAGTAAGACCCTGTTTGAGTAATTAAACTTTGAAATGAATTGAAATAACATGAAGGAAAGGTGAATGAATAAATGAACGTAGCAACACACCATTTACCTTGTTGAATCCTTGCAATGTAGATCTGTAACTTGTATGAATTTGCCTCAATGGATGTAGATCTTGATCACAATACTTAATATGTCTTTGAATGCTTGAACTTGGATTATAAATGCCACATCAACATCTTAGCTCACAAACACACATGATGCATGAAGACCTTGACATGATGCTTGAGTCTTGAATTGATGTTACAAAATGCTAGATAATTAGCTCTTGAATTCTTGATAATCTCTCTTGAAAGCTCTAGATCTAGGTGAAACTCTCTTGATTGAAGATTCTTAGTGAAAAAATGACTTGAAACCTTAGTTATACAGGAATTTCATCTAATTTACCATCTATTAGATCCCAAATGTCAACATTCACAAAATTTGAATTGAAAACCCTGATTTCTCACTCAAAACCCTAAAAAGGCCCCAAATGGGACTCATATGGCCAAGGTGGTGTATGGGTCCCACTTAGGGGGACTCATAAACCCAAAGTGGTCTATGGGTCCCACCTAGGGGGACTCATAGGCCCAAGGTAGTGTATGGGTCCCACCATAGCTTTTTGGGCTGAGAAAATGTCAGGGGGTTAGAATATTAAATGTATTTATTCAATTTTTTGGTATTTAAGTCAAAATAAGACTTGGGATACATAAGAAAGGGTCTTAAAGGAATATTAATGATTATTTTAAGGTCACGAATGCAAGAGGGCCCAAAACTTAGTGTAAATATGTAAATAAATACATTTTACAACACAAAATTAAGGAAAAATTAAGTCCATTAAGTTTAAAAGGGCCTTAAACTTAATGTGAATGTGTAAAACACATTACAACATTAAATCAAGGCAACATTAGGCTCACTTTAATATTAATTATTCCCAAATTAAGTGTGAAAAGGGATACTTTTTCCTACACTACATTATGCCTCCACTTTAGTGTGAGGAAGAACTTGCTTCAAACTCACACTAAAGTAGATAAATATGCATCAAGATGGGTTCAAGTGTGTTGATGCTAGTGAGATAGGATGACTATAATCAAGAGGGTTGGAGACATACACTATCAAAGACATAAAGAAAAAAGAAAAAGGAAAAGAAAAAGTTGGATCAAGCCTTGACAGTCTGTCCAACACAGTGTGGACTAGGTCTAAGGTGTTTGTTCAAGAATGTTTACAAGTGGAACATGATGTCCACTATGAAAACCAAACACACTCTCATAAGGGCTAGTGGAACCTCAGGCCATCCACTAGGTGAGCCCACAAAGACACATACACATACAGTCGGTATGTGCTCACAGACAAGCAAGTGGCTATGGGAAAGTCATGCCTAAGGTTGGATCTAATACGTACTGACCATATCCAAGGCTATGCCTCCTGATAACTATGATAAGGTTCCGCAAAATGAAACAGCATGCAAGTAAATATTTTTTCAAAGGGACATTTCTATTGGAAACAAGCAACACTGAGAGGGGGGGGTGAATCAGTGTACTAAAAAATTAACTTTATTATCCTAATCTTTAATCCACTTAGAACATTTAATCAAAAGTAGTATGTAGAAACATAAAGTAAGAAACCACACAACCATAACACAAGGATTTTTATGTGGAAACCCTATTAGAGGTAAAACCACGATGGATGGCCAATCCACAATAAGTTTTGAGTATACCCAAAAGAAATATTACAAAATGGGAATACACTTGCATTCAAGCTCACTGCCTAGAGCTCACTACTCAAAAGGATGGGCTCATTTCCCTTACAATGATTTGGATTAGATCCAAAAGAAAAAGAACTTATTGAATAGCATTTTCCAACGCTGGTTTATAGTTTTGGTTAAGCTCTAATGACTAACTTTTGTCCTTCTGACTAATATTGAGCTTTTGCTCTAGTTCACACACAAAAACCTTATGTGCAAGTGAAACTATGCATGATATCACTCAAAAAATCCTTAGATGTTTGCAACATACACCAACACACCTTCTACACTTCACAAAATTATGTAGTCGGTCCCCTAGATAAATCCGCCACTAGAGATTTAATCGCTACAAGTCGGCTCAATAAAACTTTAGAATATTTGCAACTTGTCAGCCCAAATCATGAATAATTTTGATGTGCATTTAAACAAGTCGGCTAGTCCATAGCTAGGACCAAAAATTAAACATTTGAACACAAAAACATTTTGAATAATTCTACTTTACACATCCACAGTGCGCCACAACACCTAAGTCGGCTACAATAAACAAATTGACAGAAAGTGTCCTACTGAAATTCCAAACTCATACTGCAACTAATACAACACCACAAAACTCTATAATAAGATAATCCACATGCTCACAAAGAAATTGCAAAGATCCACAACACAAAAAGATGATCCAGTGATGTCGTCTGATTGGATACCTTGTTCCTTAAGTATTATGTCGGTAATACACACTGTATCACTTTATCTTCCGGTATGACTAGATACTGAACTGTGGATCATGGGGATGACTTCAGTTGCCATCAATGACAACACTAGAAGCCATATGCCCACAATCTCCCCCTTTGGCATTGATGGCAACACAGAGTGAAAAATGAATAAGTATTGAGACTAATAAGCACACTGCCAACATGCAAAATACTGCTCCCCCTAAGAATATAAAAGCATTTTTCACTTCACTCTCTCCCCCTTTGACATCAATGACAAAAATTGGGGAACCCAAAATTATAAAACCATACAAACATATCTAGAGACTTACAAAAAATTGAATACATCTGCATAAAAATTCTTCAATCCATTTGAGTTTGACTCCCACACACTTTTTAGAATCTCCAGAATAGTAATGTGACCACAAACAAGATATGCCAAGGTTTCAATAGCTTCGAGATTTATGGGATCAAGAGCAATCACAACACCTTCAGCCTCTTTCAGGGCATTCACCATCATCTCAATATTTGGACTTATTAACCCCCTGAGTTCACTTACTCTGTCAATAATCCTTTCATTTTCAATCTTTAGATTCTTTATTTGATTGAGCAAAGACATTACCTGACTTTCTTGATGACAAATATTGTTGGTTAATGGATCAAAAGTGTTGGAAATAGTAACCAACTATTGCTCAATATCTTTCACCTACTTCTCATTTGCTTCAGTAAATTTTGATAGAACTAAGCAAGACCTGAATACTTTACCTCCTTCAAATACAATACCTTGGATATTCTTTATGCAGGAGCATAATAGATTTTTGTCTTTGGAAATCAATTCCTTTAGGCTATTAATTCTCTTCTCACTGAACTCCTTCATTTTATCTAGAGCCAATTTCTCAAAAGATTTGAAATGAGAATCTACAGAGCTTATTAACTTTTTCAACTCACAGGAGGAGGAACCTAATGGGTCCACAGCACAAGTAGGCATTATTTTCCATAGGACTCCAAATGCAATCTTTAATAGCTCACTATCCTCAATGTGAGATTTCAATATCTTTTCACTAGCTTTGGCTTGGGAAATTTTGGCGACCTTCATCTGAATTCAAGACAAAGTGGAAAGGTTGATTGCATTTTCATCCAACTCGGGATCTAGCTCATCTTGCTGCTCCAATACAGGTTCCTTCACATCCTTTACCCTAATTTCTTGCTCCTTTATCTTTCAAACTTTGGATACTACTTCAAGATTGGCTTTAGCCATTTTAGTTCCTTCAATATGAACCTCTTTTTCTTCAAAAAACACCTTAGTTTGGACCTTAGTCACAACAAGTGTTTCTGAGTTTCCTGCATTGGGAGAGGTCAGAATGTCATCAAAATCTAGAGGATCAGACACATTCACATTCCCTTTCTCTGATTCACTTACCTTCATATTTGCTTCCTCATTACTTTGAGTATGCACAGTATTGATCTCCTCAATATTTATCTTTTCTTTTGACAAAAATTCTTCCAAAATTACCTTAGTTTCACTGATAACTTCATCAATGTCACCAATCATTAGCTTATTTACTCTTGACTTGCTTCTGAATTCCTTTTTGACCTTTAGAAGAAGTAAATCCATTCTTCTATTGACATCTCTGGGCACAAATCAGCAAGAACTCTTTTCCTAACATTTTCTTCCTCTGTTCTAGCATTCTCTCCCCTAGATTCCAAAGCATTATATAGGCTTGTGGGCAAGCCAAATATGATCTCAACAAGAGTTTTATTGAAAACATTTAAGTGCTTAACAGTAGCTTCTTCAAGAATCTTCTTACCCGATTCATCAAAAGTCTCATGCAGGTTGTAGAGTGGTATGAGACCTCCATCTTTTACTACTGCATCTTCAACTTCCTCAACTGACATGTTGGGCTTGTCAACTTTAGCCTTATTTGCTTCTTCACCTTTTCAAAAAGGTTTCTCTTGTTCAATTGGACAACATGATTCCTAGAGGCTTTTAACTCTCTTACTACTTCTTTATAGTGAGTATCTTTTTCTTCATCTTTAGATACAACTTTATACGTTCTTGAGCTTTTGTTCATCTTTGGCCTCAGCTTCAGCTTCATCTCTTTTCCTTCTTATTTCTTTCAATATTTCCACAGGAAGACCCATACTCTCTGCAAGAACTTTTGTTTATTTTCTTACCTTTCTAATTGATACTGGTTTTCTCAATTTAGAATGAACTTGTAGGTTTTTCTCTGCATATGTACCAAACCTTTCTTCATTTTGATCTCGTGGATAATTTAGCAGATGTTCAAAATACATCCTTAGAACATTTCCATCTACTTCTTACCCCATCGGCATGATCTAAACTATTCTAGGATCAACAGCTTCCATGTGACACTAGTCAATGTCAACCATGAAGCATATAGAGTCTTTGTACTATTCCACTATTGCAGTAGGGATTCTCTCTTTGGAATGCATCAAGTTTTGGAAAATTTTGAAATGACCCCACAGGATTGTGTTACGGGTCTACCGATCACTAAGTACACTTAACATATCCCAAATCTATACAACTACTAACATAACATTATGCCATTGCACTTTACCAACTCCTGATATTTCAGTAGTGAAGTAGAAATATAGACAGATTAACAAGTTTCCAAACTTGAATACATTCTTTTTGTCCTTCTTGATCTTTTTCAGATTCTCCAGTAGTTGACCTTTGAGCACCTCACATAGATCAAATTCTTCATTTTGTTTGATCATTTCATATGTTGTATAGATGGTTGTGCTTAATATAGAGTTCTCCCGGCTCGAATGGTAAATCTTGTAACCGATAACCATAGATGCAAATTTTAAATCAACCTCAGCAATATGATCTATAGTCATTGCCCTTTTGTCCCAATGAGAGCTAGTCACTCTAGTAACCTCATCATTTTTCACCGACTTCAAAACTGGAAGTCTACCAGTGGAATTTAAACCCATGACCTCACAAATAGCTTCTTTGGAGATTTTGAAAGGCACATCCAGCCACATAAATTCATCATGAACATGGCTCATAATATAACTCGAACCACTCATCTTCTTTGAATATGAGAAATTTTGCAAATTGCGCAAATTTCTTGTCTACTATGGTTTTGAATTATGGTTTCGCAGTATAATATGTTGGTTTAATTAATATTTAATTACACTTGCATAAGTTTACTTAGGCATTATTTAATTCCTACGTTATAGGTTGTTATCCTTATCTTGTTGAGCTATCTTTTTGCTCAAGATAAGATTAGGGTTATGCATACTTTCTTTTAAAAAGAAAATTATCTCTTGTAATTATTGTAACTTCGAACATATCAATTTGCACATCTTCATGCAAACTCTCAGCTTTTTTGTTTTTCTCTTATGTGGAAGGTTATTTTTTGGTTTACATTTCAGATCTTGGTTTCTAACATGGTATTAGAGCCTCAATTTGCAACCCCTTCTCAGTTTTTTGGGGGAATACATTGCAGAGCTCGTTCGAGGTCCCTCAAGGGTTTCATTCCTTGAGCATATTCATGCAACATCTTGGATCAGATTGTGGTTTTCCATTGGATTCAGAGCATTGGAAAAAGTTAGGATTGACTTGTTTTTTTTATTTTGGTCACCGTTTTCTAGATCTGCGAGGGTTTCAAACTCGATGATTTTTCTAAGAAATCTGGGGGTCGCCTAATTTTCTAGGCACTTTGGGCCAAAACAACCTCGCTGTTGGATTCGCATCGCCCAAAAACCCCTATTTTCATATAAATTTGTCCAATTTGGAGACAGTCATTTGGGGAGGAAAAAAAGTTTTGCCTGAGGGCTATACGGCCCCAAGGCAGAGATTTCAAAAAAAAATCAAAAAAATATTTAAAAAATCAAAAATTATGAAGAAGTCAGACAATTCTAGTTTAAATGGCCACCGCTGCCCGACTGCCACTGGGTGGCCACCACCGAGCAACTGTCACCATCTCTGCCTCCTAAGCGTCATGCTGGCTTCAGCCCCGAGTGCCAAGTCTTTGCTCAGCCGCAGGCACATGGGGACCGGGAGCCAATCCACAACCCCTGTCGGCCACCTCAACCCCTGCAGTGGTCCTATTGAGGACCAGGGTCTCCACTACCAGACCTTGCCACCAGCCCCCTATTCCGCCCAGGTGACCAGGGGCTTTAATTTTTTAGCCCCTGAGGGCTGCAAAAGGCCATATTGGGTAGTTTTGGAGCACATTCACAGAATCAGGCATAACTTTTTCATACGGCGTCGTTCTTTTTCAAATGAGATATCATTAGAAATCTGGTTCTGAGCTCTACACAATGGTATAGGTGTGATTTTTTGGTTTTTATTTTTTGATTCCATTTTTATCCTCTGAAGTTTCATGTTGCTCTTTTCACTCCAGGAGACATATCTTTTGACTCGGTTATCCATTTTTTGTGATTCAAGGGGCATCAAAAAGCTAGTTTTTGCCTCTATGCAAATCTAAGGTCATTTTTAGAGATGTGTACCTTATTTTGTGTATGCATTCATTTTTTGTTTCATGCACTAGGTTTGCATTTTTGCTTATGTTTCTGTAGTTTCTGCATGTTTTTGCTTTCTCTCATTCTGCAATCATTGGGTATTGTAATAATGAATTGATAAAAATTTGCACTAAACGGGGGGTCTTGCATCACACTTTCATATTGGTGACAACTCGCATGAGTTTTTCTAGTTTCATGTTGTTTCTTTTAGCCTCTTTCTTGCTTAGCTGGACACATCTTTGGTTTGCATCGGTTCACACTTCACATTGGGATTTTATGGTTATTTATCTGCATTGGTTCAGATCCTTCTCAATTTGAGGACCATGTTTTTATGGTTAATGTTCTAGAATCTTGATGGTACTTGTCTTATGGGGCAGTTTTAGTTTCAGTTTGGCATCGACATCGAGATACACAGTTTCCAGATTCTGTCATCATTTCATCTACTATTGTTTACAAATTCCAGGGTTGATCCAGTATGTGAGTTTCCAGTTTTCCTTGGCATCGGGTTTGTTGTTGCATTTGTGATTCCGTTATGGTTTCTTGCAAATAGAAGTATCTTTCCTTGCTTGTCGGATTTGGGGTTCTAGTGTTGCTTCATCAAAGTTCCTCAAGTGATTCATTGCAGCAATTCATCTCATTAAGGGGGGGTTTCCCACTGGCTTTTCTCTCTCTTTGCATTTGTAAATGGGTACCTGATCAAGCCTTGTTGTCGGGACTCATCTCTTGCATAATAATTTGCTTCTCCCTAAGTTGCACTTATGGGGGGGGTGTTGGTGTAATTAATATTTAATTACACTTGCATAAGTTTACTTAGGCATTATTTAATTCCTAGGTTATAGGTTGTTATCCTTATCTTGTTGAGCTATATTTTTTCTCAAGATAAGATTAGGGTTATGCATACTTGCTTTTATAAAGAAAATGATCTCTTGTAATTTTATTGTACTTCGAATATATCAATTTGCACATCTTCATGCAAACTCTCTGCTTTTTTGTTTTTCTCTTATGTGGAAGGTTATTTTCTGGTTTGCATTTCAAATCTTGGTTTCTTACATAATCTTCTTCAACTATGGATTGAGAATACAATTCCAATAACTATGAACTACCCAAATCTTCAATATTTGTGTGCACATATTCCCTAACATCTTCAATGTGTAGAACACCATACGACACTGATGAAAATGCACCTAGTGGCTATGTATCTACAGACTTATATGGATTCCATTTGAATTTTGGATGCGTCCTATCCTTAACTTTGACCAACAAAGGAGTAGACATAATTGCAAGCACATAAATTTACAGGTTTTGCAATAAATAACTTTCAAATATAGAACAAAATTTGATCACATATTCTCCTTTATGCTTGAATCAATCACAATTTGGAAATGATCACCTTAGAGCTCTCCAAACTTATTTCTTTTGAATGTAGAATGGACAAATGAGGGTGGAAGTCATTCTTTTAATTGATCACGAACCTAACCCTTTAATTTTGTAATAAATGCCCTTTCCCTAACTCAACCAGTTTACTATTTTTTATGTTCTAAGATAGATAATTCCTATGAGGATCTCCAACAATCTTTACTAATGCTTTAGGATTCATTTCACAACGTTTGAAAAGTGCCAAATTTCCTACTGAACACATCTGAATTTCAATGCCAATCACTTGTAGGTGGTTTAGGAGTTTTCATGACAACTCCCCCTATGGTAGAGGCTTGAAATTAATTTCCAGAAGTATTAACAGAAGTGGCTTCTGGTATGGATCCATTTCCTTCTACAGAGGGATTCTTATTCACCCATTTCTTTTGCATTTTCTTCTTGATCTCATTAGTAGTGACTTTCCATTTTCCTTTAACATCTAGTTGCATGTACTATTTTACCGAACCTCTTATGTTCCAACAGAATCTAGAAGTGTGACCAAATTTATTGTAGTTGTAGCACACAACACTTCTCTTTCCAAGCCAATTGTTCCACTAACTTTGTCTCAATTTACACTGATTAGCAATATGTCCAAATCTATTGCATGCATAACATCTGACATCTCTAAGAAAATTGTTCAACACAATTCTGCATTCACTTGACTTATGACCATACTTGTGACAATTGAAACACTGACCTAAGAATGCTCGTCCACTTGAATTTAGTCTATTCCTACACTAAGAATCCATATGATCAAACTTGTTGTAGGTATAACAATAGCCATTAAATCTTTGAGCATTAGGTTTCCTTTCCAGATTTCTTCTCGGTCCATTCATTTGATTCCCTTGTCTAAATTTTCTTTGTCCAAACTTCCTTTGTCCAGAATTTCTCTGTCCAGATCTAGAGCTTTCTCTTTCTTCATATCCAAGACCTCATTGGTCACCATTTGTCCTCTGTCCCTTGATTAGTTCATCAAGTTGGGTTGTGCTTGCTCTAAATTTCTCCTTATACTCATTTGCAGTAGCAAGTTCATTTCTGAGATCATCAAGCTACTTTTCAAGCTCATCTTCATTGTTCTTGAATTGCTCCAATTCATTATCTATTTGGTTGCATTATTTTGACTTATCTTTCAAATATTGTGCAATATTTTCTTCATTCTTCTTCATGTCCTCAATCTCCTTGGTCATTCTCATCATGATAGATTCCATCTCATGCTTCAAGGCAATATTCTCTTGGGAAATTTTTTCACATTCTTTTGTTTTCTCTTTCAAAGCCTGAATGATTTGTTCATCTTCCATGGTTTTTCTCTTTTGTTTCAGTTGACGACATAATTCCTTTCTTTTCTCCCTTGATCCATTGATCTTGTCTTTCAGGGACTAGATGAATTTTTCTGCATTCTCAATATTATCTTGTAATTCCCATATCTCATATTTTGATTGATCAAGATCATCCAAAGCCACCATAATTTGTTGTTGAAGACTGCTTGTATCCATTGAGTACACTTTCCAAGATCTCCCCAAGCTATTCAACTTCTTTCGAGGAACTCGCTATGATACCAATTGTTGGAAACAAGCAACACTCAAAGGGGGGGTGAATCAGTATACTACAAAAATTAACTTTATTATCCTGATCTTTAATCCACTTAGAACATTTAATCAAAAGTAGTATGCAGAAATAGAAAGTAAGAAACCACACAGCCATAACACAAGGATTTTTACGTGGAAACCCTACTAGGGGAAAAACCACGGTGGATGGCCAATCCATAATAAGTTCTGAGTATACCCAAAAGAGATATTACAAAATGGGAATACACTTGCATTCAGGCTCACTACCTAGAGTTCACTGCTCAAAAGGATGGGCTTACTACCCTTACAATGATTTGGATTAGATCCAAAAGAAAAATAACTAATTGAATATTTAGCATTTTCCAATGTTGGATTATAGTTCCGATTAAGCTCTGATGACAAAATTATGTCCTTCTGACTTATATTGAACTTCTTCTCTGCTCTACTCAAGTTTGCACACAAAAACCTTATGTGCAAGTGAAACTACACATGATATCACTCAAATACTCCTTGGATGTTCACAACATACACCAACACACCTTCTACATTTCACAAAATTATGTATTCAATCCCCTAGATATATATGCCACTAGGGATTTAATCGCTACAAGTCGGCTCAATAAAACTTTAGAATATTTGCAACTTGTCGGCCCAAATCATGAATAATTTTGATGTGCATTTAAAAAAGTCAGCTATTCCATAGCCAAGACCAATAATTAAACATTTGAACATGAAATTTTTTTGAATAATTCCACTTTACACATCCACAATGTGCCACAACACCTAAGTCAGCTACACTAAATAAATTGACAAAAAGTGTCCTATCGAACCTCCAAACTCGTACTTCAACTAATGCAACACCACAAAACTCTATAATAAGACAATCCACATGCTCACAAAGCAATTCCATAGATCCACAACATAAAAATATGATCTAGTGAAGCCGTCTAACCAGATACCCTATTCCTTAATTATTATGTTGGTAATACACACTATATCACTTTATCTTCCGGTATGACTGGATATAGAACTTTGGATCATGGGGATGACTTCAGTTGCCATCAATGACAACACTAAAAGCCATATTCCAATATTTTCTTAGTTCATGTAAGGTCTCTTCTTACAAAACATTGCATGCCTAATGTCTCCAAGAGAGGACAAATCAAAGAAATATCATGCTCTCATTAGGAAATCAAACCCAATGAAACCACCAAGAAAAGGACACATCGCAAGAAAAAAGGAAGTCACACAGTGAAACATGACTATCGATGTATTGCCCCACTTTAAAGTGGTTGCTAACACCATTGCTATGAGAAATTGTTTTAAAGTAGAAGGAGACATGAAAGCTTTTTTGGAAAGCCCTATGCCAAGTCATATGTTCTTGAATGAAAATACATCATGAATAAAGGGTTGCCTCCAAAAAGTAATGCTAAGCATAGAAGGAAAAGTATGTCACATGTGAGCCAACTTAAAGCATGTCGTCCACATCCCAAGCTTGCTCTTATATATACATGGAAGGTGATCAACTAGCCAAAAGAGACAATGAAAAGTTTCATACGAGGACAAGGCTACCTAACCCCTTGACCCTACTTAGTGTAAGACAAGGATAAGCTAAGATGATTGATGAGAAATACGATAGAATGAAAATTAGTATCAACTAGAGGAAATAGGTGCTTCAACACAAGGAAGAGGAGCACAATCCTTAAGATGTTGAATTTTATCACTTAAAGCCTTACATTCATTAGTAGAATGACCATGAACTCTATGATATGCACAAAATGAAATATTCTAGTAAAATTTATTTCTTTTTCTTGAAGGGAGAGATATCAAACAATCTTGGAGGAGTCTTGACAAGATACTCTCTTGGGCAGTAGAAGGGTGTTCCTTTATGTCGTAGAAAATATATCTTTGGCTTAGTACAAGGTGTCATACTTACACAAGATTCTTTAGTTTGTGATATTTTGTACTCTCCTTTACAAGAGGGTGTAAAATCTAATAAATTCAAATCATTAGCTTTTTACAGTGTGATGAAATTGATATTAAGCAAGGATTTCTTTGATTCTTTCATTTCTTTCAAAGGACAATAACCAAGACTACTAGTCATTTCTTGTGTGTTAGGCTATATAGGAACACAAATACCTTGTCCTCTAGCACCACATCCTTTTCCTCTATACCCAAGTTGTGTCATAAGTTCAATAACCTTTTCCATAAAGTTTTTTTATTTCTTTCAGATTCGGTGGTTGCTCATAATCAATTTCATCAAATTTTTTTGTGTAATTTGCTTCTTCTTCTAATGTGGTTAAGGTGGATGCTTTTGAATTTTTTGTTGACATTATTGGTTTTTATTTTTTGTATTTTTTGTTATGATCTTCGGTTGCCCATCAAATCTAGGTGTGAAATCCGAGGAACCCCAACCATCTTTGAATAGGTTCGTGATTTCTTCAATATGCTTCTCTTTCTATTTCTCTAGCATGGGTTCCACTTGTATAGTTGGTGTCAATATTTTTAAAGGATTTTCCTTGTCTTTCTTAATGTTAAAAAATACTTTCTAGTTCAGGGTCAACATCGATTGTATGCACTTTATTGTTGTAGGCATACTTCATTTTATGATGAAGGGTAGAAGGAACCCAATGCATCTCATGAATCCATGGTCTTCCTAAAAGGAGGTTGTATGAAAGATCATGAGGCATAACATGAATAGGAGTTTTTAATGTGGCCTTTCCAACTGTAATAGGAAAAGTGATCACACCAGGTGATTGCTTTCCTACATTGTCAAATCCTCTAATTGATAAGGAATCAAGTTCAATTCTTGATTTATCTATGCCAAGCTTATACAAAAGGGTTACACTACAGACATTAAGGGCTAGGCCACTATCAACAAGGGTGTGTTTTATCCCTATCCTATTGAAAATAATTATTATCATGAAATATTCATATTGTTTTTGCACTTCTAGCAAAGGTAACTTACCTTGATGTAAAGTAATGTATAAGTTGATCAAAGTTATAGCTTGATTTTGGGTTGTTGCATCATTTGATTGCATGTTAGCGGGGTAGGAACTTGTTGTAAGACACTTTGAATCATGTTATGATAATGAGGGGAGGCTTGAATAAGGTCCCATAATGATATCTTAGTAGGAGTATTCTTAAGTTTTTCAACAAGGTCATACTCCTTTCCACTTTTTAGAAGTAAACGAGGATCATTAGGTAAGATAGATTGAGGTAATGGGAGGGATGTTGGAATTTTTTGTCTTGGTTGCAGGTTGTTTGTAGTGTTATATGTATGAGAAATGGTATTGTAACTTGACTATTGTGACATATTATTCTTAGGTGGTTCAAGAATGAGGATAGGTTTGTTTTGATTTTTTGGTTGGTTTGTGTGTGGGTAAAGGATGAGTTTAGCCTCAAGAGGTGCAATAATTAAAGGATCTCTAGGATATACAAGAATTAAAGGACTCAAGGGAGTTCTAATTTTCATAACCTCACCAAACTTATCCTTATTTTCATGTCTTAGTGAAGGGGAGTCTAATTTCACTTCATCATCTTCATCTAAGGAAGTCACACCACTATTGTTTGAAAGACATGTGTCAATGTTCTCATTTTCTTGCACCATGATACCCTCCCTAGTAGGATATTTTTAGGAGAACTACAAACATGATGTTTATGACATTCAAAGGTTGGTTCTTCTAAAATGACTTTATCACAAGGGAGTTATCAATGGTTGGATTTTCTAACATCAAAATATATTCTTTAATAATAGTAGAGATATTAGGAGAAGGCCCAATTTGATTGATATGATTGTCCATGATTTCATCCCTTTTCTCTAAGGTCTCATTATCTTGTGCCATAATATCTATCCTAATAGATTTTAGGAAAGGAACAATCAAGAGTTTCATCACATTCCATGGTTAGATTTTGTAAAGTAGCTTCATCACAAATAGGGGAGGCATCAAGAGAAGGGAAACTAACATTTCTATGCTTACCAATGATTGGATCCTTTCGTTCAAATAGATCTCTCCAAATGGGAGGAGCATTAGGAAAGGGAGAAATGAGATTTACATGACTCTTAATAAGTGTATCTTCTAACACTAAACTATCTTCTTCACAACTAGGAAAGATATTAGAAGAAGACCAAATATGATTATCATGATTATCTATAATTACATCCCCATGTTCTATAATTTCTTCCCAAGTGGGAGAGGTAATATTGTCATATCTCTCAATCATTGGATCCTTTAACACCAACATGTCCTCCTCACAAATGTGAATTTCATGATCATTCATGATTGTATCCTATTTCACTAAAGCATTCTCACAAGTAGGGGAGGTGTTTAGAGATGAATTTAGACTAAGTAAAGTAGTGGCAATGATCTCATCTTCTTATGTCATAATATCTTCCCCAGGGGTAGAAGGAGAAGGAAAAGCAAGACTTTCACGATTCTCAACGATTGCATCTTCGTTCACCAAGATACCTTCATCACTAATAGGAGAGGTATCAGGAGAAAAACAACTATTAGTTTCATGATTGTCTATGCTTGCATCTTGTTCTATCACATCATTCCCAAAAATAGGAGAGATATGAGGGAGTGTGGAATTAAGGAACACATCAAAATTTTAAATTTTTTGCACTAAGAGACTCTCATAACTAGGAAATATATTGGATGACTGATTAAAATTCTTATTGATTAACTTTTTTAAGGCATACTTGGAAAGCAAAGATACTAACATTGTATAAAATGATCTATCCAACTTATGCAATAGGTAGATAGGAAAATTTGATCAGACTTAATGCGTTGAAAACAATAAACTAATTAAATCCTATCAAGCACAATAGAGTACGAAACAACACGAAAATCACAATAAGAAGCACAAATGCAAACCGATCTCCGCGCTAACTCGATTTATCTAGATTGCTCTTCTCCACCTGCATGAGAATGTGAGGTTTTGAAGGGTTGACAATGGAGGAATGTTGGATGCTCATTCCTGCAGCATAACAACTTCACAATGAAAATGACAAATGGAGATAATGATAGATAGAGATGGAAGACTGATTTTCATAGTCTGGATGCTAGATGAATCAACCCCCTAAATGTTTTGTGAGAGGTCGTATTTATAGAGCCGTGATGTTGACGAAGATAAGATTTGACAACATTCAATAAGATTTGATTTTTGACAAAAGACGAAATACAAAGAGATGAGATAAGATGTCAAAAAATATAGAAAGATTTCATTTCCTATTTTAAAGGAAATAAATCTTGAAAAAGATGAGAAGGATAATTGATGAATTATCTAATTAAACACATGAGTTTCAATTTTGGAAAGAAAGCGAGAATATATTTTTAGGATTTTATTAATTAAATAAATATTTGATTTATTTAATTAATGTTGGATTTATGATTTCATTAATTAAATAAGATAAATTATTTAATTAACATTAGAATAATGAATAAAAGATCTAATTAATTAAATCATATAAATTATTTAATTAACATTAGAGGAATGGATGGATTATGCATAGGAAGGGAATAAATGAAATTAGTCAAATAAATAAGATTTATTTAACTAATTAGATGATGACATGGGTACCTAGGGAAAAACATGCCACAAGATGCCTAAATGATGTAATGTTGAGACAGGTGTTGTAAGAGGACATTTTTGGGTGTCTACATTTTTCCCCTCTTTGAGATGATGTTCGAGATGATGAGATTTGTGTCAAGCAACATCATTTCAAAGAAGCTAAGGTATGGGTAAAATAAAATGGATGGTGAAGGAAAGATAAGATAATTATGATGAGATGATGATGCCCCCTCGAGAGGATAGGTGGGTTGGACAAACACTGGTAGGCTCTCGAAATGAAAGGGATGGGTCAAGAACTAAAGATGAAGGAATGGCTAGAAGAAGTGAAAGATGCATTATGCTGCAATGAAAGTGAGCAACCATGATGTTTTATTTAGCACTAGACGTTATGCACCAAGGTATAAGGACCAAGGTGATAATGTGTCTCATTCCCCAATGTAATACAACCTTGTCTAGATACAAGATATGAATATTAGCTGGAATAAGTAGGATTTGATGCAAATGCAAGAAAAAAATGATAACACACACAAGCAATCAAGAAATCATGCTCAAATGATACAAAAACAAACAAGGTATTGCCCCTGTCAAGCTGTAAATCGATGAGTAATTGATTGATTGATTGATGATGATAGTGTTGTCATTGCGAGGAACGACATATCCCTAGATCAACACAAGGATGACTGATAATTAATTGATTAACTTTGATTGATTGGGTTTACAACAAAATTAGGGTCAAGACCAAAGGATGTGATTGGATAATTTGACAAGATTGATTGAATTGATTGGTATGGATTAAGGATTGACTTGCATTTGGATTATTGTTGGCTATTTGATGTTTTTGGTTTTTTGACATTTTATGATTTTTTTGGCTTTTTAAAATGTTATGATTTTTTTGGACTTTTGAAATATTTTGATTTGTTGGAATTTTTTGAAATGTTTTGATTTGTTGGACTTTTTTGAAATGTTTTTATTTTTTTGGACTTTTGAAATGTTTTGATTTGTTGGACTTTTTTGAAATGTTTTTATTTTTTTGGACTTTTGAAATGTTTTTGGTCTTTTTTCAAGACTTTTTAGCAATTGTCGAAACCATGCATGACATCCACTACAGTTATATGATAAAAAAAATTGCCCCAGTTAGGTCCAAGACTTAGCCATTTTTAAAGGACGTGAAAAGGGATGTGCCTGGGGTACCAGATAGAAAGGATAGAGGACTTAATGTCAACCATTTATCAATCATGAAAGGAAGGGTATGACGTCATGGAAAATGTCATGGTGGTGACGAAAAATGTATTTCATCTTAGGCCACGACAGAAAAAGTAACAATAGATGGCAGAGCAATCATTGATTACGCATAGCGCCTGTTTTCCATGTTTTCACCATGGTACTTATCCAAAGTGCCTGTTTTCCAGGTTTTCACCATTGGACGAATCATTTTTCTTTACTATTTTTGTCATTTTTCATTTTTCATTTTTTTTTTGGTGTTGCCAAGATGCCTATTTGCCAAGTTTTCATCAAGGCAACAATTTCTTTTATTTTATTTATTTTCAATTTTTTTGTATTTTTGATTTTGTGGATAGCCTGGATGCTTTAGATAACCACTAACTATTTTGAATCCACTGATGGTGCCGATGTAGAGACTAGTGCCATGATATTCCAATAATGACCTTCCTGAAGGAGTTGTCTTGTTAGGATCATAGCACTTGCATACAACTAATCGATGTCATTGTGATCCTTTCTGATACTAGAGTTGGCCTTATCAGAATACACACATCACGATAGAGTGCCATGAGAGTCCTTATGGTAAAGAGTTGTTGCCAAGATGTGACAAATGTGTGACATGGGATTTTTGGACTTTAGGCGAGATGTAGGGTTATGACAAATGATTGTAGACATGGAAAAGTTGTTTGGATGTTTAGATGAATCACTTTTTATTTTCCAAACTTGGTATGGTGGACGATGGATTTTGGAGGGATGGCATTTGGAACCAACACCTTTAGATGCCTTGCTTGATGACCATTTTGAAGGAGGTGGACATGTGTTATATGTGGGAGTCCTCTTGTATTGTGGCTCCACATTGTGATTGACTTTTTCTTTTGACATATTTTCTTTGCTTGATCCACTTGTCTTTGGGATCCATTTTAATTTTATTTGTCCACTTGTCTTTTTGTTTCATTCAATGGCCTTTGAAATTTGATTTTGATCTTTTGATTTGTATGAATTTTGTCTTTATTGGTTCCAAAGGGAAGGTTTAAGATGTTGAGAATGGCGGTTTATGGTGTGGGTGGAAGGGTGATGGCAACAACCTTATGACAAGGATTTCTCATGGACTCTATTTTGACATTTGTATCTGACAAGGTTGCCCCCAGTATTGAGGAGGTTCCACTGACATCGTTTGATTTTCTAACTGAAGAATAGCCAAGACCTTGATGTCTGTAATTTTCCTGAAGTTGTGTTGGTTCTCGAATGCCTTTCTCATGTATGCCTAGTCCTTTTCCTTGATATTGCATGCTTTGACAAATTCTATTTGCGATGGGGTATTTATTGTTTTGAAAGCAAGATGCTAACCCATCATGATGTATGTGGACACTGTTACTTGGAATACTTTCATCTACGAGGAAGCCTACTCTAACAAAGATAGATGACGCTAGTTGATAAAGTGTCTTAGCTTCATTGTCATGTTGGACATATTTTTGACTAATATCTTTGGTCTGATCTTGTGACATGTCAAGTTCAGATGATTCTATTGGTGCTTCCAAGTCGATGTCGAAGCCATCATTATGGTCAGTGTCATAGAGTCCAGTAAATTCAGCTATAGCTTGATAATTTTCAAATATTTCCATAATGGAAGACTCTTGTTCTTGAGGAATATCATCTATGTGTGTCATGGAGGCAAGTGTCTCATCTTGGAAAGTGTCGATAGTCGGGGCCTGAATAGGTTTTTCAAGTGTTTTATCATAAATGGCATAAGGGTCAAGGAGTGGATCATTTTGGATTTCTTGGTCAATGGTAGGGTCTTGGTCAAAGATGGGGTTGTCATGGATGATATAATTGGGAATATAATCATTGTCAAGGATAAGTATATTTTTGATGTCATGATTGTCTTGAAGGACTTCTTGGATGGACTGAAAGATAGGGTCATGGGATGGACTACCTTGTTCTTGACATGAGGATGAAATTATAAGGTCATGCTTTGGGCTTTTGTTTTGACATGTATCATCAAGTTTAGACAATGGGATGTGCCTTGGAGTAATGACAAAATTTTCATGACTAGATGTGGCTTGTGAGGGTGAATTGAAAATGATTAATGGATGAAGGACTAGGATGGGACATGGGGACTTGGAATGGACTAGTATGTGAAAGACTAGATTAAGAAATGGGACTTGGACTAGACTAGTTGATGATGACATAGGATATGACATAGGGACTTGGATTGGATTGGTGTAAAGTTGAATAAAATAGGACGTGGAGACTTGGACCAGATTGATATGGTATGATGTGGGGACATTACATGAGTTGGTAGATGGATGACAAGGCATGTAGACTTGGATGAGATTGATAGGTGAAGGACTAGCATATGACGTGGAGACTTGAAATGGACAAGTGGACAGTTGGTTTCCCTTGTCAAGGTTAGAATAAGGATGATTAATGGATGTTTGTTGTGGACTAATGTCATGGATGGTGTTAAGTGACTTTTGGTAGTGAGGATAGACGGATAGAGGACTAGGACTCATGGATTGTTGGTACGAAGGACATTAATTTTCAATTTGGAGGAATTGTCTCTTAAAGTCAAAGGCTTGTTGGTATTGACCTCTACAAGTATTCAACTTTACTAGCAAGCCTATCAATATTTTTTTGAAGGGAAGACAAGGTGGTGGATGTCATGATGTTTGTCTAAGGGAAATGACTTTAATGTAAGGTGATAAAATTGTCAAGAAAGGATGCCAAATGCCATGGTGACAATGAAGACTAACATGAAAATGTTGACTAAGGAAAATGACCAATGCCAAGTCTAGATGCCAAATGAGGACTATGATGAAAGTTATGACAATATTTTTGGATTTTATTTATTTATTTTTTTAAGGATAAATTATGCAAGGTGATGACTAAGATGACTTAAATGTCTAAAGAATGGAAATGAAAATGTCCAAATGACTTGGAAGAAAGTTGCCTAACCACCCTAGTATTCTAGAAAAGATGTTTATGCATAGTTTGGACAAGTTTGACTTTGATTTCTGGTCTGTGATAGTGATGTTTTTTTTTTTTGAATGTCTGAAAAAACTTGGCAAGCACAATATTTTGGTGTATGCAAATGCACATGAGACAAGCATGATCCTAATGGGCCAATAGGCCAAGGGTTTGTATACTTGGTATAGCCCACCAATATACCCTGGATTGGTGCTAAACACCTTTCCTTCTTGAGAGCGGATAGCTTAGAAGTTTGGTGGCATTGTCTCCCCTCCATGGCTCATTAACGTCATTCAAGCACACTAACTTCAAATTCTTGGGTAGTGACTTCCCAAGAACTACTATCTCTACTCAAGGGGATCAGTACTGAGAGTCTTTGGGCATGATACTATACCCTGCACTATACCAAGCAACGGTTGAAGAATGGCTGGCCTCTAAAACAAAAGGTGTTTAGTATGAGAATTCCATTTGTAGGGCATGATCCATGCGGCGAGTTTCCCCTTTCGAATCCATCTCATCGGAACCATACACGCGATTCTTGGGCTTTCCCCAATAATCCACTTTTATATACCAGCTGGAAATCCCTCAGGTTCAAGGTGCTACTGGTCTGATTCGTCCTAGGGTGAGTACTTTTTCCCACTAGAACAGGCCCAATTTCTAGAGGCAATAATTGTTTGTCTTACACCCAGGATCGCATGAATGCGCAAGGGGAGAGGATACTTCGATTATTGCATCAAGGTGACAAATTTTGAAGACACTTGTAAATTTTAATTACCAAATGATAATGTGAGGAGGACACACAAGACACTTTGTTCTTTTAAAATTTTAACTTGAAATATGAAAAACAAAGTTCATTTTAAACTCATGCCGTGAGAATGCAAGTTCATTTTAACCATATGAGTTTCAATGCATGCTTGTGTTCATTTTAGCCCAATGACATGAAAATGCAAGTTGTAATTGTAAATTTTAGGCCCAATGAGTGATTCATGCAGATTTTTTGTTTATTTTAACCCCCATGAATGAAATATGCAATTTGTTGTTCATTTTAAGACCAAATGAGTGACATGCAAATTGTGGTTCATTTTATCCTCATGAGTGTAAATGCAATTTGTTGTTGTTGAAAGCAAACAAAATTGATTATGCCTAAAGAAATGAAAAAACTCGACTTTTGTTTCTATAGAAACAATTTTTTAGATTCCCTCCAAGCTGTGCCACATGCTAAAAACAAGAGATTAGTAACTCAAAAGAAAAGTTTAATGACAAGAGAAAATTAAAACAGTGATAAATTTCTCAAAACTTAACAAATTTTTAAATTTTTTGAATCCACGGAAAGCTGAAAATCAAACCTTCAAAACCTAGAAAGTATTTTTCCAAGATTCTACACAAAAACAATGTTATAGGAAAAAGAAAATGCGGGTTTTAAAAGCTAGATTAAAAAAAAACAAATACTAAAATAGCCATAACTTTCTCAAATCTTAACAAAATTTTAAACCATTTGAAGTTACGGAAAGCTAATAACAAGGCCTACAAAACCTAGATAATAATTTTTAAAGATTCCATGCACCCATTTTTCTATTCTCAAAATAAGATGATGGGATTTCGTATGAATTCTTAGTTGTAACCTGCAAAACAACAAAAACAAACAAGAAAACTAACCAATTTCTCTCCAAAATCGTAAGATTCACGTCAAGTTCACCAAATGTAGATAGGAAAATTTGATCAGATTTAATGCGTTGAAAACAATAAACTAATTAAATCCTATCAAATGCAATAGAGTATGAAATAACATGAAAATCACAAATGCAAACCGATCTCTGCGCTAACTCGATTTATCTCCATTGCTCTTCTCCACCTGCATGAGAATGCGAGATTTTGAAGGGTTTATAATGGAGGAATGTTGGATGCTCATTCTTGCAGCATAACAACTTGACAATGAAAATGAAAAATGGAGAGAATGATAGATAGAGATGGAAGACTGATTTTCATAGAGTCTGGATGCTAGATGAATCAACCCCCTAAATGTATTGTGAGAGGCCATATTTATAGAGCCGTGATGTTGACGAAGATAATATTTGACAAGATTCAATAAGGATTTGATTTTTGACAGAAGAGGAAATACAACGAGATGATATAAGAAGTAAAAAAAGAGAAAGATTTCATTTCCTGTTTTAAAGGAAATAAATCTTGAAAAAGATGAGAAGGATAATTGATGAACTATCTAATTAAATTAATTAATTAGATACACATGAGTTTCAATTTTGGAAAGAAAGAGAGAATATTTTTTTAGGATTTTATTAATTAAATAAATATTTGATTTATTTAATTAATGTTGGATTTATGATTTCATTAATTAAATAATATAAATTATTTAATTAACATTAGAAGAATGAATAAAAGATTTAATTAACATAGAGGAATGGATGGATTATGCATATGAAGGGAATAAATGAAACTTGTCAAATAAATAAGATTTATTTAACTAATTAGATGATGACATGGGTACCTAGGGAAAAACATGCCACAAGATGCCTAAATGATGTAATGTCAAGACAAGTGTTGTAAGAGGACATTTTTGGGTGTCTACACAATGCTTCAAAATGTAAACAATTGTTCAACAGATCTAATGATTTTTAATACTGAAATGAACTTATGAAATACTTTTAAAAATGACTATATTAAATGAATGATTTGACCTAGATAAATGAAAAAAAATTCCTAAAACTTTCTAGACTGATACAGTAGGTTACGTGAGCAAGCCTAGAAAGTATATAAAATCTCAAAAAATATTTTTTCAGGCCCCCAACAACTCATTTTTCCAGATGGGCATATGAGTCCCACTTAGGGTTTTTGACAAGTTCATATAGTGAAAATTAGACAATAGAATACCCAAAAATCTAGGAAAAAGACTTGTATTGGGACTAAATTTCCCAAGTGAGTGAATGTGTTCCAAATTAGGGTTTTTACACTAGATTCAACAAATTCTAAGTTGATTCTAAGGTTTCTAACTTGTATGTTGACTTTACTAAATTTGCAATTACAATTTTTCTGTTAAACGAAATGACTTAAGATGTAAAAATGTAACCTATATGCACTTTTCTCTAATGCAATGATTTAGGAGACCTAAATGAAAATTAACTAATGCAAGATATAATGCAAATTTAATGTAAGCTAGATATAGGACTGCAATGTTCTTCAAATCATAAATAAAGGGTCCAAATGTTAGGTTCACCAAAATGAAAAGAAAGGAAATAGGATGTGTCTACCTTTTAGGAGATGGAAAAATTTGGGACCTATTTCATGCTTCAATTCATTATGAAGCCAAGATCCCTCAACCAAGTTTCATTTAGTGGTTTCCTTCATTGTTATTAAATGGGGGGTTCACCATTAAATGAAGTTTCAAAGGAGAAATGCAAACACGTATGCACAAAACCCTACAAACTTAGAACATGAAATTAGATTACTAAACAAAGAGAAACATAAAAGTACCTTGAGGATAGGAGATGTCAAAAAAAGATCTGAAAACCCTAAAAATTAATTGTTCTTGAAGTGCACTAGGACTAATACACCAAACTAGATTATTTAGTCCAGATTTAGGGTTTCTGGGCATAATTTGTAATCTCTTGGTGACTAATCAGAATCCACAGAAAACTAGAAAAAGAGCTATATAGGGAATCATAAGCCTAAGGTGGTGATTTAGTTTCATTCACATAAATGTTGGATGTTGTGGTTGTGTTGTTGATATGTGGTTGTCATTGATGTCAACACTATTAGCATTAATGTCTTAGAGGTTGTGTATGTCGAGGATATTGAGAAAATTGTAATGAAATAAGTTGCAAGTTGTCAGTTGTGAAGTGAAGTTTAGTCTTTCGGTGATTTTAGCACATTGATGATCAAAGGTTTTGGATTAAAGGGTTTCCTTTTGAGTATATCTAGTTTCTCCACGTTAAGTTTCAGAGATTTGCATGAAGATTTGATCAAGTTATGAAGATTTGTATTCTAATAGTTTTTTTGTTGCTTCAATTAGTGTTTTTGAATGAAGATGATGCAATTATAGTTAGTTCAATTGTTGTGGATGCTTCTCTAGTGATTCATAATGTTTTTGAATGTTTCTAGATCATTCTCTATCTATGTTGTGTGCCCACATTGATCATGGTGCTCACGATTCAATATTTTCTCTTGCATGTTCATGTTTTTCATGTTCTTAGCTGACAGGGTGTTGAAGCATGTCGTGGATTTTCGAGGATTAATTTTTGAAGGTGGTTCATGTTTGAGAATTTTATTTTGGGTCTTCACTATGTTGTGGCCGACCTTGGTTGATTCACATTAATAACCTTTAATTTTTTGGGCTGACAATTTGTATTCATTTTATTATTCTGTTGAGGCCAACTTGTAGCGATGTAATTTCTTGTTGCGGATATATTTAAGAGAAATTGTTTTATCATTTGAAGGTATGAGTATGTAAAGTGTGTGAGTCCTATGTGTGAATATTATTCAAATATTTCGAAGGCAGAAGCAGAGTGTGAAGAAGAGTGAGTAGAGTGTGAAGAAGTGTTCATGTGCTTAGCTGGAACTGTAATCAAGCATTAGCAAATGTTATTTTTCTTAGTTCAAATCTTGTGGATGTAACCCAAATCTTTGTAAGACAATGTTTCTTCCTTTTTGTAATTGAGCAGTGAGCTCTAGGCAGTGCACCTATGCATGTGCATTCCCCGTTCATATTTCTTTATACTTTTAACAGGGTATAATCTTGTGAATTGACCTCCACCGTGGTTTTTCCCCTAATAGGGTTTCCACGTAAAAAAATCTTGGTGTTATGTGTGTTTCTGATGTGTTGTGGATTTATGCTTTCATGGTTATTGATTAGATCTGAGAATAAGGTTAATAAGTTGAATAAGTTTAAAATTTTGTGACAACTAATTCACCCCCCCTCTCAGTTGTCTAGCCTTGTATTGCCAACAATTGGTATTAGAGCAGGTTCCTTGGAAGAAATTTAATAGCTTAAGGTGATCTGGGATGGCGACATACAAGAAGGATAGTCTAAGATTTGATGGAACAAATTATTCTCTATATAAGACTAGAATGGAGTGCCATCTAAGATACATCGGTTAACCCTACTGGAGTATTACAAGCAATAGGTATGTTATTCCTCAGAATGGTCCTAATACTACTGCTAAGATTAGAGATTTTGAGCACAATATCAGGGCTAAGGAAGCACTGTTGAGTGCTTTGACTGATTCTAAGATGAAAAATGTTATGGATCTGAAGACTGCTTAAATGAGATCTGGAAAAATTTGGAAACTTTGTATGAAGGTGATGCTAATGCGAAGATTGCTAAGTTACAAAGTGTGAAAGGGAAATATGAAATGTTGAGAATGGGTGACGATGAGAACATTACTGCTTTCATGCAAAGAGTGAATGAACTTGTGTGTGCTATCAGATGTCCTGGTGGACAATTGGAAGAATAAGAGATTGTTGCTAAATTACTTAGATCCTTGCCTGCTACATACAAAGTCAAAGCTACTACTATTGAGGAGCTTTAGACTGTAACAAATGTAACCAGAGACATGTTGATTGGTAAGCTTACTACTTTTTAGTTAAGTGAATTTGGTGATGCTCTTCCTAAGATAGAATATGCATTCAGATGTCCTGGTGCACAGTTGGAAGAATCAGAGATTGTTGCTAAAGTGCTTAGATCCTTTCCTACTGCATACAAAGTCAAAGCTCCTGCTATTGAGGAACTTTAGACAGTAACAAATGTAACCTACTTCTTTTGAGTTAAGTGAATTTGGTGATGCTCTTCCTAAGATAGAATATGCATTCAAAGCTACTACCTTCAAGAGAGATAAATAGATATATGATCCGGGGGAAAGTTCATCTAGAAAGGTATTCAAGTATGAGGAGGAAATGGGAGAGATTGAAGAAGAGGAGAGGAAGTTAGAAGAGCTTGAAGCACTTATTGTCAAGAGAGAAGCCAGAGGAGAAGGTAACTATAAAGAGAAATTTCCTATTAAATATTTTTCTTGCAATAAGATAGGTCATTTTGCATCAAGGTGTTTGAAAAGAGTCCCTAAGCCAAGACCTAACAAGCCTAGATCTCAAATAAAGTGCTATTATGCTACTGATGAAGGTGCCATAGGTGATGAATCTAATAAAGGGAATGGAAGTGAAGATGAATGGGTATTTATTACTATCAAGGAAAATGATCCAAACCCTATTAAATTTGTTAGTTGCTCAAATGTGGATAAAGCTCTAGCGGCCAAAGTTGAAGGAAAAGATGAGTGGGTGATTGAAAGTGGATGCTCTCATCACATGGCAAGTGATTAAAGCAAGTTTTTGAGCCTGGAAGAGTATGATGGTGGTGTTGTAAGATTTGGTGATGAAAAAGTAGGTGTAATCTATGGCAGAGGATCCATTTCTCTTGATGGTAAGAATAATATTGATGATCTGTTCTTTATGTGGAAGGTTTGAAGCATAATCTCTTAAGTGTTGGATAGATGGTTGACAAGGCATACAATTTTCAATTAGATAATGGAAAGTGTAAAATATTGGGAAGTTTTGGAAATGTGATTGCTTCAGGTACAAAAATAAAAGGTAACATCTTCCACCTGAATGTTGCTAGAAAAAGTTGTTTGATTGCTCAAGTTGATGAAAGTTGGTTGTGGCATAGGAGAATGTGTCATGCGAATTTTGACAATATTATCAAGATAAGTTCTACTTAGGCAGTAAGAGATCTTCCTAAGTTGGTAAAGCCTACTAATACTATATGCAAGGAATGTCATTTAGGGAAGAAAACTAGAATTTCATTTCGTAGCAAACAACATTGTTCAAAAGAAGTGTTGGAGCTTGTTCATACTAATTTGTGTGGTCCTTCTAGAGTTAGAAGCTTACAAGGAGACAGGTACTTCATGTTACTTATTGATGATTATTCTAGATTGATGTGGGTTACTTTCTTAAGTTAGAAATCTGAAACTCTAGAGAAATTCAAGACTTTTAAGGCTATGGTTGAGATAGAGACAGGTCTGAAGATTAAATTTCTGAGATCAGATAGAGGAGGTGAATTCACTTCTCATGATTTTAATTATTTTTGTGAAGTGCATGGGATAAAGAGACAATTATCTACCCCGCGAACCCCTGAGCAAAATGGAGTTGTGGAAAGGAAGAATAGGATAGTTCAAGACGTTGTTAGGACTATGATGCTAGAAGGAAATGTTCCTCATATATATTGGATAGAAGCTATGAGTACTGTTGTTTACATCTTCAACTAGGTACAAGTCAAAGGTGATACTGGTAAGATCCCTTTTGAGCTATGGACTAGTTATAAGCCTACTATTAGATATTTCAAAATCTTTGGGAGTAAATGCTATATCAGAAGAGATGAAGAGATAGGAAAGTTTTTATGCTGGGAGTGATGAAGGAATCTTTCTTTGTTATTCTACTAAGAGTAAGGCCTACTAGTGCTACAACAAGAGATTGAGGAAAGTAATTGAAACTGCAAATATCAAGGTTGATGAAGACATAGCTAGACCATCTAGAACCTGTGGATATGATTCAGATGATCAAAATAATAGTTTAGTCACAGGAAAGCAAGTTCAGACTCAAAATCGAGTTCAGATCATTTTGGTGAATCAAGAAAATAAAGAGGAAGGAACTAGTTAAAGTGTAGAAGAGAGATCACAAGAGCTAGAAGTTCAAGAACATCCTAAGACTCCAAGTTATGTAAGACTAAATCATTCAAAAGATAAGATTATAGGTGATAAGAATAAAGGTGTTCAGACTAGAAGAAATATTGCAGAAGAATACTATCTAATTTCAAAGATTGAGCCTAATAGTGTGAATGAAGCATGCAAAGATAAACATTGGGTGGAAGAAATGAAAGAAGAGCTACAACAAATTGAGAATAATAATACATGGATTCTTATTCCTAGGCTTAAGGACAAAAATGTAATTGGAACTAAATGGATCTTTAGAAACAAGCCGAATGAGCAAGGTGAAGTTGTTAGAAAAAAAAGAACATTGGTGTGTAAAGGATATTCCCAGATGGAAGGAATTGGCTTTGAAGAAACTTTTTCCCTTGTTGCTAGGATTGAAGTTGTGAGATTATTTCTTGCTTATGTTGCTTACAAATATTAAAAGGTTTATCAGATGGATGTCAAGTCAGCATTTCCAAATGGAAAACTAGAAGAAGAGGTGTATGTAGAGAAACCTAATGGATTTCAATTGATTGATCAAGGAGATATGGTTTTTTGGTTGAAGAAATCATTGTATGGACTTAAGCAAGCCCTAAGAGCATGGTATGCCAGATTGGACAAGTATTTGTTAAAGCTTGGATTCAATAAAGGTACTGTTGATAGGAATTTGTATTTCAAGATTGATCATGATAAAGATCTGATTGTTGAAGTCTTTGTTGATGATATCATCTTTGGAGGAGATGAAATTTTATGCATGAATTTTTCTAATGAGATGCATAATGAGTTTGAGATGTCTATGATTGGTAAGATAAAATTATTTTTGGTATTGAAAATTACACAGTTAGATAAAGGGATTTTCATATCTCAGTCCAAGTATGTGAAATAATTGCTAAAGAAGTTTGGTATGGAAGATTCAAAGCTAGTTGGTACACCTATGGTGACTAGATGCAAGTTGACACAAAATGTTGATTCTCCGAAAGAAATTAAAACTAGATATAGGTTGATGATTGGTGGATTGCTTTACTTGACTCAAACTAGACCACATATCATGAATGTTGTATGCATTGTTGCAAGATTTCAAGTTGATCCTAAGGAATCTCATGTAACTACTATGAATAATATTTTCTAATACTTGAAGGGAACAATTTATTTTGGGTTATGGTATCCTAAAGATGATGATCTTACCTTGAGTGCTTTTACTGATGCTGATTGGGAAGGTGATGTGGATGATAAAAAGAGTACTAGTAGTGGTGAATTTTTATTGGGTAAGAAGATAATTTCATGGTTAAGTAAGAAACAAGATGCCATTTCTTTATCTACTTGCAGAGGCATAATACATTGTTGCTGCTAACAATTGTACTCAAGTATTGTAGATGAAGCAGATGTTGAAAGATATCAGAGTTGTGTATAATGAACCCATTGCTATATTCTATGATAACTCAAGTGCAATTAATAGTTCTAAGAATCTGATGTTGCATTCAAATACCAAACATAGATCTACCAGGTTTCACTTTTTTAGAGAGAAGGTGAGTGAAAACGAAGTCAAATTGGAGTATGTGCCTACTAAGGAACAGATTGTAGATATCTTTACAAAGTTTTTGCCTAAGGATTCTTTTGAGTAGCTCAGAGGGAAGCTAGGGGTGATTACCCCTCCTAATCAGAACTAAGATGCATTGAATTGCATCAATCCGTTCATTTCATGATCATATTTTGATTTAGATTGATGGTGTCATGGTTGCAACTCAGGGGGAATAATCAGATGTTTAGATATGTGGTTCAGAGCTTGTGTGGAAAAAATAGATCTTTGTCATGAATGTCAAAGGGGGAGAAGAGTCATGTGGGAGAAGAGTTGTTGAGGAGAAAAGAGCCAGAATCTAAGGGGGAGTAAGTGTTGAAGATACCTGTGTTGATGGTGTTTTTCACATCATGTGTTGACATCAATGCCAAAGAGGGAGATTATTGGATGTTGTGGTTGTTTTTTTGATATGTGGTTGTAATTGATGTCAACACTATTAGCATTAATCTCTTAGAGGCTATATATGTTGAGGATATTGAGAAAATTGTAATGAAATAAGTTGCAGATTGTCAGTTGTGAAGTGAAGTTCATTTTGTCGATGAGTTTAGTACATTGGTGATCAAAGGCTATGGATTAAATGGTTTCCTATCGAGTATATCTAGTTTATCCATGTTAAGTTTCAAAGATCCGCATGAAAATTTGATCAAGAGTTATGAAGATTTGTATTTTGACAATTTTTTTGTTGCTTCAGTTGGTGTTTCTAAATGAAGATGATGCAATTTTAGTTAGTTCAATTGTTTTAGATGCTTCTAGATTGTGCTCTATTTGTTTTGCACATATGCATTGATCATGGTGCTCGCAATTCAATATTTTCTCTTGCATGTTCAAGTTTTTCATGTTCTTGGTTGACAGGGTGTTGAAGCGTGTTGTGATCTTTGAGTATTATTTTTTGAAGGTGGTTCATGTTTGAGAATTTTATTTTGGTTCTTCACTATGTTGTGGCCAACCTTGGTTGATTCACATTAATAATCTTTAATGTTTGGTGTCGATAGTTTGTATTCAATTTATTATTCTATTGAGGCCAACTTGTAGCAATGTAATTTCTTGTTTTGGATATATAAGAGTAATTGTTTTATCATTTGAAGGTATGATTATGTGAATTGTGTGAGTCCTATGTGTGAATATTGTTTATATCTTTTTAAGGAAAAGGCAGAGTGTGAAGAAGAGTTCATGTACTTAACCAGAACTATAATTAGGCATTAGCAGATGCTATTTTTCTTAGTTCAAATCTTGTGGATGTAATCCAAATATTTGTAAAAGAGTGTTTCTTCCTCTTGTAATTGAGTAGTGAGTTCTAGGTAGTGCGCTTGAATGCATGTGCATTCCCCACTCATATTTATTTATACTTTTAATAGGGTATAATCTTGTGTACTGACCTCCACCGTGGTTTTTCCCCTAATAGGGTTTCAATGTAAAAAATCTTGGTGTTATGTGTGTTTCTAATGTGTTGTTGATTTATTCTTTCATGGTTATTGATTAGATCTAAGAATAAGGTTAGTAAATTAAATATTTTGAAATTTTGTGACAAATGATTCACCCCCCCTCTTAGTTGTCTACCCTTGTGTTGCCAACAATGCAAAACAAACATCACAAGAGAGAGGAAAAATGTTGTTTTGTTAGTGGATGGGGGTATGCCTTAGTTAGACCCCATTTGAGTAATTAAACTTTGAAATGAATTGAAATAACATGAAGGAAAGACGAATGAACAAATGAATGTAACAACTCACCAAACCTTGTTGAATCCTTGGAATGTAGATCTATAACTTTTATGAATTGGATGTAATGGATGTAGATCTTGATCACAATAATTAATATGGATTTGAATGCTTGAGCTTGGATCACAAATGCTACATCAAGATGTTATCTCTATTGGTATGTGGTGACTAATCATGCTATACTGTACACCTCGACATGTATCCTTGTGGGGGTCCAGGGCCGGGTGGGGGTTCAAGGGTAGCAGCCCCCAAGAAAAATTTTCCTCCTAATTTTTTGTGTCATCACTAAAAAAGGAAAAAACCAACAAAAAAAGAAAAATCCGACTTTGTAGAACCCAAATCTTGAAGCTTCTAAGCTTGTTAAAAGCGGGTTTGGATGGGTGTTATAGTATAATGAAAAACACGATTATTCACAAGATTGTAATAGGTTTTTTGCACTGGATAATAAAATAATTGGATGGCTACGGTTTGGTGGATGTAGCCCAGATTGGGTGAACCATGTTAAATTCTTTGTGTTATAATTTATTTTGTGTGTTTTTATTTTCTCTGTTTATTACTTAAATCTGCATTTAATTCTTCGATATTTGCCTTTCTAACCCTAACAATCTCACAAACACACATGATGCATGAAGACCTTTACATGATGTTTGAGTCTTAAATTTATGCTCCAAAATGCTTGATAATCAGCTCTTGAATGCTTGCAAATATCTCTTGAAAGCTCTAGATCTAGGTGAAACTCTCTTTCTTGAAGATTCTTAGTGAAATAATGATTTGAAACCTTAGTTATATATGCATTCCATGTAATTTACCATCTATTAGATCCCAAATGCTGAGATTCACAAAATTTAAATTAAAAACCCTTAAAATCCTAAAAAGGCCCCAAATGTGACTCATACACCCAAGGTGGTGTATGGGTCATGTTGTCACATGAAATTGCACCATGTTGAACACAAAGATCAACATGTTCCAATGACACAATGGAAATGACCTCAAGGTGTGGGACCTTTGTGTGTATGAGGTCGAATCTCTAGAGAATGTTGGCTTCCTTTTTCAATCCAAGTGCAAAGTGTTAGTCCAACCCAACACATGAAAACCTACCACTACCCTACTCTAACAGCTCACAGGGGAAAAGGGGGGAAGGAGAACATGAAAGGGAAATGGAGGTGGTACACCAAGATGAAAAGTTGTTTCTTCCTAGCCAATATTGCACAATACATCAAAGAAGGGGACCAAAGGACTCACACAACTCTCTATTTGGTTGATTTTAGAGGTAAGCATGGAGGTTAGGGTTTGACAGAGCATTGGAAGGATAGAGAATTTCTCAACACATCAGTTGCAAAAAATTTAACCCTAACATGTATACATAAAAATGCAAACAAATACTCAAACATGAAGGTAATGAAATATTAATTATACATAAAAGAGGAGAGAACTAAAAATAATAATCAAATTCATTAATGCAAAGTCATAAGCCAATCTTTACAATGGCAGAGTGTGAAATACAATTTCTGCAAAAGAAAAAACCCAACTAGGAGCGAGAGGAAGAACCTTGAAAATGAATACATCTCTTGCCTTTATAGATCAGGCATAACTTAGAAGCACAAGTTGAAACCTAACCCTTTAACAAGGTTAGAAAAAAGACTATGTGTGCAATAATGGATCCATTCCATGAAAGATGTGACTAGGGCATAGATCTACCAAGAAAGTAAACAAAGAGAAATAAATGGGCATGTGCACCCATGAAATCCACCTGTAGGAGTTAGAGGATGTAATTAATGTTGTTCTTGAAGCTCGGGAATCAAATTTTGGCACTCAAAAGTGATCACACATTAATGTCATTGCCCAGAAACACACCAAATTTGCATGAAGGTTGGGGCATAGGGCCTAAAAGGAGGCCTTTACAATCCTTTGAATTAAATGGTATAGAGCACTTGTCAAAAACTACATAACGTCAAGGGCCAGGCATCAATCCTACCACTTACCACATGCTTAGAAGAAAGGAGGAGCAAGGAACCATAGAGAAGAAAGGAAACATCAAGTCTAAGAGGGAAAGCTTACCTCTGAAAATTGGAGGTAAGGGAGAAGCATTACCCCCGAAGCTCAAAGCATTTGATACTTAGTAAAATTAGTAAAAATCATAGAAAACCATTAGAGAGATAATCAAATATCAGTGGGACCAAAGGAATGGTCCCTTCGACATTTCAAAGAAGCTCATGACCAAAAGCCAAAAAAGCCAACTTTTCAGGAATCAAAGGTAAAACTTACCTCTTACGTCTAAAGGTAAGAGGTAAGATGCAAGAGTGAAGGGAAAAGGACAAAGGCTGATAGAAAAAGGGTGCAATCATGGAAGAGGAAAGAGGGAAGGATTACCCCGAAGTTCGACAAACTAAGGCTATAACAAGTCATGAAACTTAATTGAGCTTTAGTGTCAAAGCTAAGGTCGAAGGCTTACCTTAAGAGATTGGTAAAAGGTAAAGGGAAAGGTTGAAGGCCAAAGGACAAAACACTTAGAGGGAAGATGGGAAAGGAGAAGGAGCGATGGAGAAGGAATGAAGGAAGCAAGTAAGAGATTGCCTGAAAACCCAAAATTCAAGGACATAGCAAAATTTAGGAAACTTCAAGGAGAAAACATGCAAGATGGCCCATGGGGAATCTCTCAGATCAGATATCAGTGATGGGTAATCTAAGGGTGGCATGAAATGACAACAGGTCCCTCCCTAGCTTTTTAGGCTAAGGAAATGTTAGGGGCTTAGAATGTTAAATATATTTATTGAATTTGTTAGGATTTCTATCAAAATAAGCCTTGGGATGCATAAAATACCCAATATGAAGGGCCTATTAATGATGATTTGAAGGTCATGAATACAAGAGGCCCAAAACTTAGTGTGAATATGTAAATAAATACATTTTACAACACTAAATTAAGAAGAAATTAGGTCCATTTAGTTTTAAAGGGACCTAAACTTAATGTACATGTGTAAAACACATTACAACACTAAATCAAGGCAACATTAGGCTCAGTTTAATATTAATTATTCCCAAATTAAGGGTGAAATAGGGATACTTTTTCCTACACTACAACTCTATTGCACTTTATTTTCCCAAAAGGTGTTGATCTAAATATTTTGTCATTATTTTCCTTCTCTGCCTATCCCAGGTCTCTAGATCTTGGAGTAGTTGATGCCTCTAGTGGAGGGTAAGATTAAGATTTAACCTTTTGCTAGGGTCTTTTGTTTTCTATTTTGATTCTTCTAAGGATAGACATTGATTTTTGGATTACGTTTTTAGGGAATGGAGTTCTCATACTCTTTCAATTTGGTCATGGGTTCCTTCCTTCAACCCTTTGAATGAATCCATTGATATTCTACCTATTTGGGTGAGATTACATTATCTCCCCTTACATTCAGGTGTTCCTCTGAAGGGCACACAATATACTAAGAGGTGGGGGGTGAATGAGTAGACCAAATCAATTTAAAACTCTTAGCTTCAACAAAAATATCGGATCATGTAAATTGAATCTTCACTAATACTAATCAAGAAATGAACACACATTCAAACAATTGAACACTAGATATATGTGGAAACTCAAGATGGGAGAAACCATAATGAGAATAGCTACTTGGATCTATTGTCCAAATCCAGCCTCACAAAGAAGGAATACAAGTGAATTTTACAGTATGAAGTAGAAACCAACCTACCAAAGACACCAATCCCCAATTGTATTCATAAGCACCAGCCTACTAGAGACACTAATCTATAATAAAATGAACTAAGCACCAACTCTACAAGTAGAACACCGATCCTAACAGATTACACAGATAGAGCTTGTGGACCAACAATGTTGATTACACATCTTGAAAATGGTCTAAACTTGATTCAAACAATCTACTACAATTCTTAAGATCTTTGATACTAACGTACAATCTAGGATGCAACCCTCTAGCTTCACAAGATAATCTTGTCATATAATCACCACATTCTCTTTAATTTAAACCTCACACAAAATTATACTTCTCATTGTGCATCCATGCAACTAAGAAATGTATACATGATGTGTTAATACTCTTCTATGTTGGCCAAGGATCTGTAAGTAACTAGGATGACATAAGGTGGACCTATATTCAATTATCCTGAAATGTGTAATAGTCGATCCAAAATGAAATGTGTAGCTACCAACATAAAATGATGTGTGCTGCCACATGAACATTAATCAAGTATTTTCTTGACACAAGTAATATTTGAATACTACATGCTTCTAACCATTAGCACACACATCTTGAACACCAACTATTTGACAAACAACCATAGATAGCCTATTTTCACTTCAATCCTTTTTCATGTTGAACATATCTTCCAAAAACTTAGTAATATGATAGAACAGGTGTAGACATACTCTCCTCTCAAACCATAGGGAAAACAATGCCTCTAAAAAGAAGACCTGAGAAATGTTGAACCAACACTAGGCTGAACCATTTTGGTATAGCCTTTTGGATCACCTTTATCACAATGAATGCATATATGCATGATATTGCAAGCATAGAAAAATCACACATACTTTCAGAACACAAACAATCCTCAATAACTATTAATGTATGTTTCTTGATTTAGTGATATGACAGTACAATTATCAATACAAAAAGGTATGAATAAAAAAACTCTTGAAAGATAGTGCCACCTCTAATCATATATTCTTTGATACATGGTGATCCCACAATAGTGGTTTACAGTTTTTGGCCAAACTAGACACTGGAATATTTTTTTGTAACTAAATCTTCACTTTCAGGCACCTATAGCAGCTAAACCATGAGGAATTTGAAGATGATGAAAAATAGAGTTTCATGACATTTTTTCTGTAGATTCTAAATATATATATTTTTTAATTTTGGAATTAGATTGCACCTCTTTTTCCATCTCCCTCGAAAACTAGTTTTTTTTCTTCAGAAAACAACATTTTTAAGGAGTGACGCTCACCTTATAACGCATAACTTTTTTTCCATGAAGGATAAAATTCTAATTCTTTTGAATTTAGATTTTTAACTCTGATATCTAGTGCCTACACTTGGTTAGATAGTGTTTTATTGAATATTTTTTCCTTTATCAAATTTTGAAGTCAAACCAATTACAATTCAAACATAGGCAGACCGTATAATGCATACAACTTTTTTGTATGTATCAAAATTCATTTTTTTTGTTGGATCAAGGACTTCAATATCTGGTGCACTCATATTTTTCAAAAAAAAAATTGATAATCTTCTATTTTTCCACATGTGCAAAACAAAGAGCTTCATTTTCGGTGAAAAACCTATGTTTAATAAAACTAAAAAAAAAAGATAATAAATCCAAAACATATTAAAATTATAGTCGTTGGATAGCTTGTTCCAAGGACTACCTGATTCCAATTGGTTTCATGAAGTCTCCTCCATTTTCATCCTCAACCTGAGCTTTGAAGGGAAAAAATTCTAGTTTTTTTTGTTCTAGAGAGCAGGGAGGTGAGAAAAGGGGGGTTTGCTTGAACCAGGGGGGTTCCAGTGAACCCCCTTTCAAAAAGGGGTTTCCATTATTTTTTTTGGCAGGATGGAGTCCACCTTGCATTTAACTGGTTCACACAAACCAAGGTTCATTCGAACCCTTTTTGGTTTGCTTGAACCAAAGGGTTCATTCGAACCCCAAAAACCAATTTTTTTGTATGGGGTCATTTTTTGCCACTTTTCCTTCCTCACTCAAATTCTAAACCACATTTGTGGGTTTACCCTACACCTTTTAAATCAATCCTCTTACTATATCAATGAAAACCTTTGACATCAATGACAACCTTTGTTCAATAATCCCCCCTTATCATTAATGGAAAATAGAAAAATGGTGGGCCATCCATAAAACCAATTGTACACACACGAAGATGTCTAATGTGTGACAACTGAGTTCCATATTCACTCCCCTTAGAAAATTTATAACATCTTGAGTTCTATTTCTCCCCTTTTGAAATCAATGGAAAAGTTCAACACTCCCCTTTTTGTATTTCCAACATTCTACATAGCCTATAAACCAATTTCTCTTATAGATTCCTCTTAAGTCTGTGTTCCATTGCTTTTTAAAATATTTCACAAGACCACAAAGCCTTCATGAAGGAGGGAGACCAATCTCCCCCTCAACCTATACTTCCTCTTGATTTAAGAGGAGGGAGAAATGATTCCCAACTTTCTTCTCTTTGTACAGTAAGATAGTATTGTCCATTCAGCTTGTTGAGATGATATATGTCACTATTTGTCATGCTTCCTTCTGCAATCAGGTCTCTGGCACTTGATTTCCTAATTTCACAACCCTTAGCACTAAAAGATAGCTTAAATCATTTATCACACATTTTACTTACACTTAAAAGATTATGATTTAGTCCTTCAACATACAAACTTCATGTTTTTTTTCCTACCACCATCAAGACTCAAATTACCCTTATGATTGATTTACACAATAGAATTAAATTTCTAGGAGTCATAGAACCTCCTTCAAATTTCTTGTAGTTCATGAACTTACTTTTATCTCTTGTACCATATGACTAGAACATCTGTTGTCTATAATCCACAAAATATTCTCTTTCTAAGCATGTAGAGTAGTTTGAGCAATCATTGATTTCTTTGACTTTTTCTCTTTTGGAACCTTCTTTAAGACTTTATCTAATTTATGACTCCTACTTTTTGATCCTTTCCTTTGTGTTTCTCATAGAGGACTCACAAAATTTATTTTGTATTTCTTAGCAATGTGTCTAATGTTGTTGCATTTGTAGCAAATAATATTAAAATTGTACAAAGGTGCAAATGCATTACTATTGAAAAAGTTATTTCTTCTTACCAGAGATTATCCACAATCCACAACCATATGACCAAAATTATTGTAATTAAAACAATAACCAAAAAAAGAATAGTTGAGCCTAGTGTTGTATCTTTGTCTTTTAGAGCCTCTATTCTTCATCTAAAATTGCATAAAACCATCAATCTATGTCTTTTTTTCATCACTTGCAATAACCGTTTTACACTTTTTACTTCCAAAACTAGTCAATTATAGACTCCCAAGTTAGAAGGCTTCACTAGCTACTCTATCACTTTGTTATTCTGGTCATCAAAACCAATTCTAATTTTGACATGTGGAGATCTCTAACATCCCAATATCTAATCTATAATCTCAGTAATCTCTTTGAACTTCAATTGTAGCTGATGATTCACTTTCTCAAGCTTTTTTCTTATTGACACAACTTCTACCTCAAGCTTCTTGTAGTCCTTGTCCCTTGATACCAACCTTCTAGTTAGGACTTCTTCAATCTTTTTTGCTTCTTCTGTCCAAGTCTTCAGATCAATAATCATCTTCTCTGCTTTCTCTAGATCCTGAGATAGCTTTTCTTTAGCCTTCACTTCTTCCACAACTCTCTTCTTTAGTCCCTTAATATTTTTCCAAGACAAAGAAATTCTTGCAAAAAATCTACTTCATCCTCATTATTTTTGGAATCAATTTTTGCATCTTCTTTAGTACTATTCATGGCCATGAATATAGCCTTCTATTTTTCATCTTCTTCATCAGTAGAGTATCCTTCCTCGTTAGTGTAGAAACTCTTATGTTTCCTCTAACTTTTATTCCTTTTTTGAAATGATTTATTTCCATAATTTTTCTCAACATTGATAGAGTCCTTGTGGGGAAACTTAGCCATTAAATGTCCTAATTCACCACAATTAAAACACTTGAAAGGTAACTTTTCTTTATACTTACCATAACCTCTTTGTAGATTTCTAACAAAATAGGTTTCCTTTGGATCTGATCCAATATAAGAATATGGATCAAATTGCTTCTTAGATACCTTGAATGTCACCTCTTTCCTTATAGAATACTCACTTTCAAACTCATTTCAAAATTAGTCAATATTTTATGTTGTGATCATAGTCATAGTATGAGCTAAATACACTAGATCCAAATGAATTTAAGCTATATATAACTAAATAAGGGTATGTGTAGGATCATGATGGGCCAAAAAGTGGCAATATGATGGATATTTTTAGGGTATGTGGCTGACGAATTTTTTTTTACCCAAAATTGATGAAATGAAAGGAGTTTTTAAAGGAGATTCTCAGCTTTCCACCAATATAAATTATGCTTTACTTTGAATTTAATAAATAATTATTATTCATTTTCTATTTGAATTACGACTAAAGTCTTGATTGATAGGTTGATTGAAAAACATCTATAGCTTTCAAACAATATCACATTTTTGTAATCCAAAACATTTATCACATTCTATGCTTCACATACTATAGGATTAAAAAAAAAATTAAATTTCATGAATTTTGACCAAGTTAAGGTGGTCAGACATATGAGTTTTTATTTTTAAAGTTGTAATAAAAATTATAATTAATTATTTACTTGGAAAAAAATTACAAAAAAGTATGCATAACATCTGGACATGAGTCCTCTACTTATGCCTAAAATATTATAAAAAAATATTATCATTTTATTGTGGTTAGGGTGGTCAAACAGACACCTACTTATTTTTTCCCTGAAATTTAAGTACTACTGCATTGAAATTTCAAATTTTCACTCAATAGATTTAAAAAAAAAAAACAAATAAACCTAGTAGTTTAGAAACTACATTAAATTTGCTACAGATTCTATTCTTACATATTTTTGAAATAATATAGATAACTTATTCAAATTTTTACATCAAGCTACCTAACTCTGATTTTTTTGAATTTTTTGCCACTTAAGGGCTTGTTTTTTCCATGATGATCCTGCACATACCCATAAGCTATGATCCCAGAGAAATTTCTGAAAGCTTAGAAAAAAGAAACCATTAAACTAAGCATGAAATAAACCATGAAAGCATAAAATAAATCTAATCTAAAACTCTAAGCCTGATCCCATTGGGGGATTGGTGTTGTATTGATATGAAATGATGACCCTTTCCAAATCCCTTGGATAAAATGAGCATCTAATCCAACTCTGTTGTTGAAAACCAAGCTAAAATGGATGAAACTATGCTAAAGATGAATGAAAAATCTTAATAATGGTGCAAGATGAAGAAATATAGTATTCAAATGTGCAACATAACTTTGCTTTGATGGAAGTGGATCCATTTCTCTCCAAAATGTGAGGTATTTATAGGAGAAAATGGTGAATCAATAGCTAAGATTGATTTGATCAATCAATGGTCAAGATGAAAGTGAGGTGAAGGCATGGATCAAGGATTCTCATGAATGGATAAGAATACAAGATCAAATGGATCAAAGAGTTAATCAATGGCTCAGAATGATTCAAACAAACACATTTGGACTAAAACTTAGGAAGTTTGTTACAAAGTTTGTTAGGAAAGAATATTCCATTTTTGGAGCTCAAATGGAAGAATATTCCAAGGGAATATTCCCATGCAAGTGGATGGGTGACAAAAAATAGGAATTAGTTAATTAAAATAAAGTTTTAATTGTGCAAGTTGAGTGAAATTAGGATGCTCATTAAATAATTTATTTATTTGATGAAAATGGGATGCAAATGACATTTAATTCAATAATTTAGGTTATTCAATTAAATGTGAGGACATAAAGCATTTAAATTAAATAATTTTCATTATTCAATCAAACATGATGAAAGTTAGTGTAAAGGGGTGCACTATCCAAATAATAGTGTTCATTTTATTAACAGAAGAAATTGATGCATTCAGTTAAACAATGAAGATTATTCAATTAAATAGTCGAAAAGAAGGTGAAATTTAGGATGAAACGGTGTGAGTAATTAGATTCAAGTGTGTAATATCATTCAAGAAAATTTTAAGTGTCTACACATGTAATTCAATCATCTTTAATAGCAAAGACTTTAGAATCAAACCTTCTAGAAAGAGGTTTAAGTACCTTTTTTAAAACCATGCTTTCTTTCAATTCCTCACCAAGACGTCTAATAGATTTGGCCACCTCATTAACCTGGAGTAGTAGTGTGGAAATATTTCCATCTTCGTTCATATTCAAACTTTCAAACTAAGAGCTATGAGTTTGCAGCTTTGCCTCTCTGAATTTGTCATCACCTTCATTGATGGTATGTAATTTTTCCCATAATTTCTTTTTTGTTTTTCAGTACATCATGCTAAAAAATTCATAGTTATTCAATCCACATAAAATAATGTTCCTTGCATTAGAATTAATTTCACAAGCCTTCTTTTTTACCTGATCCCTAGGAGGGTTTTCAAGAATCTCATATCCCTCTATAACTGGCATTCAAATATCAAGTCCTAAAGACATCAAGTAGGATTCCATCCTAACTTTCCAGAATGCATAACTAGATCCATCAAAGAGTGGTACTTTCTTTGCACACAATTCTTCCTGAGAAAATAAATATTCCATCTCAAAACTACCTTAAACTATTAGGCTTATTTAAAGGAACCTGGCTCTAATGCTAATTGAAGGACACACAATCTACTAAGAGGGGGTGAATCAATAGACCAAATAAATTTAGAGTTCTCTTAGCTTCAAAAAAAATATTAGATCATATGACTTGAATCTTCACTACTAATAATCAAGCAATGAACACACATTAACACAATTGAACATCAAATACATGTGGAAACCCAAGACGAGAAAAAGAATAGTGAGAATATCTGCTTAGATCTACTGTTCAAATATAGCCTCACAAATTAGGAATATAACAAGTGAATTTTATAATGAAGTAGGCACCAACCTACCAAAGACACCAATCACCAATTGTATTCATAGGCACCAACCTACTAGAGACACCAATCCCCAATACAATGAACTAAGCACTAGCTCTACAAGTAGAACACCACTCCTACTGAATTACATAGATAAAGCTTGTGGACCAACAGTATTGACTACATATCTTGCAAATATTATGAACCTAATTTAGACACTCTACTACACTTCTTAAGATCTTTTGATACTGGCATGGAATCTGATATACAACCCTCTAGATTTTCAAGATAATCTCCTTGCATATTCACCACCTTCTCTTCAATTTTTCCCTCACATGAAATTATACTTCTCATTGTACATCCGTACAACTGAGGAATATATACATGGCATTTCATTAATACTCTTTTATGTCGTCCAAGTATCCACAAGTAACCATGATGATGTAAGGTGGTCCAAAATTCATTTTTTATGAAACATGTAACAAGTTGGTCCAAAATCATTTTTTTTGCCAAAATAACATGATGTCATGGACTACCACAAGAACCCTAATAAGGTCCTATCTTGATACCACATTCAAGATTTGAATGTCACATGCTACTAGCTATTACTACACAAGTCTTGAATATGTCAACTCTAGTTGATAGACAAACACAAAGTGCATTTTATCATTTGAATATTTTTGAATTCTGAACATGGGTAAAAGTACAAAGGTGTGTCACACTCATAAAGGAAATAACCAACACTATTCCAAATTGTAAACTTTAATCACTAAAAAGTGACATATATGTTTTAAATTTTGAAATGATTTAAACTAATAAAATGGGTACTTTTTAGTATATTTTATGTTTTTATTTTTAAAAATAAAAAATAAAAAATTATTTGAATATAGTCTTTTATAAAATTTCTCTATTAATTTGTTGTTGAAGGAATACTAAAAATGAAGTTACATGAAACATCAATCTTTATATAGTAAATTTTATTTTTTAGCTCACAGATCCATTCCCCTTAAAAATGTGGCTCCCACATTCTTTAGCTCCCACTTCATTATAATAAATTCTAACCCTATCACTTTCTATATAAAATGATCCATACTAGGTAGTGGATAGTAGTCATTCAAGGACTTGATTTTATATTTCAAAATCCACACAAAGCTTGATTTCTCTATTCTTTTTTTTTATAGGAACAAGGCTAGAAACCCACCTTGAATGTCTAATTTGTTTAAAACTTCCTTCATATTTCAACTTCATTAGTTCTTTCTACAATTGAGGTGTAAGAATAGGGTTGATGGTCTACTTCTATTAGAAAGAATTTTTACTAGACTCTAAGAGAATGGTATGTTGAAATCAATATAGGTATTTGTAAGCCTTTATATTATTATAAGACCAAGAAAAATACTCCTTATCAACATTTTCTTCTCTACTCTCTAGAGCAGTCTATTAAAGTTGTGTAGGTTAAAAGTAAAACCCTTCCTATTCACTAGGGATTAATCATGTGTCTTTGTTGCTTTTAGGCCACCTTATCCCCTTCCTTAACATCTATAAAAAAGAAATCCCTTTTTATTAGTGACCCTACCAAACCCTTGGAGGGCCCCCTTTCCACTCTTGGGTGTGTGTTGAATTTATCTTTGTCTCGAAGAATTACCATAGAAAGAGGTAGAACCCTTGCCACTAATGAACCCACCCCCGACTCCAAAAAAATGTGTATCCTTTTCTGAACCTACCCATATTTCTCCCTCTGATTTTGATAGTGTGGAGGGCTCTGACGATGAGTCCTAGAAACCACCTCTACTAACTCCCCTATTGGTTCCCTTACTCATGACGATGTTTTTGAGGTTTCCAAATCCCCCTAGTCCACCAATCCCCTAGCCCCCAAAGATCCCCCAACCTCTGTGTTAATTTTAATGACACCTCTGAAGAATCAATTTTGGAGAAAGAGGTTTTCACCTTTTGAATTATCCTCAATAATAATTTGAATGATATATCAAAGGCTATTAATGTCTAGAATGACATTCTTAAGTGGCTTCTAGCCTAGCTCATCATGGCCAAGGACAAAATTCAAGTGTTGGAGTGTAGTACCCCTCCATTTATGCTTATGTCTTTTGCTGTTATGTTTTCACATTGTTAGACTATGGTACTTTGTTTGGATATTTTGATCACTGGTTTTGAGCGACAGTGGATTTATTCTATGACATGATGATACATTGTATGGTGATATTTGATTTCTGATATGCTTTGAGTTAGCGTAGATTTTTATTTTCAGATGATTATTGCTATGCATATGTTTATGATGGACTAACAGTTATTTATTTCGTCAGTCTGATGTGATGTGTATTGGTGTGGAGAATGGAATCGCATCACTTGCTTGCGAGTGCCCTGTGATACCCGTGATTTTCTCCCCACGGTGTGCCTATACAATGGTTTATATATATATGAATGTTATTTGCTTGGTTGCAGGATTGCAGGTACATGACACCGACTCCACCTGGTTACTTAGGTCTGAGCGTGTCAAGACTCAACGGAAATGTTGATTGGGAGGTAGTAGTTAGGTTCATCCTAGTCTAGTCTTTAACCCGGTCACTGTACATTGTCAGTTTTAGTTTGAGTCTTGGTTGTCTTGTATTTTCTGTTTGGTTTAATTGCTTGAAGGGAAAAATGTTGATTTTAATAATAGTTTATTATGTTTTATTTACTATTATTTAAATTAAATTTTAATGTTGAAGAAAAAATAGTTTTGCAAGTTATTTAATTAATTAATTAGTTTGTTTGGTTAAATGGTTTGATCATAAAGATTAAATTTATTTAATTAAATAGATTAGTTAATTAAATTAAATTGTTTTAAATTGTGTGTGTATAGATTTATTTAAATTAAATAATTTATGGAAATGGTATTTTTGTTTATTAAATGAATTTTTGTATTGGGAAAATTGTAAATTTAAATAAAATAAAATAAATGCATGCAATTTGAAATTTGATTTTTAAATTTAAATAAAAGAATTAAATCATGCAAAATCTTGGAAAGGCATGATTGCCGAGAAGTGGTTAAAAGATATTTTGCACTTCTCGACATGTGTGCTAGTGCAATTATGATTTTTGGGTGAGGATTTTGTTGGATATTATTTGGGGATTTGGAAAATACAGAGGTTGTTCCATTTCTTCATGGGAAAAATATCTCATCCTTTGCAAAAAAAAATTTTGTATTGTGTTAATTTGGTAATACTGTATATTTGTGGAAGATCCCTTTGCTTGGAGGATCTTTGTGGTTAGTTAAAGCTTTCCTGGATTTGGGGTTTTCTTTGGAGAAGCTTTTGGGAATTGTACGCTACAGGCAAGAGGATTTCTCCTATAGGAAGCTTTCATATTACAGGTACTTTTCTTGTTTAATTTGTTTCTTTTCTTTAAAAAGTTAGAGAAAATATTTTTTTTGTATTTCCTGTGTTCTTCTCGGGAATATGGTAAATTTTTTATTTAAACAGTAGGAAAGATCTATGAAGGATTTTAGTTGTGAAAGAAAAGAAATTTCTGTTGTTAAATTTTTAAATCTCTGTGAAAATTGTAAAAACAAGAAATTAATAGAGAAATCAAGAAGAGCAAGACAAAAATATGTTTTAACAGTAGAAAACTATAGGAGAAATTAAAAGAAATGGAAGAATTCTGATGTTAAATCATCTATTAGATCTGAAGAAGATATGGGTTTTTTTTTTTTTAAATATACTTCCAGGTGAAACTATTATATTGAAAATATACTGTACAACATTTATCTGTTTTAATTTCTTCCTTTGCATGATTCTTGTAGAAAAATTTATAAGAAAATTATCTCTGTATATAAAAGTTCATTTGATATTTTATTAACAAATATATATATATATATATATATATATATATATATATATATATATATTTATGTATATATGGTTGTATATTATATATGAAACTTCCTTTCAAAAAACAAAAAACTCACCGTACAGGCGCATTCTGTAATTGTTTAAAAAAAAAAAATATTGATATTCACTGTACGGCGAAATTCATAAAGAAATCCATTTAAAAATAATAAATTAAAGAATATGAAATTTTTTTATAGTGGGGAGGGCCGAAGCCCTTCCCCAAACCCCATACCCTGCGGGTGGACACAACCACCATGGTTGCTCACAGCAGCCAGGGGCTACTGGGCACAACCCTGGTAGGGCTACGACCTCCCCACAGGGAGGCTGCAGCTGGAGCTACGACTTAATAATGTTTTGAGTTATATTTAAATTTTAATTAAAGTTTTAAATGTAAACTTTATATTATATTTGTAAATTTTGATTTTTGTTTTTATTCTTTTATTATATATATCATACTTATATATATATGTATATGAATATGTATATATATTAATAGGAATATATATAATAATTAATATATTTTTATTTATATATAAACATATGTGAATATATGTTTATATAAAAATATATGTAAGATTTGTAATTTGTTAAGTTAGAAAAATGATTTTGAAAATCAAAAAAATAGATTAAATGAAACACTTATTTTTATTGATTTTAAAATAGATCTTTTATTAAGATGAATTATAAATATGTTGTTTTTCAAATTGATGCATGTGGATTTAGTATATTTGAACAATAGACATTTACTTTTCTTGATTTGCTTTTAATTGTGTTCTTTTTGGGCAAATTGGGAAAGTCTTAGTTGTATAAGTCTTCCAGATCAATTATTAAAGTGGGGATTGTGATTGTTAAGTTGAATTCATGTTGGTTAAAGATGTGTACATGGTTTTTGCATGGTATTTAGATACCAGATATTTGTGAACATAGACTTTGTTGTTCGTATGAATAGTGTTAAAATTGTATTTTGTATGTTTGTACACTTTGTAAATCTTAGCCAAGAAAACTTAGAATTCCTTTGTTATGTTTAGGGGAGTGGCTCTGTGTAAGGGTGGACACCCAAAGTGGTGGCAGGGTAACTTACAGAGAGTTAGTAATTCAGTGATAACTAAACAACATAGTAGTTAGAATTAAAATATTTAATAAGATGTTATGCCTCACTTATGGACTCTTGAGCTAGTTCAGTCTTGAGTATAAGATGAGAAGGCCTGGAATGGAAAATCGATATCTTGATACTTTAAAAGATACTCGATTCCGCAATGGTTTGCAATGGGGCCGGGTTTCGTAAGAGGTTACCAGGGTAACCCAAGTTGGGGGTCGGGACCTAGGAAGAAACACCAGGGTAACCTTTGCAATATTGTGATGACACTCCACCTGAAATAACAGTCTACCTTGTGTTCTTAGTATTTTCGATTGTCTTAAATTTGAAAGCAATGTAACCATTAGTTAGTTATGTACTTGTGTCTAGGGTTAGTAGATTAAGTCTAGGTAACCATATTACTATCTCCTAGCATAGGGGTGGACCTACGAGTACCACATGGTTGGGTGGAACGTGCACCTTACTCTGTTGGGTCCCCAGTTTATGATCATGGCATCGAGAGCTTCATGGATGGAGAGCTTGCACTTGGAAACTTATGTGTACATCTTTATTGTAATTTGTAAATCTTGTATTTGAAAACATCCCTCAATTGTTTATGAGGTGAACATTGTAAATGTAATTGTAAATATTATTGAACTACCTCATCAAATGGATGAGTATTGTAATATATTATCAAATGCAATGTAAGGAAACATGTTCGTACTTTATATTATCTTGAAAGGAATTTAATGCTATGTGATGTTTATTTTTATGTTTATGATAATTAATATGTGCAATGTAAAATACTAAATTCGTCTATGGAAACTCAAAGTAGTGTAACATTGCGTAACTTAATGAATGTATGCAACTAATTAACTTAATAATTATTACTTAAAAAAAAAAAGTATTTCACCTTTTTATACAATTGCAACATTCCTTAGGTTATTATGACGGGGCATTACAGATTGGACCTACGGGTACCACATGGTTGGGTGGAATGTGCACCTTACTCCGTTGGGTCCCTAGTTTATGATCATGGCATTGAGAGCTTCATGGATGGAGAGCTCGCACTTGGAAACTTATGTGTACATCTTTATTGTAATTTGTAAATCTTGTATTTGAAAACATCCCTCAATTGTTTATGAGGTGAACATTGTAAATGTAATTGTAAATATTATTGAACTACCTCATCAGATGGATGAGTATTGTAATATCTTATCAAATGCAATGTAAGGAAACATGTTTGTACTTTATATTATCTTGAAAGGAATTTAATGCTATGTTATGTTTATTTTTATGTTTATGATAATTAATATGTGCAATGCGAAATACTAAAGTCATCTATGGAAACTCAAAGTAGTGTAACATCACGTAACTTAATGAATGTATGCAACTAATTAACTTAATAATTATTACTTAAAAAAAAAAAATTATTTCACCTTTTTATACAATTGCAACATTCCTTAGGTTATTATGAGGGGGCATTACATGGAGGAGAAGGTGCTTAAGCAAAAGGTGAATTGGGTGGGCAAGGTGGATGGTGAAGGGAGATGGGATCTGTTTTCCTCACTCACTAAGTCCATCAAATGGGTGAATTAGGAGAGTGAGGTAAAAGAGATCAAAGCTTTGTTGGGCATGAAGGTTGATAAGGCCAAGCTTTAGGAAGAAATTTTTACCATGCACAATAATTACAATAAAACCCAAAAGTGTCTCTAAGATATTGTGAACTACAGGAAGGAGACCATCAAAAACACTGCAGTCACTATCTATGTTTTTCAGGGAGAGCTTTGGAATAGTCAAGGTAAAAGGGCTAGTGAGGACAAGCTTGATGTTTGTCACTCCAAGAAAAAAGGGAAGAAATGGGATAGTTTTGTTATGCCCATCACTGAGGAGATCCAACCCACCCACAAGGGGCCCTTATCTATTAAGGATAAACTTCACTTCTCAGCTAAGGAGTGGTAGGCCATCAGTGGCCTTAAGCTACTAGGAGACTAGTACCTAGTTTGACCCCTTATTGGTTTTGTCCTATGTTATGCTTTATTTTCTATTGTTGTTTTTTTAGTTGCTTCTTTTTCTTTTTGTTTCAGGGTGTCTCACTCCTCGTGAGCCCCCTTATTGGGACTCTTTGGATATTTTATAAATGAGTATGGGCCCTTCCTAACTTTAATCTAATAAAAACATTTTCTTCTCTACTTGTTTAAATATTTTACCAAGTTAGATCATCCTAGTAGCTACATCAGTTACTAAGTTCACTACCTCCACATCATCCTCATTAACAAACAACTTCTAGTTTTTTTTTAGATCATTATTGCCAAGGTACATTTTCTCCAAAGCTATGGGACCTCTTGGAATGCGATTTATATTTAATTGTATGATCTCATTCCCAAAGAAAGTCTCTTTTACATTCTCGTTTCCTTCCACTATAAGCTGCCACTTAATGAGTTAATTTTGAAAGTAATTACCATAATTTAAGAATTCATAGATTTATTGGTCATTATCAAAGACTTACCAATTGTAGATGTTGCTAAGAATGTTACAACTAACTATAATCTCAATGCTATATTGACAGTGGGATGATGCGAATGAAGAGTTAAATTTTGTTGCTAGGATAACAAGTCCATTAGTTTGTATGTTTTTCTCTCTACCTACCAATTAGCATCATTGTCCAATCAAATATTTTATTACATCCCATGCAACATTCATATAAATCCTTAACCTTAAATCTCTTTAGTTGCATACACACCTCTTACTTGAGACAACAAGTTATGAACCATCCTAAATATTTAAGAACTTAATCCCACATTTTGAAGCCATGTTCAAACCAAGTAGTAATACTTCATAACTAGCTACATTGTTGGTGCATTTGAAGTTCAATATGAAAGGAAACTTATAATTTGTTCCATTTGACAACACCAATAAAATACCTTCCTTTGAAAATGTACCATCAAAGTGTGTGTTCAATATGCTATTATTTCAAAAAAATAGGTTGAGGAGACAAATTAGGATCAACTATATTACTTGTCTCATCCTCACAATATCCTATAAAGTCACCACAATGAGTTTCCATGTAGCATAAATATTATTTTTTACTTTTTCAAGATTCTCTATAATATGAATCATATTTTTCTCCTTTAAAATTGGACCTACCTTCCTTACATCAGTATGGTAGCATAAAAAAAATCCATCTAGATGCTACCACTGATTAAATCTATCCAATTCAATGATAAAAACATAGCCCACATAGTTACACAATCAACTATAATAATATCCAATGAAAAATATTTTTTGGATATGCAATGGGCTACACCTTAAATATCATTGACAAATCAATCACATTTAATTTTTTGGAGTATACAAAATAGTATTTTCCATAAGTTTTTGGAAACTTTAAGACTTAGTTGGTTCAAGACTTATAGTAGCATCACATTTATGGATTCTCTAGAATCTAACATGAAATTATGGACTAGTCAAATTTGTTACACATTTGGAATAAACCCATATCAATCTAATACCATAAATTTAATACCAAGAACTAAAAATTGAAACCCTTAGGTTTCCTATAATACTACTCTTTTGTTTTCTCTACAATAACTTCTCAATTTTCTTCCTTTGTTTCCCTTCATTTTAATAATATAATTTTTAGGCTTTAAAACATTTATGTAAGATTCTTAGGGCTAGGGTTTTAGAAACTGTGATGAACCCCTGAAACTTGAAACATTGAGGGTCTGTAAAAATTTGACATGCAAATAACCCTGAAATACCAAAATTTTAGAATTCAAGGGGACATCTGCAATCACTCATGCTACTTGCATCCTTACCCTAAAAATTCATAAATGAAATCACCTGCAAACTTATACAATCATACTCACAAAGTGAACAATTAATTTAATTTCTAACTTCCCCTCTTGCATTGATGATAAATTCTTGTTTGGCATGCTAGGGTATGAAATGAATACATGTTGTAGGATGAAACATCAAGGGTTACATAGTATAAATTTAATTATTGGATAATCCTTATTTGGAAATGAGCTAGGTGAGAGTGAGTTGAGAAATGATTTTTGATATGTAGGGACATATGATAGAGCTTCATGCTCAAAATGGGCCTATGGATATGTGCTAAAGAGAAAGAAAATTTTGAGGGTCTAGTCCATAGAAGGGAGAGTGTAGGAAGCTCAAGGAATGAAGAGATAAATAGAACAAGGACTCATGGATTGTTGAAAAAGTACAAGTTAACCCTATAGGTATAGGAAAAAAGAGATCATATGAGGAGGAGGTGGGATCCATGAGTTTGGATACGCTAGGGATGCAAGGATAGAAAGATAAAGAGTCAAGCCTTAAGGTTTTAGAGGTAATAAGCATATTTTATCTAAGTGCAAATGTACAATTTCCCTAAAAAATTTGAAGTCTAGGGAAGGGATAAGCCTTGGATTTTGAGATTGGGAAGCATAATGCACTTTGAAATGTGAATAATTTGGGGATTTAGGCCACAAGGGGACATGAGGACACTATAAAAATTGCAAAGAAGACAACTTCCTCTAGTATTTTAGAGTTTTGAGGGAAATGGGATGATGGAGAAAGAAAAAGGAATGGGTAGAAAGTAGGAGTTGGGGCTTAGGGGAGATTGGGTACTAAGGAATATTATGCATTGGGGGTATGAGATTTGAGAGAAGTTTTAAATTTTGGGAAAGGAAGTGAGGATGACCAAGGTTTGGGGTTTCAATGGGACTTGGAACCCTAAAACCAAGTGCAAAGGTGTTAAAGTTCCTTGGAACTTTGAAAATCTAGGGAAAGAGACTAAGAAATCCCTTAACAAAACACATAACATAAAGGTGACTGAACCAACAATTTTTTGTTTGTTCTATGAACTTCTCTTGCACTCTTAGGATTTTTCAACTAAAAGGAGAGAGATAGAACCCAAAAATTATGGCGGTTCACTCAAAATAGGGAATGTATGATGTAATTATGACTAAATTCAATGATCTAAATGTAGCTAATTGATAGAATTGATTGATTATGAATGCAAAACTAATGAAATATGCAATATTTGAAAACACATATTGATATGTAGAAATGAACCAGAAACATAAAAAAATGCAAATAGAATTGAATGAGATTGAACAGAGTGCACCTGGAGATGAATTGTTGGTGCTGGAAGATTCTGGAATTTGGAAAAAATTAGCGTTGATGACTAGTGGGACTCATTCGCCACTGATGGTGAATGAGTCCTCCTTTTAGTAAATTTCCCTAAAACTAGATTCTGACTGTCAGGAACTGAATTCTAACAAAATCAACTTTTCTAGCCTATAGGTGGGCCTCATTCTCCACTAATGGAAAATCAGTCCTCCTCCAAAATTCTACAAATTTAGGGGTCAAGTTTGTGGACCCAAATATGCACATGTCTTCTTATCTGGTTGACGGAATCAAATCTGCAGAAAATGAATTGAATGTTGTCTCCAAGCTTGAATTATGGTTTAGTTGACTTGAATCATTTTGATGACTTCTTGGCCACTTTTCAACTCCTATTTCTTTGAAAAATTTGCCTACAAGACTTATAAACACACATGCAAAGAGGGAGAAAATGGTTAAGGGTTAGAGTATAGGGATTTACCTTGGTCAAATCCCACTTTGGTAATCAAACCCTTGATAGAGAAATTAAATGGAAACAAGAAAGGAATGATGAATAAATAACAAGCAAGTGTCCTAAACTCACCAAATCCTTGGTGTTGAAGTTTGAAGATATGTCAATGGTTACTCCAAGATACTTGATAATTGTTTGATTGAATGATGCTTTGATGGATTGAATGTAAGAATGCAAATTGATGGTGTGTGAGTGAATGAAATGAATTGGGGTTAAAATGGATGGAAAAACACTTATTTATACACACTTATGCCCTAACAACCCAAGAATACAACATCATAGGCTGACATAAGGTCTTAATGAATAAAAACCCAAAAGAAATTTTGAATTTTGAGCCAAGAGGAACTCATTCTCCATCTGAGGAAAATGGGTCCCACTCTAGGCTTGCAAGTGGGTGTCAGGAGGGTGCTGCCACAATAGTGGTTTACACTTTCTAGGAGATCCTGATTTTTGCTGAAATGACATATTTTTAGAAAGTATAATGATTAAAGCCTTGAAAAGTTCCATTTAAAAGATTCCAATTGAATATGTTTTGATCAAACCACATTAGACCAAGCCCCCTTGGATAGAACCCCACTAGTTTTAAACCATACCTATAATAGAGTCTCCTTTACACCTATCAAAATGTTGATAAAAAACAACTTTTGATTTACCTTTTGCGGGATCAAATGAATTCATTTAAAATTTATTTTTTGTAAGTATGTATTCCTTATTATAAGCTTCCAAAAAAGTATAATTTTAATTAAATTAAATTTGATTATTATATTTATTTTTTATTTCTTCTGAATGTTATAGGTTTTTCACTGAAATTCAAGCTCTTTGTTCTACACATGTGGAAAAATAGCATATTATAAAAAAAAAAAAATATGAGTGCACCAGATATTGAAGTCCTTGATCCAACCAAAAAAAATTGAATTTTGATACATACAAAAAAGTTACATGTTATACAATCATGCTATGTCTAAATTGTAATTAGTTTGACTTTGAAACTTGATTAAAGAAAAAATATTCAATAAAAAACTATCTAACCAAATGGAAGCACTAGATATCGAAGTTACAAATCTAAATTCAAAAGAATTAGAATCCTTCATGGAAAAAAAATTATGTGTTATACGGTGAGCGTCACTTTTTTAAAATGTTGTTTTTTGAAAAAAACTAGTTTTTGAGGGAGATGGAAAAAGAAGTGCAATATGATTCCAAACATTTTGAAAAAAACATATTTATAATCTATAGAAAAAATTTCATGAAACTCTAGTTCACATCATCTTCAAATTCCTCATAGTTTTGCCGCTATAGGTGCCTGAAAGTGAAGATTTAGTTAAAAAAAATATTTCAATGTCCAATGCACAACTCAGGAGGCAAAACATAGAGAAATAAGACACTCAAAATGGGGTGCCAACACTCTCTATCATAGTAGGCCCCAAAGTACTTTATCTCTACTATGTTTAAGGAACAAGTACAAGTAGTGATGAATAAGATTCAATGGGCATATCAATAGATGACAAGATCATGCAAATATAAAGTGCCAAAAGACTAAACTATAGGCTTGACCTAGTCTCGAGTAAGCCTAGATTCATCAAAATTTAATGGACACAAATGTAAGGAAGAAAAGGTGCGTGGAATCGCTTCCTACGCTAACCTTGAGAGGACGATTATGCAAATTCAACTAACTATTATAGAGATTTCAATGGACAAATAAACATGCATAAATTATGAAATATCACAATAAACACATAACACAATAATTACCATGGGGAAACCCTTCCAGGAGAAAAACCCCACCCTCCAAAACCCGCACAATGTATTATTAAATCAAAAAGATTACAATACACTTGCAATGCAAATTCTTACAGGAGCACATCAACACAACTCAAACTTAGACTCAGAGAGACTCCTAGCACTCAGTCTTGCAAATTGAACTCGATGATTCAAACACCTCCCCAAGCCCTCCTTTTATAGTGATTTACAACTGGGAAACCATTTGTGGTTTTACAAATCCATGGGAAAAACAACCATGCCACATGTTACCCACAACCAAGTTAAAATAGCATTTTCGTCCATAATTTTGTCCTCTAGTTTAGACCCCCATTAAATTCATACAATGAGTTGTTTATACTCTAAAAACAACCCTCCTATATTCTAATAGGGACAAGGCACATTTTTAACAGCTCATACACCTTTTTCCAACACATAAACATGTGGAGAACTACCACAAACAAATTCTAAAATTTTATGGAAAAAACTTACAAGGTTGAGACACAATTCTCAACATTCTCCCACTTGTCGAACACCTTGCAAGAGTCAGGGGATCCAAAGTGTCATGGACTTAATTGCTAGGGGCCGAGAGCCCCATAAATTATGAACACCATCTAAATTTCTCTGTGCTCACGATCTTAGTTAATGTATCAGCAACGTTCACCAAAGTCTCCACCTTCTCCAGCTTCACCTTGCCGTCCTCGACCATATCTCTCACAAAATGATATATTACATCAATGTGCTTGGTCCTGGCATGAAATGTCGGGTTCTTCGCTAGGAAGATTGCACTCTGACTGTCACTATAAATTGTCACTACACCTTGTTTGAACTCTATATCTGAACACAATCTCTTTAGCTAGATGGCTTCCTTGCAGGCATGAGTAGCTGCCATATACTCTACCTCTGTAGTGGACAAAGCGACCACAGCTTGTCACTTGCTCATCCAACTAATTGCACCATCGAATAATGTAAACACATAGGCACTGGTGGATCTTCTTTTATCAACATCACCGGCCCAGTCTAAATCCACGTAGCCTTGAATATCCAAGGAATTCTCGTTTCCTGTTCCATGGAAACATATAGAGTACTTTGAGGTACCCTGCAAGTATCTGAAAACTCTTTTTACTGCATCCCAATGTGCTCTTCCTGGATTAGACATGTAACAGGAAAGTACTCCCACTACTTGGGTAATGTCTGGTCTTGTATAGACCATAGCATACATCAAACTTCCAATATCACTCTGATATGGTACTCGAGTCATCTCTTCCATCTCCAATGGGGATGTAGGACACTGTGAGCTAGAAAGCTTTGTTCCCATAGTAACAGGAACACTCAATGGTATGGAATCTTGCATATTGAATCTTCTTAGAATTGTACCAACATACTTACTCTGGCCTAGCCAAAGCTTTTTGTTTTTCCTATCTCTTATAATCTCCATTCCTAGAATATGCCTTGTTGTACCAAGATCTTTCATTTCAAACTTTGCTGAGAGCTGAGATTTTAATTCTGCATTCAAACCTTTTCCTTTTCCAATAAACAACATGTCATCAACATATAAGGCAATAACCAAGAAATAATCACCATCAGACTTGTAATATATACAGTGATCAAATTTAGATCGTACAAATCCCAAACTCAAAACATATGTATCAAACTTCTGGTACCACATCCTAGGACTTTGTTTTAAACCATACAAGGATTTCTTCAACTTATAGACCAAATGACTTTTACCTTTCACCACAAAGTGCTCTGGCTGTGTCATATAAATTTCTTCCTCCAAATCTCCATGAAGGAAAGTTGTTTTCACATCCATCTGCTCAACCTCTAGATCATAAGCAGCTGCAATAGAAAGTAAAAATCGAATGGATGTCATTTTTGCTACAGGAGAAAAATTTCACCATAATCAACTCCTGCAACCTGGGAGTAACCTTTTGCAACCAAACGTGCTTTATACTTCTCAATTCTTCCATTTGAACCCATCTTCCTTTTGAACACCCATTTACAACCAACAGGCTTCCATCCTTCAGGCAATGGTACAAGGTCCCATGTGGCATTCTTCTTAAGAGCTGCCATCTCTTCTTCCATGGCTATTTTCCAGGACTCTGAATCATTCATACCAAGAGCCTCTTCTATAGATCTCAGCTCATCAATATTAGCATTCAAAGCAAATATACACATCCAATCATCAGGAGAATATCCATACCTTTCTGGTGCTTTCCTCTGTCTATTAGACCTTTGAACAAGATCTAGTTCAGGTTCAGTTTCTCCCTCTTTCTCTAATGATTCAGAACTCGTAGATCTCTCCTCAACATCTTGTCTTTCTAAGGGCCTCGATTCAACTTTCTTAGGTGTAGTAGGCAGTTGAATCACATCTTTCTTTTCTTCCATCTGTTCTGGCTGCACTATAATAGAAGAAGGCTTAGTTTCTCTAAAAATAACACTTCTAGAAGGGTGAAGCCACATAAGTGGTTTACACTTTTGAAGAGGAAGGAAATTTTGAATTTTTCCCACTTTCCATATCAAATGGGTTCGGCCAAACCATATGGCTCGACCGAACCATTTAGTTGGTTCGGCCGAACCATATGGTTCGGCCAAACCCATGGCTCGGCCGAACCAGTCGCTGAGCCTAATAAAAAACAATAGTTAAGTGGGTTCGACCGAACTTTGGTTCGGCCGAACCCCTTGAATATGACAAAAACAAAAAAAATTCTCACTTTCACATTTTTACTGTGAATTTACCACTCAATCACTGTCCCTGCGCATGGCAAACATAATCCGAATGGCGACCCAACAAAATTTCTCACTGGCGAAAGCAAATTTCAGGTCCCTCTCTTCAAAGTTCATCATTCCAATTCGCATATCGACCACTATTGAGCACGAGGTATTTAAAATTCAATTTTTTTAGAGTTCAAAATGCATGTATTTGTTTAATTTCGAAACCCTATATGCAATTTTTTAAAAATTTGTTGAATTCAAATTGCACTTGTTTGAAAGTTTTTAAAGCATTTTCAATATAGTATTTTGCTTTCCCGTTTTGCATAATCCAAGGGTTTGAGTAAGGAAAAATGAGTTTCCTCCCAAATTTAGTGCAAAAAAACATTATAATGCCTCTCAACATAGTCTAAAAAATGGAGATAAATAAATTCCTAAAGACTAGAAGTGTAGGGGTCAAGGTCACAAAATAATTTTAAAACTACAAATTTAGGGTCAAACTTGTAGATGAAAATGAAAATTTCATACATGTAGGAGTGAACCATGAAAGTCATAGCTTGATTTGTTAAGGTGTTATAATATTAAATCTTATAAAAAATCAAGAATCATATCATTGATTACGTACATTACAATAAAATATCTCCATATAACAAATGAAGCTAAAAACCCTAACCTTCTTTGTGAATTCTATAGTGTGTTTGCTACATGAGTAATTTTTTTTATGAAAACCATGTTTAGGAATGAAAATATCCAATCCCTTATGCTTCTAAACTAAAGTTTGCAATGCTTATGGTTCTTTTGGCCTTATAGATTCTTGAATCATTTTATAATATAAAACCTACATATAACCTACTTTGGCTCTAATAATTGTAAAAACCTTTAGGAATTCTAAATTGTTGCATCTTGTCTTGATTTTCCCACCATTGTTATTCCTTTTAAAAATTTTACAAATTAGGCGAAGAATCCTTGGACTTATATAGAGGATCCTTATGTATGTTCTTAAAATTATTTAAGGTTAAATGACTTAATCTAAAATAAAGGCATATATGGATCTCTTGCAATTGTAACCTCTTTACTAGTGTTCAAACATATTTGATACCTTGATGGCATGACATAGATGATGTTGCTTGATATTGCTTTATCCATGGATACCCAAATAAAATATGAGATACATCTAAAGAAGAAAGAATATGACATAGAATAAGAACTTCCCTCATCTTTTAGACCAAAAAATTAAGGTAAAATAATGTATCCTATAGTTTCAATCAACATATCATTAGTCAATTTTAAATAAACCCTCAAATATGCATATGCTTGTTGATAAAATGATGATAAAACAAAAATTATTCAATGCATACATTTTATTGGTGAGTAAGATCAATAAACACACCCTTACATGGTTCATGATCCACACAAAACCAAATGACCATTATAAATATTTGGTAATATCTCACAATGTGAAAAAGGTGTCAAAAAAATTAGCATACCTAAATCGTAAATTGACTTGTCATAAAGTGGGTGGGTAGCTTAGTGGTGGAGATTTGCATCCTAACTAGTTCATGGAAATTTCAACATGAGGAGAATTAATAGTAAAATAATAATATCTTTTGACAACATAGGCATCCAAGTACTCATTCCAAGATTGTTGAAGATACAATATTAATACATTAGGATTTCAATTAAATATCACACTTTCCTATAAAAAAATCCCAATTGATCTATCTTTTGGTAGTGCATTTAGTTTGATATATTTTTCTTCCCCATACTTACAAGATTCCTTTATTATCGAAGCTTATTTACTCTAGTATGTTATCCTTGGTTCTCATATGAACTATATATATATAATTCAATCAAGATCCTCTTATCATTACAAATTTAAACTTAGCTTATTTTTTCTCCCAATTTCTTCTTAATGAACATATGGTCTTTCTTCCTCTATTAGCCTACTCATGCACCATCACCAACCATGAATGAATCTCCATGAAGCTAAATACCCATTTGTACTTGGTTGGTGTAAGTTGGGATTAGTGTTCCATTCACTTAAAATCTTATCTTTAATGTTGCTTTTTTCTAAATTCTTTCTAAAGGGCATAGATTACAGTCTAGAGCTTTGATTTTAATATTTTCTTAAAATTAAAAATATTAATGAGCTTGATGCATTAAGCTAAAAAATATCAATTTGGACACCATTAAAACCCTCGAGAGACTCTCGCAAAGTGAAAAGGAGCTCCAAAATTTTATAGTGTGATATGTGAGAAAAAATGAAAAGGTAAGCAATGGGCTCAAGATATTATTATAATAAAATTAAATAAGGAGATCGTGATGATTATTGTACTAGGAGTTACATTGGGAAGAGTGGAGCATCTTTTCATAATAGATGAGACTTATTGTAGTTGACATCTTCATCATAAAGCACTAGTATTGGGAGTGGTTACTATCAAGGTTATGGGATTTAAGGTCCTATATCATTAGTTCGTTTATATTTTGTGTACATGTTCCAATGCATAGTGGGGCATGGGTTCTTTTCTTGTGGACCATGATTTTTTTCCACTCATTACATAAATTAATTGATCATTTCTTGTTTCCCTTGCTCTATATATAATTTAATGTATGACATAAGGTTTAAATAGTGTTATGTAGAAATAGCCAAAACATTAGACTAAAGAAGATTGAGTGGATTGGATTGTTATAATCTTGTTATGAATATTAATAAAAGTTTCATATCTCTTTAGTAGTGGGATTTTTTGAAAGGGTTTCTCCATATTATAATTCTAGTGTTCATGAGGTTTGAATATTTATTTATTTTCTCCACTATTTCATTAATATTATTTGGTATATTGTATGTTTGATTAGACTTAAAGTGCCTCACCATTAGTTGATACTCCTACTATATATATTTACCTTGTTTGCAATAGTTTAGTCCATGTCAATAGTTGATTTGCACCCTTAATAACTTGGTGGGAATATCAAGTATTTTTTATTAAATATAATCAATAATCATTGTAAAAGAAATTTTAAATCAAATGTTAGTCTAGAATGATTATTTGGGTGCTAGATAAACCATTTAAATTTAACCTTCATAATATTACTCTAAATATGTAGTTTTACCAACAAAATGAATGATATTTATGTCTATTACATGACAATTACAAAATCATGACTATAATTCTTTAAATTATACTCATAATCTAATTTAATACTCATAAGATATTAAATCATTGTTTTTCTCAAGAGACGTGTAATTAAATATCAAGAATATTCTTTAGTTTATTAGTCCACAAAATAATTTTAATATAGTCCATAACATTCAATTTTAAAATTCATAGAGTTGTTGGGATATTATCATATCACTAGCTATGGAAAAATTTAGGAAAGGGTGGGATATTACACTGCCCCCTATATTTGTGTGTTTTAGAGAAAATTAGCATGGAAGGTTTGCATTTCTCACAAATAAGAAAAAATCCTGAGAATAATGTACAATATTCTACTATATGTTTTCATATTGTTGAGTTATGCCTTGCAAATTAAATGTGTATCTTTTCCTCTACAACAGTCCATTTATACATAGAACTATGGATTAATGGTTTTATTATATTATGATTGAATTATGCCTCATGTTGGAAATTCCTCTATCTCTTCTTTGCTAAAATACTTTGGAACTAATAGGATTCAATTGTGTTTTATGACATAGGTCTATATTACCACAATGATGTATGTATAGGTGTACATTTTAACTTGGTTAGCTTTCCTAGCAAGTTCTTCATTACAACAATCACTCCACCTTGTCACTCAATCAAGCCCACTAGAACATATATTGGAATTTAACCTCTTTCATACTAAAAGAAAAAGTAATCATTAATTATATTTAATTTACCATATAATTTGATCTAAGTAATGCATTTTATAAGATCTAATTGGTGTATTTACAAAAACTATTTTGTGTTTTGGGCATAGGTGGTCCTAGAAAATATGCATAAATAATAAGATAGACTATGGATTATCTTTTAAATATTGTTCACGGTTTTTCATGTCATATTTTTATAGGAGGTCCTCATAATTGGTATTCTTGTATGGTATTAGAGCCAAGCTAGGTGCATTTGACACCTATGTTGTGGTTCAAGGGAGTGTGTTGGAGAAATGATACACACCTAAGCCATAAAAAGACTCATCACAATGTGAGCCATTAACTCAATAGTAGAGCATCCTAACACCAAATGGGAGGTCCTAAGTTTGAATACTAGTTAGTCCATAGAAATTTATATAAAAGTCAATCACTAGTACATAAGAAGAAGAATAAGTACCCTTATAATTTTTATTAATACCAACAAATTATCATTCCTCACATACATAGGTGAATCAATGATTTCAAGCTCGTCAACATGTATATGTACCTCAATCTCATGACCCTCATATAAAACCATTTTATTAGATTTATTTAGTGTAAAATATTTAAATTTTCATTAGGAGGAACAATTGAAGGATTGACCCCAATATTAACCCCCTCAACCTAATTTTTTTTATCAATCAAATCCTTAATCAATTATTCCTTAATCCCATAAAATGTTGAGAATTATAATTACAATTTAACTCTACAATTTAATAACAAAATTCTTTCTCTATTTATATCTTTTGGAATAACTTTAAGATTTATCTAATGGCAGCTATGGGAGGTGTGATAGGCTTGCTGGTGGGAAAAACAGGAGAAGAGTTTGGGAACAGGTTGGCATTTGCTGTGGAAAAACTTGTTTGCAAATGTATGGTTTGTACAATGGTCATTTCCATTATTTTTTTTTACTATCCTTCACCGGTAATTTTTCTTCTTTTCAAATTTACAAGGGTGGGATATTGATGTAGATGAAGCATTAGAGAGATCCATAATTAAGTGTGGTAGCCTCTAGCTTTAGTTCTTAACATTCATCTCACTTGCACATGCAAATGTTAAAGAATGTATATACTTGTAGATACTTGTTTCTGAGTCAAAAAATCTAAAACAAATAACTTCAATCCTAACATTCCCAATATTTGCATTGGCCAATTTCAATATTAAAAATAGGCCAATGGAAGATAATACTATTAAATTTCATGCAAGAACAGCCAATAACTTATCATCATGGACTTGGATGTGGATCTCCTTTAACATTGTGCATCTCAAATCTAGGATCAAAAATCCAAAATGGATATGTAAAATTTTCAATAGAAATTGAATTGTGTTTGATTTTTATATGTATGTCTTTTTTGTTTCCATTAGGTAAGGAATCAACATTAATTTTCATCTCAACAAGCCTTTAAACATTAATGTCAAGGGTAGATAGAGGCACACTGGGATTAAGGACATGAATGAAAGTAACAAGATGAGAAATGGAAGGTGGTGTATAAATTTTTCGTGACATAATAAATGAGTGTGGAGTGACAAAGACTTGCGTAGGAATATCACAGTGAGGGAACATGGGAAGTGTAAACAAAACTAATGAGAACTAATGTGGAGACAAGAGAACTATGTGCATCATAATAAGTAAGCATGAGATGAGATCTAGGAAAAAGGAGAGGATAAATTTGGGGAAATTTGGTGGAAGGAGAAATAAATTGCATTATAAGATAGATAGGAGTAAAAAAATAAGGAGGAATACATGGAAAGAAGCTTGGGATGGAGGGAAAATGGCACATCACTCAAAGGGATTGTTGAGCTTATCCTTTTACCTATTTAACTTTAAGTACTTTCTTTCCACATGGCTTATTAATCAACATAGTATATGAAGGAGATCAATCATTGTACTGGGATTAATATTACTAGCCAAATTTGCAAGATCCAAAGAAAGGTTGTGTGCATCAAAGCTATATCTTGATTACCATTTTCTCAACAAGGGCCTCATGGTCAAATGATTCTTCTCCATTATGATAAATTTAGTATCATGCATATTCCCAATCATACCAATTTTAGCTTGATTCACAACCATGGTGGGATTGAACTATGACTTCTTATAGTTAGGAAAAGAGGATGATTTTGGTATTAGAAGGAAATAAGGATCGAACAATGTTTAGATTTGATTAAGAAATTAGACAATGAGAAAACACTTAAATCTAAAAACTAAATAAGATTCAAGAAAACCTTTAGACTACTTGGGTATCAAAGAATGATTTACATAATAAAAAGTTGAAAATCTACAAATAGAAATACCAAGTTACAAAAACAAGAATAATCGTTATGGTAATAGAAAGAGAAAATGCTTCCTCTTAAAAAACATAACATTAAATACCAAAACATGATTCAAGTACCAACACATTCAAGTACCAAAGCATTAAGTATGATGATTGGGATGAGAGGATCAACTTGGGGAGGATTATTATAACA
>VDFB02271358.1:173133986-173254778 GCA_007258455.2 Sequoia sempervirens
TTATAATTGTATATAAATTTTAACAGTTTATCCAAAATATCTCCTTTTACAATCTTCTTAAAATTTTGATTGTATTTTATAGCAAAAAATCTTTAAATACGGTCATAGGGCCATCAAATTTAAGTTATGATTTAAAAATAATATAAATAATAATATGTATATTAATATTAAAAATAGTGGGTTCGACCGAACATTCTTGGAATGTTCGGTCGAACCCATTTAATTTCTTTTTTTAAATGCATGGATTGGTGGTTCGGCCGAACATGGGTTCGGCCGAACCCATGCTCGACCGAACCATTCCAATATGTTTGGCCGAACACTAGTTCGGCTGAACCCCCTTTTTTTCACCCTTCCTTCCTAAGGCACCAGAATTGTTGAAAATTTTGCGTTTCGAAGCTTGATTTGAGAATGAAAATGGAGAAGATCTCAAAACAAGCGGTATTGGGTTCCCCCCTCAAAAGCGAACTATCCAACGAATATAATTTTACTATGTTTTTGATTATATTATCTATCTATTTTAGGAATTTCTACCATTAAATATGGGTTTTCACTGAAAAAAAAACTCTCTGTTCTGCACAAGTGGAAAAATAGAAGATTATCAAAAAAAAAAAATTAAAAATATGAGTGCACTAGATATTGGAGTCCTTGATCCAACAAAAAAAAAAAAATTGATACATACAATAAAAGTTGTGTTATACGGTTGTCTGAATTGTAATTGATTTGACTTTGAAACTTGATTAAAGAAAAAATATTCAATAAAAAACTATCTAACCAAATGGAAGCACTAGATGTCAAAGTTAGAAATCTAAATTTGAAGAGATTAGATTTTATCTTTCAAGGAAAAAAAGTTATGCGTTATACGGTGTGCGTCACTTTTTAAAAATGCTATTTTTTGAAAAAAACCAATTTTCGTGGGATATGGAAAAAGAAGTGCAAACTGATTCCAAAAAAATTGAAAAAAATATTTTTAAAATATACAGACAAAATATGACAAGACTCTAGTTTGCATCATCTTTAAATTCTTTACGGTTTAATCGCTATAGGTGCCCGAATGTGGAGATTGTGTTAAAAAAAAAATATCAGTGTCCAGTTAGGCCAAAAAGTGTAAACCACTATTGTGGGATCACCCAGAATAAAATACCTTTTGTGCAATAGGATCCCAAAGCTTGTATCCTTTCACACCATAACTATATCCGATGAAGATACATTTGACAGCTTTGTTGTCCAATTTTGTCTGCTTCTCCTTTGGCACATGAGCATATGCCTCACAACCAAACACTCTCATATGTCTAAGTGAAGGCTTGTGGCCCGACCATACTTCCACTGGCATCTTATCAACAAGAGCTAATGTAGGAGACCTATTTATCAGGTAGCAGGCAGTGCCAATAGCTTCAGCCTAGAACTTTTGTTCCAGTCCAGCTCCACTCAGCATACTCCTAGCCTTCTCCATCAAGGTCCTGTTCATTCTTTCTACAACTCCATTCTGTTGTGGAGAATACAGAGTCATCTTCTCTCTTTTAATACCACAATCTTTACAAAATGTGTCAAAATCATTAGAGAAATATTCACCACCATTATCAGTTCTCAAACACTTTATCTTCTTTCCAATATGCAACTCAACCATTGCTTCAAATTCTTTGAAATGACTGAAAACTTCAGCTTTACTCCTAAGTAAATAAACCCATGTTCTTCTACTAAAATCATCAATGAAAGAAACATAATAAACTGATCTACCAATAGAAGAAACATCAACTGGACCAAATACATCTGAATGGATAAGATCCAAAATACATGAAGACTTATGAGAACTCAAGTAAAACTGAATACGATTTTGTTTACCATAGATACAATGCTTACAAAAATCAAACTCAAGATTGTAGTCATTCAACCCATCGACAAGGTTTTTATTTTTCAAGGTCCGTAGACCCTTCTCACCTATGTGGCCGAGTCTTTGGTGCCATAACATGGTCTTCTCTATAGGAAAATTTGATTCGTTAGATAGAACACCCTTGGGTACTCAAAAACCACGACCATCTGTTGAAAGAGAAACCCTCTCCTTCTCCAACAAAGTAGTCTTTTTCACAATCTTATCAAAAGTACTATTGCACTCAACCATGCATGCATCAAGCTGGTACAATGTACCCAATCTGCTTCCTCTTGCTATTACCATAGCACCTCTCACCATTTTCACACCTGCTTCAAAAAACTGTACAGGTACACCCGCATCTATTAGTTTGCTAACAGATAACAAATTTCTTGCTAGTCCCGCGATATGCAAGACACCATCAAAAAATTTCACATGAATACTTCCACGACCAACAATATCAAGAACTAAGTTATCACCCAAATACACCTTACCATCATCAAAATTTTCATACTTACTAAACCAGTTTCTATTAGGAGTCATGTGGAAAGATGCACCTGAGTCTATCAACCGTGCATTGTCACCTGCATGAGTGGCCAAGGCTGTGATGAAAGCATCTCCATCTTCTTTCTCGGACTCAGGATTAGAATCTTGCTTCTTCTTCTTCTTCTTCTTCTTCTTCTTCTTCTTCTCCTCTTTGCAGTCCTTTCGGAAGTGTCCAGGTTTGCCACAATTCCAGCAGATTGCGTTGGACTTACTAGGAGATTTTGATCTCCCCTTATTCTTGGACTTAGAATGGCCATGTTGCTTTTCGTTCTTGCCTCTTTCTTTTGGTCTTCCTCGAACACTCAAAGCCTCTTTGGCATTCAGAGAGACCTTCCTTCTCATCTCCTCAGAAAGTAGAGAACCAACAACGTCCTCCATCTTCAAGACAACTAAAGTGCTCCCTATGGCCATGACAAGGTTCTCCCATGAGTCTAGCAAAGAACACAACAAAGTTTGGCACCTTTCTTCTTCATCCATCTTAACCCCAACTGAGGTCAACTGAGTCACCAACATATTGAATGTTTCAAGATGCTCATAAATTCGTCCACCTTCTTCCATTCTCAGGGAATACAACTTCTTCCTCAAGAAAATCTTATTCACAACTGATTTCACTTGATAGATCTCACTTAGCTTCTTCTAAAGCTTCTTTGCAGTAGATTCTTCATTCACATTAATCAGAATTGAATCTGTAAGACACAATCTAATGAGACCTTTAGCTTTTCTATCCATTGCATCATATTGTATAGCTAAAGTTGGATCTGTGGGCCTCAGCGTATTCTCATCCACCGCATCCCATAGATCTCGATCAATTAACAGATCTTCCATCTTCAGCTTCCACATCTCAAAGTTCGTGTGAGAAAACTTCTCTACATCAATTCTCCCCGACGTGCTTTCCATCTTTTCAATCCTGCAATACAAAAAATAAAATACTCTACACAAGCTCCCACTCAAACCTTGATTAGCTCAAAAAACCCTGTACCCAACAAATAGAACCAAAACTATCCAGGCTCTGATACCACTTGTAAGGAAACAAAGGTGCACGAAATTGCTTCCTATGCTAACCTTGAGAGGACGATTATGCAAATTCAACTAACTATTACAGAGATTTCAATGGAAAAATAAACATGCATAAATGAAATATCATAATAAACACATAACACAGTAATTACCATGGGGAAACCCTTCTGGGAGAAAAACCCCACCCTCCAAAACCCGCACAATGTATTATTAAATCAAAAAGATTACAACACACTTGCAATGCAAGTTCTTATAGGAGCGCATCACCACAACTCAAACTCAGACTCAGAGAGACTCCTAGCACCCAGTCTTGCAAACTGAACTCAATCATTCAAACACCTCCCCAAGCCCTCCTTTTATAGTGATTTACAACCTGGAAACCATTTGTGGTTTTACAAAACCATGGGCAAAACAACCATGCCACATGTTACCCACAACCAAGTTAAAATAGCATTTTCGTCCATAATTTTGTACTCTAGTTTAGACCCCCATTAAATTCATACAATGAGTTGTTTATACTCTAAAAACAACCCTCCTATATTCTAATAGGGACAAGGCACATTTTTAATAGCTCATACACCTTTTTCCAACACATAAACATGTGGAGAACTACCACAAACAAATTCTAAAATTTTCTAGAAAAAGCTTACAAGGTTGAGACACGATTCTCAACAACAAATACAATTCTAGAATCCTAATTTTTGATCGTCAAGCATAATATACAAAAAATGTTCATCATAAAAACACTAAATTTACATAGACTTGATCACAATCTTTCTCTTTTATTTAATCTCATCTCTTAATTAATTTAGGTCTAAGTGGTTGAGATTGATTGGTCAATAATTAGACTCTAAATTAGTATAGGGTGTGTTTATTTTCTCTACATTTTTGTGATTTCTCAATTTCAAAATCCATCTTAATATTTTCCTCTAGGTTTTTTACCCTTTTTTACAACTAGTTTTTCGTTGTCAGTTTTATTTTTTCTTATCTACCTATCTTGTAATCAAATATGCAAGCTACTCTATTTCAAATGAACCCATCTATCCTCTTTCCATAATGGATAAACAATTATACCCTTTATTTATGCATGGTCCATCATAGTAATACATGTCTAAAACTTGTGTTAACAATAATTGCATATCTATATTTTTATTCCTTTCAATGTCTCTTCCTATTTTCTAATTTATATTTTTTACACTTATTCTATAAAACCCTAACCTCGATTCTAATAGATTAATTATATTTAATACTAGTTCAATATTTAATTTATATATTTTTTAAAAATATAATAATTCTTTATAATCATAATTTTTAATGTATATAATAACTCTTTAATTTTCATAAACACCTTCTAAACTTTTGTCTCTTCACACTTATACTCAATATTCTTTATGTTTCATATAGGAAACATGAAATATATGAATGTTGAAATATGAATTACTCATGATTTCTCTTTTAAGATTGTAAAGTGTTATAATATATATATATATATATATATATATATATATATATATATATATATATAATTTAGATTTTATTTATTTATTTATGATTTGTTGTGTGCTTGCATGAATTGGAAGCAACAGGTTCCAAAAATGAAAGGAAAAAGAAAGAAACAAGCAACCCAACAAACAGTTCTACAAAAACTCTCCAAGGTGAATAATTTACGTGATCTAGCTATAATGTTTAAGCTTTAATTAATCATTGTTATTCATAAAAATTTATGGAAGTTGAATTCATAGATAATCTTGTACAGTGTTTGATTTCCTCTTTGACTGCAAGAGAAGGTATCTCCCCATTTAAGCTTTTCTCATGGGTTGTTTGATGATCTTTGAACCAAACATCCTTCGCTGATATCCTAAATTAAGAGTAACTACACTGTATGGATTGCTACAGGCAACAGATCGTCAGAATTGCTCAAGGTTGCACAAATTTTGGAATGCTCTATGGAAGGAATCTGCATCGCCTGAAAATTTACGATCCAGATTGCGCAAATTTTGGAATGCTCTATGGAAGGAATATGCATCGCCTGAAAATAAATTTTGGAATGCTCTATGGAAGGAATCTGCACCGCCTGAACATTTGCACAAGCTTAATAAAATTTTAAAAGATTATGATCCTAAAAATCATCAAATTTTTAAGTCACTGGCCGTCATGGACCGCCGTTATATGGTATGCAGACTTACATTAATTGTATTAGTCGTTGAGTTTTCCGCCCCCTCCCATATTCCAACTTATCTACGCTAAGGGGCTGTCTACATTTCGTGTCCGTAATTTCCTTTGCAATCCGATGATTTATTATATTATTTTGCAGTTGTTTAAACGTTTGAGAGTGGACGGAAAACTAATTAGCCGAAAGTTCGACCTACTTTACTTTGATATTCTAATATATTTTCTTAAAAATATTTAAATTTACAAAATTCTTAAGTAAATGATCAATTCCATCTTCATTTCCAAGCATCTTTTAACTAAGAGATTGGTATTTGTTCTGGGTCTGGTGTGATTCAGTTTGAAGAGAAAGAAAGTCGATCTGGAAATCAAACAGTCGATGAAATGCCACGGCAAGAAGACTCGGGAGAGGTGGAGGAAGACTCGGTACAGGGGGAGGAAGACTCGGCCGGGCTTAAGTGTCACACACTAAGCTCTGACTTTGGTCAAAACTCCGTTTCCGTTTGCTATTTCCGTTTCTGTTTTCTTGCGTGGCTAAGTTTTCAAGTTATCGGGCAAGTACAAGCAGACAAGTATTTTCACGTTCACATAATAGTGTCAGTATTTGTCAGCATTGTCTTATCTGAATGTCACACGCAACCTCCTGCTGCGATTACGAACGAACTTGATCTTGTTATTAATGCTGAGCGCGCCTAAATCAAACTCAAAAATCACCTAAATTTCCCGCCTCATAGATTACCTGAGATGTGTATACCAGGCTATTCTGGGATTTATACATGCCGCTTCAAAACAGTTTTTGACGATTCTATTTTATGATAGCGTCAATGTAGCTGTCGAGATGGAGGACATGGGAGAAGCTTTTGTCAATTGCCTTCTTCAGTATTGCGATCGTGGAGGAACTGCCTTATCATCAAGGTTAGATGCCACAGAGAAAATATTAACGAAAGGAGCTTGACACCACTCTGGACGTGAAAAAGCCTGTAGTCATCTTCTTGAGCGATGGGGAAACAATGGTGGAGGGGATCCCCTCTATTATGTGGACAGAATGAGAAGAGATGAGCCTAGAATGATACTCACACAGGAACAGGTCTGAAAGGGATCTAACAACGAACATCCAAATAAAAATGCAAAGAAAGGAAGTGGAATCCAGTAATTATTAAATAGTATTCCTAACAATGATAGAAAACCCAGTATTTTTGGGGGCTGTTCGATTTGAAAAGTTTTCAGACAAAATATAGATCTGCAGACAGAGTTTCTACAATAATTAGTCTTACTAATAGTAATTTCAATAATTTTTCTTTTGAAAATCCTTCCTGCCGTCACATTCATCCAGAAGTAATTTCCATTTTTTTTCTAGATGTACACATCAAAATTCAATTTTACTATTAGAAACCTTTATTCTGCTTGACCAGTAAAAATATAAGCCCTAAAAGGGTGTCAATCTAAGGATTAATAGCGCACAAGTAACCTTGAAAATTTAATATAGGGTAGACTTGGTAAAGTCTGGACAGAGCTATAGCTAGGCCACATAAAAATATGTTAGATACAATATGTTTTTCTGAGTTTGGTGGCATATGGTGCATATATAGCTCTCTTAAGACTGCTAATTTAGATATTTTTTGTAATGTTTTCACTGGGTAATGGAATAGCTATTGGAAGAGGAGGGGTTGCTGTGTCAATGGTAAAGATGGCTGGATATAGGTGGGGCAGCTGTAATAAATGGAGAGAATGGTTTATATGAGAAGAGTCAACAACCAGAAGAATCGGACAATGCTAGAAGTACCAGTCAGGAAAGTTATCAATTTGTTTTTAAGGGGAATTAGCAAAGGCAAACTCCCCACACGCACAACAACTATTATGATCAGAAATATTCTGAATGGATGCGGGTATGGCCAGTATGAATTTTACGGCTTGTGAGGCCAACAGGTTTTATGTTTATAATGATGACTTTATATTTAATATATAAATCAAATTCATTTTTATTTTTGATTAATCTTTAGAATAATATTAAAAAAATTTCACCTTTTGTTCATTTCAAATCTATATCAATTTCTTTTTCAATTATTTATTTATTATAATGATTATTTTATATTAAATAATTTATAAATAAATTTTTTATGTATAAAAATAATAAATATTAATATTATTTTATGTATAAATAATGAGATTGTTTTATATATTATTTAATCAATTTATATATTATTACTGAGAAGATTTTTCAAACTTATAATATTATTATAAATCTTTCATTTAATCAAAATAAAATATTCTATGGTAAATCAGAATTTGCTGCTGGATTGGCCTTGTTGTGTAACAGTATGTAATTTCCAATTTTGTTAATAAAGTGTTTTTTTTTTCAATAGAAAAAAAAAAAATTGAAGTTAAGAAATAAACTAGAATATCCTTTTGCATTTGATATTATTTCAGATAAATTAATATTTCAAAATTATAATAATTTATAATAAAATAGACTATGGGAAGACATAGTCTTAAATAATATACTAATAATTGTTGAGAGAATGGGAAAGTAAATACCTTTTACAATTGTTAATATTTTAGATAAAAAAATATTTCAAAATTATAATAAAATAAAATTAAGATAGACTATGGGAAGAGAGTCTTAAATAATCATATTTTCTATTGATAACATACTATATATAAAAACATGTACTAAAATAAAATAGATTATGATAAGACTTAGTCTTAAAAAAATCTACTAATACATGTTGTAAGAATGAGAAATCTAAGTAGAAAGGGTAAATAATGCTTAGAAGAAATTAAGAATTAATAAATATAAAGAAACTAATTAAAAGGTGGAAGAAAGAATTATTATTTTATTATCATATATATGTTTGATTTTCTATGATTGTTCTTTCATATTATTAATTGTTAGAAGAATTCCAAACATATAATATTATTATAAGATTTTTTATATAATATTAATTAAATTATATAATAAATTATGTTATTATATTACATGTTTGAAATAATAAGAATTAATTTCTATGGTTATTTTTGTTCCTTTGTCTCCCTTCTCCTTTTATTTATTTTTCTTTAGTCTTCTCTAGTATGTTTGAATTTAATACTCTCAACCAATTTAAAACTATTATGAATTAATTTAGGTTGAAAGTATTTTCTCATTATTTATGCATAAAATAATATTAATATATATTATTTTATATTAATATTAATATAATATAAAAAAAATTATAAATTATTTAATATAAAATAAGATCATTACCATAAATAAATAATTAAGGAAGAAATTGATATAGATTTGAAATGAAAAAAGGTTAAAAAATATTACTTTTAAGATTAACTAAAAGATAAAAAATAATGAGATAAAAATAAATTAATTAAATAATATAAAAATGGGTTTGACTTATATATTATTTAATATAAAATAATCATTATAATAAATAAATAATAATGGAAGAAAAAGATAGGGGTTGAATTGCACAAATAGTGAAAAAATTACATCATAAGATTAATTAAAAAATAAAAAATAAAGAGATACAAATATTAAAAACTAATTGACCTAGATTACACTATAATACACAAAAAAGCTTAAAATAATAAAGCAATCAAGGGAAATAAGAAAAAATTCCCTACATGGATCAAATTGGTGGACCTCCCATTAGAGTACTGGAATGTGGAGGCTATGGTGAAAATAGGGGATGCATTTGGGGTTCATGAAGGCTTTGTGAATGGCAAAGGAGCGAAGGCCAACATTTTGGTGGAAATAGCAGAAGCGGTGGAAATCTACAAAAATCTAGAGATCGTGATGAAGTATGGAAGTTGGTAGCAAAAAGTAGAAGTGTGTGAAGGAGCTCACACAAGGAAATGTCTCTTCAAAAAGGAAATTCATGAAGGATACTCAAAAAAGGGGGTGGAAAATAGTGAGTGATCCCTAGGAATTGGAGAGATAGGAGGAAACTGAGCTCAGGAAGATCAAGCCCGAACCGGGGAGGGATCAAAACAAAAAAAGATGTCAGGAGCCAAAAAGAGAAAGTTGGATTGGGAAGGGAAAGGCAAAAAAGAGATATCGCAACCATTGCCAGCACATTCGAAAGAGGCAGCTTCACATGCAAAGAAAGATTTAAATACCCTCTTAGAAGAAGCAAAAGAACTTCAACATGACATCAACACACATATAAAAAAATGTGCCTTGATAAAAAATACAAACCTTCTTCCTATTTAGGTGGCCAACCCCTCACTACTAGATGGGTGTTTCATGCCTAGAAGAGCCTCAACTGCCTCAATCTCTTATGTGGTAAAGTCTTCAAGTCTGAGCATTGGTGGGGGTTCTCCAATTGAGCCTATGTTTCCACTTTTTCATTAAAATCCTTTTGGAAGTGTAAGGAAAGAAAAGGTGTGGAATCACTTTCCTAATGACAATTATAAGAAGATAATGCAGACTTAAGGTTCAAATCTCAAATTACAGTACACTAAAGATGCACATTAATAGGAACATATAAGAACAAATTAAGACAACACAGAGTAGACACCAATATTTACATGGGAAAACCCTTCTAGGAAAAAACCCACCACACCAAGAAAAAACTCTTTGTATTAAAATGAAGAAGATTCACATACAAAGTTATAGTTTTTCCCTCTCAGATGTCAATTCACAACATATAATTTAGGTAAACTCTCTGTATTACAGTGAAGAAGATTCACATACAAAGCTATAGTTTTTCCCTCTCAGATGTCAATTCACAACATATAATTCAGGCAACATTACCAATTTCCTTGATCAATCACATTCCCACATCAAACTCTACAATTTCAATCACTATTACAATCTACTAACACATACAAAAATTTTCCTTCTGAGAGAATTCTCCAATCTATCTACATCACTAGACCCATGTTGGAAAGATACCAATTCAATTCCCAGTTGTTACAGCAGACTAACTGTCGCTTAGCAATTTACTTATTGGGCCATCGATGAGACAACATCAAACCTTCCACCAATCTATTTGAATCACCCTAATACATGCTTGTCATGGTACACTATTGACCAAGTCCATCACCACATTGGAGAGAGTCCATATCACCTCCCACCAATATGAGCAAGTCCTACCGATGTCCACTTTACCACTAAAAAGGTTCACCATGTATCGACATATTGGTGAGACAATAACTTGTCTCTCACCAATATGAGGATGCCAAATTGATGAAGTTCATATAGGTCGATGTGGTCGGCACGACCAAGTTAGCATCAACTAATGCTTTGCACCAATCTGCTTGGGTCCCACCATAGCCATCAGTCCATCGTCGAGACACAAGGGAGAGTCCCACTGAAGTCCCTGAGTCGCACAGACAACAAAGTGTTCTTCCTTGGAAAGAACTATATCGGGCTGTTATTGAGACTACCATTAGGGTCCCATCGAAAAAACTAAGTCCTTCTGATAGATCAAACTGCTAACATCACAAATTTTCAGACCATCGCGGGCACAAAGAACAAGGTCTTGCCAATAGAACATAGTCTTGTTGATCAATAGCCAACTGATCACTATTTGCTACCATTAGTCACACTAATAAGCTGAGGCACAATTTCAATAGTAAGATCTCTAGTGCTTGAAGGAAAATCTCTGAGCTTGGTTGTCCAACCTGCCAAGTGTGGCTAAACCTGACCTCCTGTAGGTTAATTTGCAAAATAGCATCCTCCAACAACTTGAGAAATTTGAACTTTGACACCTTATTTATTAGTATTTTTGTGAAATCCTATATTTTTTTTCCTATCTTGGTTATTATGCATCTAGTGTTAATTTATGTGTGGTTTTTTGGTTATGATCATACCTTTGGGTGTTATGGTTCATATAGTAAAATGATAGGCCCAAATTAATTTAAGAGAAAGATATGGTATATATAAAGATGGACATGAAATTTAATGTAGTCTGCTAAATAATATACAATTGGGTAATAAAACTTACAAGGATTTCCCTAAATATAAATGAGTTGGTTTTGATCCCAAAAAAATGACATAATTTGAAGCTAGAGTTAATGATGTAACTGGAGGGGACATCCACATTGTGTTTGAATAAGATTGATACAACTTACAAGTCCTCTCCATATTTGTAAATAAGTCATAAAACTCTCTCCATTACGTTGTTTAGAATTGCAAAGATCCAGCATGGTGACCTCATGCTCTAGATCCAAGAGGGAATGAGTCACTAGACTCCTAATAGACTACATTTATAATTCTAACTTAATGGTAAAAGACAACAAGAAAGCATGTAGATCCAAGAGGAAATGAGTCACTAGACCATGCACTAATTTTTCCCTTGTGATCTTCCCTTCCTTTTTCCTTTAACCATATATGAATAATTGGTGCATCGTTAGTCGCTTAGATAGTCTTTTCCTTAACTCTTACAAAATACAACCATCCACAACATCTCTTAGTATCAATTTAGCAATAGTCATAACAATGGTTGATACCAAATTGTTCCACAAATCTACAAACAACATAAAAAGGTTTGGGATGCATGACACTTTAGCAATTAGTATGACATTTCTCTCTTACTCTTTAACTTGCATGTTCTTATAGAAAATTATGAATCTTGGAACCTTTTCCCTTATTATTCCTCTACTCTTGTTCTAGCTCATTGTTGATCCCTACTTGTAGGATTGTTTGTATTTGCTTGGAACAACAAACTCATAAAATGAAATGTAATGCTAATCTTAAAAAATCTAGAGCTATTTTGATCTTTCTTTAGGATATTCCTCTTATGTGAAGAGATAGAAGCCATGAATGTTAGTTATACTATCATTTTTGCATATTCTTTCAAAAAAAAATTGTAGCCACCCATATGCCAAAAATACAAATGGAAATTCCCTCCACATGACCAAATTAGATGAGATCATTCAACCATCTAATAAAGAAAGGGCCTAAATATATGTTGCATCTACATCACATTCAAATCCTCCAAGAAACACTCCTCTTTCCTTGACCATAATTCATTTACTATTTTATTATTTTTAATCAAAAAATTCATCACTGTTTGGTTCGAAAAGCCCTTCAACCAATTCATCTCTATTTATTTATTTTATTAATTTATAAAATTGTATTAAATGCATCACCTTAGCATGCAATTCAAATGTTTCACACTTCAATTTGACTCTTAATAATGACATGGAGGGAAATGATAGTGACTATCTAACCCCATATTTACAAGGGGGCATGGATGCATCATGCCATACCATAACTATTTTTGGGTGTAGGTTTTGTTTTTTTCTATTGGTACATAGTATTTTATCTTTTTAAGATGTATGTGAAGTGTTAGAACAATTTCTATTGCTTGTATGTTGATTTTTATTGTGTAGTGTATTGTTTGGCATAACTAAGACCCCAACACAATAAAAATAAATGTACAAGCAAGAGAAATTGTTCTTACACCACATAAATCTTAAAAAGATAAAATACTATGTACTAATAGAAAGTACAAAACCTATGCCCAAAAACAATTATGGTATGGCATGATGCATCCATACCCCCTTGCAAATATGGGGTTGGATAGCTACTATTGTTTCCCTCCATGTCATTATTAAGAGTCAAATTGAAGTGTGAAACATTTGAATTGCATGCTAAGGTGATGCATTTAATACAACTTTATAAATAAATAAAATAGAAACAAATTGGTTAGAGGGATTTTCAAACCAAAGTGATGAATTTTTTGATTAAAATAATAAAATAGTAAATGAATTATGGTCAAGGAAGAGGAGTGTTTCTTGGAGGATTTGAATGTGATGTAGTTGCAACATATATTTAGACCCTTTCTTTAACAGATGCTTGAATTATCTCATCTAATTTGAAAATGAAAAATTAGATTCAAATCTACAAATCACTAAACTAATGTAAACCACTTCCATAATTTTTAAATTTGATCAAAGATTACAAGTAAATAAATTGTAAATTGAATTTTAAAACTTTAGAATGAATACAAATAAAATAAAACAAGATAAATATTATTTATGAACTTATGCCAAATAAATAAACAAACAAATAAATAAAATACAATTTTGACCCGACTTTTTAAAAAATATTTGTTCTTTTTTTGGGAATAGGAAACAAAATTAAATGAAAATTCACTCACAATTTTAAAAATGAGCGACAACAAGAGCACATATTTTAAATTGGATTTAGATTACAAGCCCTTATACTTGTCATACATCCCAAACCTTTTTATGTTCTTTGTAGATTTGTGGAGCAATTTGGTACTATTGCTAAATTGATACTAAGAGATGTTGTGGATGCTTGTAAGTTAAGGAAAACACTGTCTAATAACATAATTTAAAATCTTATAATAATATTATATGTTTGAAATTATTTTAACAATTAATAATATAAAAAAATAATTAGATAAAATAGAAAATCAAACAACATATATATGATAATAAAATAATAATTCTTTTTTCCACCTTTTAATTAATTAATTTATATTTATTAATTCTTGATTTCTTCTAACCAGTATTTACTTTTTCTACTTAGATTTCTCATTCTTACAACATATATTAGTACTCTTTTTAAGACTAAGTCTTACCATAATCTATTTTATTTTAATACATGTGTTTATATATAGTATGTTATCAATTGCAAATAGGATTATTTAAGACTATTTTCCCATAGTCTATCTTAATTTATTTTATTATAATTTTGAAATATTAATTTATCTAAAATATTAATAATTTCAAAAGGTATTTATTAGATGAGATAATTCAAGCATAGGCCATTAAAGAAAGGGCCTAAATATATGTTGCAATTACATCACATTCAAATCCTCCAAGAAACACTCCTCTTCCCTTGACCACAATTCATTTACTATTTTATTAGTTTTAATAAAAATATTCACCATTGTTTGGTTGGAAAATCCCTTCAACCAATTCATCTCTATTTTTTTATTTTATTTTACTGTATTAATTTATAAAATGTATTAAATGCATCACCTTAACATGCAATTCAAATGTTTCACACTTTAATTTGACTGTGAATAATGACATGGAGGGAAACCATAGTGGCTATCCAGCCCCATATTTGCACCTGCATGGATCCATCATGCCATACCATGACTTTTTTTGGGCATAGGTTTTGTACTTTCTATTGATACATAGTATTTTGTCTTTTTAAGATTTTTATTGTGCAGTGTATTGTTTCAAGTAACTAAATTTTTAATGAGTTTTAAAAATAAAATAATAATAAATTTTGATTTCTAATTTAATTAGTTTTTAATTGTTTACATTATTATTTGTTTTAATTATAAGAAAATAATTATTGAAAAATATAATAATTCTTTAATTTAAAAGAAAATAAATAATATTTAAAATAATCTAATTATTGAACAAATAATAAAAGTATTTGTTCTTATCTATTTATTATCTAATAGTCTTTGTTGCTTTTTTCTTATTGCCCTTGATTGATTTATTATTTTAAGATTTTTTATGTATGATAGTGTAATCTAAGTCAATTAGTTTTTAATATTTGTATCTCTTTATTTATTTTTTTAATTAATCTTATGATGTAATTTTTTCACTTCTTCAATTCAACCCCTATCTTTTTCTTCTATTATTATTTACTTATTATAATGATTATTTTATATTAAATAATATATAAATCAAACTCATTTTTTATATTATTTAATTAATTTATTTTTAATTTCATTTTTTTTATTTTTTAGTTAATCTTAAAAGTAATATTTTTTTTGTCAATGGGCCCTTGGTCTACTGGTGAAGTTGAAAGGTTCTAAATGAGCCCACCAAGGATCAAATCTTGTTGAGTGCAAGGCTCTGACATTGAAAAAGGGATGAGTCACCCAACGAGTCACCCAAGAAAGCTACAATTAATTTGTGGATGACCTCCATCAAAAAGAAAAAAAAAAAAAATTCATTTCAAACCTATAACAATTTCTTCCTTAATTATTTATTTATTGTAATGATTATTTTATATTAAATAATTTATAAAAAAAAAATTATATTATATTAATATTAATATAAAATAATATATAATAATATTATTTTATGCATAAATAATGAGATTGTTTTATATAGACAATTAGAAAATACTTTCAACCTAAATTAATTCATAATAATTTTAAATTGGTTGAGAGTACTAAATTCAAACATACTAGAAAAGACTAAAGAAAAATAGATAAAATGAAAAGGAAGACAAAGGAACAAAAATAACCATAGAAATTAATTCTTCTTATTATTTTATTTTAATACTTGTTTTATATATATTATGTTATCAATAGCAAATAGGATTATTTAAGACTCTCTTCCCATAGTCTATCTTAATTTTATTTTATTATAATTTTCAAATATTAATTTATCTAAAATATTAACAATTGTAAAAGGTATTTACTTTCCCATTCTCTTAACAATTATTAGTACATTATTTAAGACTATGTCTTCCTATAGTCTATTTTATTATAATTTATTATAATTTTGAAATATTAATTTATCTAAAATAATATCAAATGCAAAAAGATATTCTAGTTTATTTCTGAACTTTAATTTCTTTTTTTTCTATTGAAAAAAAAAACACTTTATTAACAAAATTAGAAATTACATACAACAAGGCCAATCCAACAACAAATTCTAATTTACCATAGAATATTTTATTTTGATTATATGAAAGATTTTATAATAATATTATAAGTTTGAAAAATCTGATGAATGATAATATATAAATTGATTAAATAATATATAAAACAATCTTATTATTTATGTATAAAATAATATTAATATATATATATATATATATAAATGATTTATAAATTATTTAATATAAAATCATCATTATAATAAATAAATAATTGAAAAAGAAATTGATATAGGTTTGAAATGAACATAACGTGAAAAAATATTATTCTAAAGATTAATAAAAAATAAATAAAAAAAATTTATTTATTTATTATTTAATATAAAATCATCATTATAAACATAAAACCTGTTGGCCTCACAAGCCATACCTGCATCCATTCGGAATATTTCTGATCATAATAGTTGTTCTGCGTGTGGGGAGTTTGCCTTTGCTAATTCCTCTTCAGAAACAAATTGATAACTTTCCTGACTGGTACTTCTAGCATTGTCCGATTCTTCTAGTTGTTGACTCTTCTCATATAAACCATTCTCTCCTCCATTTATTACAGCTGCCCCATCTGATATCCAGCCATCTTTACCATCGACACCAGCAACCCCTCCTCTTCCAATAGCTATTCCATTACCCAGTGAAAACATCACAAAAAATCTCTAAATTAGCAGTCTTAAGAAAGCTATATATTCACCATATGCCACCAAACTCAGAAAAACATATTGCATCTAACATATTTTTATATGTGGTCTAGCTATAGCTCTGTCCAGAGTTTAGCAAGTTTACCATATTTTAAATTTTCAGGGTTACTTGTGCGCTATGAATCTTGAGATTGACAACCTTTTAGGCTTATATTTTTATTGGTCAAGCAGAATAAGGGTTTCTAATAGTAAAATTGAATTTTGATGTGTAAATCTAGAAAAAAATGGAAATTACTTCCGGATGAATGTGACGGCAGGAAGGATTTTCAAAAGAAAAAATTATTGAAATTATTATTAGTAAGATTAATTATTGTAGAAACTCTCTGTCTAGAGATCTATATTTTGTCCGAAATTTTTTCAAATCAAACAGCCCCCAAAAATACTGGGTTTTATGTCATTGTTAGGAATACTATTTAATACTGGGTTTCACCTCCTTTCTTTGCCATTTTTATCAGGATGTTCGTTGTTAGATCCCTTTCAGACCTGTTCCTGTGTGAGTATCGTTCTGAGTTCATCTCTTCTCATTCTGTCTACATAATAGAGGGGATCCCCTCCACCATTGTTTCCCCATCGCTCAAGAAGATGACTACAGGTTTTTTCACGTTCAGTGGTGTCATGCTCCTTCGTTAATATTTTCTCTGTAGAATCTAACCCTGATGATATGGCAGTTCCTCCACGATCGTAACACTGAAGAAGGCAATTGACAAAAGCTTCTCCCATGTCCTCCATCTTGACAGCTACATTGGCGCTATCATAAAATAGAATCCTCAGAAACTGTTTTGAAGCGGGCATGTATAAAAATCCCAGAATAGCCTCATATACACATCTCAGGTAATCTGTGAGGCGGGAAATTTAGGTGATTTTTGAGTTTGATTTAGGCGCGTTCAGCATTAATAACAAGTTCAAGTAAGTTCGTAAACGCAGCAGGAGGTTGCGTGTGACATTCAGATAAGACAATGCTGACAAATACTGACACCATTCTGCGAACTTGACAAAACTTGTCTCCCTATACTTGCCCGATAACTTGAAAACTTAACCATGCAAGAAAACAGAAACGGAAAGAACAAACGGAAACGGATTTTTGACCAAAGTCAGAGCTTAGTGTGTGACACTTAAGCCCGGCCGGAAGACTCGGCGGAGGAGGAAGACTCGGAAGAGGTGGAGGAAGAGTCGATACAGGGGACTACACCTTCCATTTTGACTGTACGTTATAATGCCTGGCATTACAGGAATGAAACTGAGGCATGGGCGGGTCTAGCAGTACAAATCACAAAAGAATTGGAAGCAACGATGACGGTGGCGCACAAGCTCAGGACTAGCTGGATATATAATTGGAGACACTGCAGAAACAGCATCTGTTTTGGAGTGATCCTCCCCTACTTTCTTGCACTAGTGGTGGCCATCTGGTTCAGTACCATTGTATGGTTCCTACTTGATACAGCCCAACATAAAGATATCAAGAAATTCAAATATGAAGGTCTACCAGCATCGACGATTGTAGCTGCTTGGAGTGTAGGGAAGTCAGTGATCTCTTTTATGAAACCAATCAGCTCTCAAGTTGTGGATTACGTATGTCTACCAGACCATAGCCAAAAGCTTGGTTATCATCACAAGGTTATTTTTGATATCAATTTTTTGAAAGAACAACTCTCTTATAGACCCACCAGGATGTGGAAGGTGTTTGCTTTTATATGGTGCTGCATTACATTTAGCTGGGAAGAGAACTATGTTCCAGAAACAATGATTCCCAAGATGCCCCCTGCTTTCAGTGATAATCTTAGGATAATAGTCTTCGTCGACGATCTCGATCGTTGCGAAGAAAATGTGATTCTGCAGGTACAAGTTTTAAAAACGCGTCTCTTTACAACAGTTATAATTATCAAATATTAGTCCCAGTTTTTCTAAATTTCTTTGTAACTTTTAACTGGCAGGTATTATCAGCAGTGAATCTGGATTTGGCTACTTGCCAGATCAACGTTATTTTGAGCACGGAAAATAGCATGATCCAGAGGGCAATAGTAAGAAAGTACGGGAACAGCAATAGCAAATCTAATAAGTCCAATGAGGAGTTAGCAGATAATTATTTAAGAAAAATAGTTCAGTTGCCACTTCATCTACCAGACCCTAGTGGCTCAGAGGCTACTGACTTTTTGCAAAGCCAGCTAGGAATGGATGATAGAAGAAAAGGGTCTACCGATCCAACACCAGAAACCGAAAAACCCAATACTGATGGGCACAAAAAAAGTCAATCCCAAGTTCCAAATTGGAACTTCACTTCCAAAGAAACCTAAACTAGGTGAATATCTCTGACCCTGTACAAGTGGGATTAATCACATTTTTTATTTACATCAAGGTACAGCGCCACTTTAACAGATGAATTATTTTTCTTCCACTTTAATGTTGTTGTAGGTAGAGGAGAAACAGAGAAATTTTTTGCAGAATCTGGAGCTAAACTACAAAGGGCCCTCGCATATTCAGGTGAAAATATTCCAGATGTAATCCTTTTAAGCTGAACAGAAAATGGGAGACTAATGGTCTAAGCATTACTAAGTGATTAATTTAATGTGGCCCCTAACTTTGTTGCGTCCCCGAACAGATCCGTCCCAACAAGTATTAGGAAAAATGGAAGAGCAGGAAACAATTGAGAAACCAGGTGAATATATCATTCAAATACAAAGAGCATTTTAGGTGATTATTTATGCAATGTACGATCGCATAATCGACAATCCGTTTTCATTCAAAATGTTTGTTAGCAGACGGTCCTGGGGTTGAAGAAAGAAAGATTGAGATATATGAGACAACCGGCATTGAACAGCGAAACAAATTAGATGACCAAGGTACAGGTTATTGGAGGGATGGATGCTGTAGCTTGGTCGGCTGGAGACGGCGGAAGTGTCCTACTGATCTGGGCCGACAGTACCGGTGGATGATTAATTTACCTACAAAGACAGGTGTCAAGTTTGATAAGCTGGCTATATTACATTAATTTTGTTTCTACGAGTTTCCGAATCCAAATCACTTATAATTTTTCTTTATAAAATATATTTAAACTGTATTTTAATTTATATCAACATAATCATGCCCTACTGCGAATATAAAACTACACTAAAAAATTAAAAATAACGAGTAGACTAATGAATTTCTATTGCCAGACAAAAGATTTATAATAACAGCTTGACGTTTGTTGCAGGTGATAAAAAACAGCGAGAAGAGAGCAAGAATGAGCCAAGTCCTATGGATCTCTCTTCAATAACTAGTGCATTGCTCATTCCTCACTATAGCCAAGGAGAAAGGGATGCTTTTCGCTTTCTTCATGATCAGTCCACACGCAGTAGAAAACTTCCCCGGGAGTGGAAATGTTTGATGGCATACCATCGGCTAGCATGGAATATTTTGTCTCTAACCCCCGACGTTATTGCTAGAGTGGAAGGATGTCAGGTTCAACTTATTGCATGGATTTTCGTCTGCTGGCAATGGAGGCACCTCATAACAATTCTTATTCAAGTAAGATAGCGTCACAAATTTTTTAAACCCACCTCAACGGTGTTCACTTGAACGGACAGTGGTAGTTAATTTATTTCCTTCGGTACAAAATTTTAGTTCTTATAACGAAAAATAAAAATTCTTTCTATGCACTGATGCAGAAATGGAACAAACTTGGGGTTTTAAGAAAGTGGAAAGTTATAGAGGAGACCAGTGGGCCTTCGCTTAGAGAGATTGTTGAGCATTATATCGATGAGAGGTTGCCAGCTGAGAAGAAGGATGACGGCACTGACAGCAGCACTAAAGAAGTGGAGAAGAAAAGCGACAAGGAGGATACAAAGGGAAATGATAATCTCCAGGTAGCTCTAGAAAAGGTTTTGAAAAAGCAGAGAAAGGTTTTGAAAGAGCAGGAGGAGATGAGGGATATGCTGAAAATGATCGTCAAGAAGGTTTTCTTAGAGGAAGACGACAACGAAGGAAAAATCTCACTGCAACAGTACACAACGGTTATGGAGAATCTGAAAACTGAGAAGCCGAAGGATGAAAAGGAGGAGCGAGAAGAATGGAGTAAGCTGAGAGATACGTTGCGCCGCTACAATGTTTCAATGGATGGCATAAACGCCTTCCAGAAATTTAGGTTTTTCTGCGAGCCTGGATATCTTCCATGGCCATTGCCCGAACAACTCCAAGCCTCACCAAATATTCGTATATATTACGAAATTAGGCAGGCATTCCTCCCGTGGATTGTGCTCATTTCAAATAAATTATTTTCTTTCTGTAATAAAACTATCTGTTAATTCTCTCCTGATGTAAAGTGGCTTGTTGAAATAATTACTTGCCTCACTAATAGTGTAGATTAGATAGAGAGTCAATAAATAGTGATATGTAGCTTAAATAAAATATTCAGTCAGTGAATAGGTGTTAAACTAGCAGTCGTATGTACAGGCATGCAACGATCAGTCAATAGGGGTCTTCCGTGAATGGGTATTTAGTGGGGATGGAGGAAGAAACTTGTTTTTTTAATGCAATGTAAAGTATAAAAATTTGAGAATTATTTGCAATTGTTTGAATAAGTTAAAAAAGGGAAAGCATGTTAACAATTCAATATGGAATAACACGAACTTAGTTTATAGTAGGAGGTGAACGAGGATAAGATTTGTCGAGTACATTGTAATGAACAAAGATGTTTGAAAATCAATTTATATATTTATATGAATAATTAGATGGATAGATCAATTAAATCAAAGCTATGTGTGCATTAAAAGATATGAATTTGACGTACATTACTTGAAGATGTTATAAAGCACTTAAATTTGGTGAAGAAATTATTTTATATCTCTACATTTAATTGGAGCATTGTATAACATTTTAAACCCCATATTATATAGCATTTGCATAAAATAGGAAATTGATTTTTGTGTTTCCTCATCAATTATTTTTAGTTGGAAATTGATTATGGAAATGTAAAATAAAACTATAGGTCGTCTTCATTATTTGCAATGTATGCATTAATTCCAATCTCAAGCCATTAATCATCAATAATTTTAATTATAGAAATTCTTCTAAAATGATTTTAAATACAATTTAAATTTTGAAATAATTAGTTTTGTTAATAAGAATAATATCTTTCCAAAATTTAAGGTATGATATAATTTTATATGTATTTAGTCTAATAGTTGTTATGCCTAGATGCACATCTATATTTGATGTTTTTGTCTAGGTTAATCAATTAATCGATTGATTATTATTTAATTATCTTAAGATAAGGCAATGCATTGCAAGACTAACAACCATTTGGATAAAAGAGGAAATTGATCTTTGATATTTTTGTCTAGGTTAATGAATGAATTGATTTATTATTATTTATCTTTAGATAATGCAATGCATGGGACATTATTGAATAAAAAAGTATTCTTTAAAAAACTCATTGTTTATTTGAATATTAGTTATAATGCTCACCACAAATGATTTTTTTAGAAAAGAAAGATGTTATAAGTAGTATCCACTCAATAATTTTGGGAATAAAATATTTTTTTGTGCTTGTGATTTATGGGTTAGAAGAAGAATGCAATGGAACGACACACATATTTTGCATTATTAGAATAATTGAATTAGAAGGTAGGCCTTGTTTTAAGGGAACATGAGAAACATGTTATTATAAAGTATGACATGAAAAACATATTATTGCTTCCTTGTGACCTGCTATGACATGGAAAACATGTTATTATACAATATATGTTTGTTGAAGCTAAATTTACACAAGGATTTGTGTACACATAAATCTATGTAACAATAAATATATGGCATTAAAAGTAAAACCACAAAAGACACACTCCTTTTCCTCCCTACCATATTGGCATCATGAAGCCCTATGGACTCTATCCAAACCCCCAAGCAAAAAAAGGATGAAATGGTCACGGGAGATTTCATGGAGTTTCGTCATACATTACACAATAAAAAAATTGGAAAAACTCTAGTGTTTTCATATATAATATCTGATATTGTTATGATTTCTTTGATGTTGTAACTTTAAGGGAAAAAGGCATCATAGTTTTCAAATCCTCTTGCATGCTTAAACCCAGTTCTTGCAAATGAAATTATGTTAGTGCACAAGCAAGGAAAATAAAAAAGGAATGATAAAAAATGAGTAAGTATATGGGTAAAATTAATATATACAATGTGAAGCTAAAAATAATCAATATTTTTTACAAATAGGTAACCAAATTTGTCTATTGAGAGTGGGAAATTTTTGTACTTACATACACTGTTGATCATGTTTATGAAGGGCAAGATGCATTGTATCAAGTAGTAGGAGCATCAAAGAATTTGAAATAGACAGTGTATAATACACTAATTTTGTTGAATGCCTATTATAACAAAATAATATACATATATAATAAAATAGGTTAGCACTGTCGCTTGTAAATAGAAAGAGATAAAATGGAACATTTTGAAATACATGGCATGTTGGTAAAGAATTGTCTATAAGTAATCTATTGGAGAGGTTGAAAAGAGAGTTGTGGAAACAATAACAACTACAATGGTTAGAGTAGAGTATGTTTTTGGTAGACAAGTGTATGTGAGAATTTGTGTGTGCATGTATATAAGCAGCAACAAATATGTGAAGGTGGAAGGCAAAAGCACTAAAACCACGCTCGTTGTGCTCCCTACCATATTGGCATCATGAAGCCTCACGGGCTCTAGCCAAATCCCCGAGCAAGAAATGTAGGTGAGGTCTAGGAAAATACCATGGACTCTCATCATATGTCAAAAAATAAAAAAGTTTGCAAAAATAAGTGTTTTCAAACAAGATCTCTAATATTGTAGTCTTTTTTTGTTGTGAGAAGTTGACAAAAACATGTTTCCCGATAAAGAATTGGAATCATGGGATTTGAACATGGTTGGGGGAACATGTATAGATGGAATATGAGTGTATAATAACTAAAAAGGTACATCTAACTTCAGAAACATATATATCAGTATAGTTTTTGGTTTTGCAAGTGCTTGTATTTGCATTGCATGGCTAAGATGTATATGTACAAAAGTGTTTGTGAAACATGGGCACATCTAACAACCAATAACCAGAAAGGTAAAAAATGTAGTCATGTACAAAAAGAAAACTAGGGCAACCATGACATTGTAAATGGTTTAGTTCAATGGAGCAACATACACCACTACCATGTGCTTCTGGGAATAAACAATCTGATGCAATCCAAAAAAAACTTGTCCTCTTAGAAGCACATGACCATGGTGTTTGGTTGCCATCCATAATCACGTAAACCCACACTCTACATCATGAAGCCTTGTGGGCTCTAGCCACACCCCCAAGCATAAAAATCAAGTAAGGTCCATGCAAAATCTCATGGACTCTTATCATATACCAAAAAATAACAAACTTGGGGAAGGGCAAGTGTTTTGAAATAAGTTGTCTAATATTGTAGTGTTTTTTTTTGGTCTAACAAGTTGATGAAAAAGAGATATTGTGGTAAAGAATTAGCATAATATATACATATGTATACACTTATACATTTATATCTATGTATATATCCACACAATTTGCTCGAGGGTCAATGCATTATGTCATTACTATACGATGGGGGTGGATGAAGTAAATGCAAGTTGACAAAGTAAGTTTAAATCTACCAATATTAAAAATACAACTACAATATTAGGAAGAATATAGTAAAAATGGTCATCGAATCGACAAGCCAATTGTTACATAGACTTCCTATTGATACATAATGCACAATTTTTCTTTGTGGGATTGGGAAAAATGAATATCATAAAAGATAATGATAGAAAACAAGCAATGTATGTAACAGTTGGCTTCTCAATTCAAAATTCAAGATACTAGATGAAATAGAGAAATTGTATAAGAACTATCAAGAAAACGCTTTAAGAATTAGACATAAATGATAGATGATCAAAACCCACCTGAAACATATTGATACAAGACAAGTAGGTCATGTAAGAGTTGGCTTGTATAATCAAAATTGCTTACATGGGCAAACACTTGCCTTCTATTTTTGTGTATTGAGGAAACCAACTGTACCACTGCCAATGTACCCATGTTGGAAGCTTTGTGGTTGTCATAAGCAACCCTGACTAGTTTGTTCTAGGGAGCTCCAAACAGATGAGGGAAAAAGAGCATCATAAAAGATATTGATATAAGATTCAAGCTACATTGTTTGCTAGTAGATATTGAAGACAAATAGAGGAATTGTATAACATGTATTAGAATAATACTTGTTTGGTACTAAATATTATACACAAAAAGAAAAATTATATTGAGATCCCTCAAACATAGAAAGATACATATGCACATATATATATTTATTGAATTCCTTGATTGATATATAAAAATATACATATAGGCAGATATACATATCCATATATGCAGAAAAAGAGCAGTGTGGCTCATTTGAGAATGCAACAACAATTTATATATACATATGTATATCTAAATAGATCTGTATACTATGTTTGTATTTATGTAGAGTGTGATTTTAAATACAGTTCAAAATAGCATGTATAAGTATTTTCTACATTGTGAGAAAATCACCACAATACAACCATAGCATTCAATGTTATAGCATTGATATGTTGTTAATAATAGAGCATTTTATTGTGTAGTATGTGTAACATATTCATAATGCCACAATGGCTCTTTTGAAAATGCAATTGAATCAATATATTTTCTTGCATATTTTGGAGTATACTTTCCCACACCACAACATCAAATATTTCATTTAGTTCATGTTACACCATCGCACCACAATGCCAGGATTATATATATATATATATGGGTGAAGCCACAATAGTGGTTTACAATTTGATGGAGGAAGGAAAACTGAGAAAAAATGACCCCATGGAAAAAAATGGTTTTAGGGGTTTGAATGAACCTACAAGTTTGACCAAACCAAAAAAGGGTTCGACCGAGCTAGGGTTTGAGTGAACCCATTAATTACTGGGCCCACATTTCCCACCCAAAAAATAAAATAAAAATGCATATTGAAGGGGGTTCGAATGAACCAAAGGTTTGAATGAACCCTGATTTGAATGAACCCTGATTTGAGGGTTCACTTGAACCCCTAGGGGTTCGTACGAACCCCCCTTATTCCTCATTATCCCCCTGAAACACAAAAAAAACCTAAATTTTTATGCTTTGAAGCTTAGGTTGAGGATGAAAATGGAGGAGTCTTCACAAACCCAACTAGAATTAGGTATTCCTCAAAAAAAGCTATCCAACAAATATAATTTTAATATGTTTTGGTTTTATTATGTATTTATTTTTTTAGTTTTATTAAACATAGGTTTTTCATCAAAAATGAAGGTCTATGTTCTGCACATGTAGAAAAATAGCATATTATAAAAAAAATTGAAAAATATGAGTGCAAGATATTGAAGTCCTTGATCCAACAAAAAATTTGAAAAATATGAGTGCACCAGATATTGAAGTCCTTGATCCAACAAAAAAATTGAATATTTATATATATAAAAGCTTACAGCGTTATATAGTCGTGCTATGTCTGAATTGTAATTGGTTTGACTTTGAAACTTGATTAAAGAAAAAATATTCAATAAAAATATCTAACCAAGTGGAATCACTAGATATCAGAGTTACAAATCTAAATTCAAAAGAATTAGAATTTTATCCTTCATGCAAGAAAAGTTATGCGTTATATGGTGTGTGTCACTTTTTTAAAATGTTGTTTTTTGAAAAAAAACTAGTTTTTTGTGGGAGATGGAAAAAGAAGTGCAATCTGATTCCAAAAGATTTGAAAAAAATATTTTTAGAATCTATAGACAAAATGTGATGAGACTCTAGTTTGCATCATCTTCAAATTCCTCACTGTTTAGCCTCTATAGGTGCCTGAATGCGAAGATTTAGTTAAAAATAATAATTTTGGTGTCCAGTTTGGCCAAAAATTGTAAACCACTATTGTGGGATCACCTATATATATAGATATATATATACATGCATATATTCTAAATATGAGCTCCATTATTTGGCACTAAATATTATAGAGAAATAGTTAATTTGTAAAAGAAATATTAGGAAATCACTGAAGAACAACATATGTCTGATTCTTAAGTATTATCCTAATACCTCTTACAACTATTACATAGACTGCTTGTCTTGTACCAATATGTTGCATGATATTATTTTTCCCTGATCTATTTCAACCTCATTCTAAAAAACTATTAATTGTCATTGTTTTGTTCTTTGTATGGGAAGAAAATATATTGATTAAGTTACATTGTTTAAAGAGCCATTGCAGTATTTCTTTGGTATCATACTATTGTAAGAATCATCACCCTCAGATCTATTCTATAGCAGATTTGAGGGTTTTAAAACTATTGTGCTATGGAATTTGGAAGTCATTTTACATGGGTATTTTGCATAGATTATTTTTCCATAACATTGAATACCAAGCAATGAAGCTCAAATTTTCAATAAAGTTTGTGGTGTTATACACATTTTAGACATATTATGTTTTAAGTTTCTACCAGGATTTTTGTTAGCCTAGCCATGAGTTGGATTTGTCAGCGCCAGAGATGTGTCGGCCAACGACAACTTGAGCGGGTTTTTTTATGGCACGTGGAGCTTTGTATTTACATGGGTTGTTGGTGGTGGAGTTGGTGGCCTTGGTATGTGGAAGGTGAATAGTAAGTGTATACACCTAAAAATGATCTGGACAAGCAAATTAATTAAATATGCTTTATTTGATTAATTATCTAAATTTCTTCTACTTTTAAATAAATAGAAATATTCATTTATAGTTCACATTCTAATTCTCCTTTTCTTCAATTTTAATTAAATATTCAACTTCTATAGTTGGTATTATTTAATTATTACATCATTTCAATCTTAATTAAATAAACAAAATTTTATACTTTATTGTTTAGTTATCACATTCCTTCTATTTTAATTTAATAAATAACTTCTATGGTTTGCTTTATTACATTATTTATTCCCTCTTTTTCTAATTTAAATAAATCAAAAATATTTAAAGAACGGCATAAATCAAATTCCTCTATTCACTCACCTACCAAATTTGATTTTCCAAAATCCAATTTATTTCAATTGGCATTCACAGGAATGATAGGGAGACAAATTGCAGACAAATGTGAATGAATCTCTCAAATCTTCTTCCTCTAATCTTTTCTATCATCTTTTCTGATGTTTTCATGGGGAGAAACAATTCCCTTCATTAGATCCAGCTTCTCAATCTCTCACCACTCAATTCTCTATATTGAATCCAAGCCATTGTTGTGTTACCCCTATGCAAAACTGTTGTCAAAAATTTATAAATACAACTTCCTTTCATAGGAAATCATCCAAGAAAATACCAAGTTATGAAAACTTACTTTGTAGCATTCATAGCAACCAAGCAACCCAGCAATAGAATTAGCAATAGCATTTCAGCATCATAGCATTAGTAGAATAGGATTTTTACATCACAACAACATCTTAGTTTTTACTGTAGCTTCATTTAGCAGGTTTCATGTCAGGATAGTTTAGGATAACAACATATCATCTAGATATCATTAGCAATAATCACATCATTGCATTTAGCATCCTTTCCGTTCTCTAGATAGGTATAATTTTAAATAGTTATGGTGCTTACAAATCTGAGAGCCTTTGTAACTTGACAAATCTTCTGAGATAGGAGACAATGAAAGTCATTCAATCTTTTTTATGTTTTTAAATTAGTTTAATTCATGATTAATCTTGATATAATGTTTCATTAAGGAGTGTTTTTAATTGTTTTAAGTATACTTTTTCCACACTAACATTTTGGCGCCCACCATGGGGCCTCTAACCCCATGTTTTTAACAAGTTTTTTTGAAAATATTTCATACAGGAATTTGGCGTAACTCTTTTAGTGTAATCAAAATATTTTGCAGTGCATCTGACCTGAACTATAGTGCTTCTACCTATTCTAGCCCTTATGACAAAAAGTTTAGCACTTTGAAGGACTATTTTAGAGCTTCAACTAAAAAGCTTTAAGCACAACTCGACTGTCAAAAACTCAAAGTTGTTTCAGCACATCCGATGCTTTCTATAGCACCTCTAAAGGGTTATATAGCACTTCACCCATTTTCTTTAGTGCTTCTAAGCATTTTTATAGTTCTTATGACTTATGTCATAGCGCTTTTATGTAATTCATTTTTTGGATCTGACATGACCACTGCCACTAAACTTCATTTCTTCAGTTGGATTTGAAATGAATCAATCTAGGATAGATAATTCTTCAATTGGTTTAAAAATGAATCAATCCTAGGATAGTCACATTTTCAGTTTGGTTTAAAATTTATCAATCTAGGGTAGCCACCAAATATTTCAATTTGAAATTAAAAAATGAACACCATGTCTTTTTGTGAAGCAACATCTTCACATAGATAGAAAATTATTGTTTGGGCTCTAAAAATTGAACAAATTGATTTCTATGTTTTTGTGGCGATAGGAATATGCTCTCCCCTTAACTGGGTGACCAAAAAACCAAACTCATCCTTTATACATTTTCAAACTTTATTAAATTTTGTAGAAGGCCTATCATAGTGGGAAAAATTACTCACCCTATGGGAATTACCTAAGTGGGTTCAAACCAAAGCCAAGTTTTTCCACCCCACTCTAAAATTTAAAGTGAATCTAGGGAAACCCTCTTTTGTTGGAAGTGTGAAAGATAACCACCCCCAAAACCTTTTATCTAAAGGTTGGGAGGTCTACTAAGGGATTTTATTATTTCCACTCTGAATGAAAACCCTTTCTAAGAACCATAGAGTAGTATCTAGCTGAGTCAGTAACTAGACATTGTAATACTTGTAATGCAAGGGGAGGGAAGAATCTGCCCCAAAGACCTTCACCATATAATTTCCAAGGACTGTTTGCTTAGGGGATCAAGAAATCTAACCTTGAGTAGGCACCTGGAAAAGACAAAAACATGGCCGCCCTCTAGGGGGTGACACGGCTGTGTGAGTCAATGCAATTTTAAGTTGTGGCTATTGAGTATAACGATGACCTTTTTACTATTAAGAGTGAGTATGTTTGAATTATTTTATTGTTATCAAACCAGTGAAAATAGGACCATGTGTTCTTTTGAACATACACTATCTGTTTAGATTACAACTCTTAAAAAAAACTGTCTACATTTGATTGTTGTGTATTCCAAAATCATTAAAATTCAGATAAAAGATCATCCTAAAAAATACAAAAAAATTGGATAGAATCAAACTGAGAATATATGATTAGAGATTGGAAAACCACTATGTTTGTTAGAAAATTTCTTACCAAGAGAATTAGAAGAAGATATTTCTTGTATCAAAATAGGAAGATTTTGCTTCATCATAGAACATTCTTCTATAGGTTTCATGATTTCATGAGGGGTTACACTAATGATTATTTTGTAGAGCCCTTCAATTCACAAGCCTATATTTAGAAAAGCTCTCTTTCACAAGATCATAACCGTAGTCAACATATTCATCAATGTTCCATTCCACAACCCACCAGAGCTAATCAGATCTTACAATAGAAAAATATTGGAAACATTACCTGTTTGTCATCCAAAATTAGGGAGTTACCACCATACCTTATGACCACTTGGCGACCTAGAGCTCCCATTCAATAGCTAGGACTTATAGAACCTATCATACAACCTACCCTTACACACATCGAAAGTTCCCAAACCGACATCATCAGTAGCTTGAGAACTTTCATTTTCAAAGAAAACAAAACACCCCATCAATTTCTTACAACATCCATCGTCTTGAACGAAGAAGAAGAAAAGGAAAACATAACAGTAGGAAGACCCATGTTACTACCTCATTCCTGGCAATAGGTAGTGAACGACATTGTGATAAGGTATTGAAACTACCATACAACATACCTTATGACCATTTGGCGACCAACATCTCCTATTCAACAACTCGGGCTAACCACCCCAATATTTCAGCCAAGTAAAGTACACATTGAGGGCACCCAAACTAACATCATTAGTAGTTTAAGAACATTCATTTTTGAGAAAAATGAAATACCTCATCAATTTCTCACAAAATCTGGATAGTCTTAGACAAAGAATAAGAGAAAGCAGACATAGCACCTGAGAGACCCATATTACCACCCTCTGCTTGGCATTGAACAAAAATTTTAGCACTTATGTGCTCTATTTTAGTGCTTCTGAGCAATATTACAATGCTTCTATCAAATAGCAAACCAAACTCTATCAATGATGAGAAAATACCAATATTATAGCAGTTCTGCAGAGTGTTCTAGCAGTTCTACGCTATCTATGAGCGCTTCCACAGTAAAAAAACAATGCTTTTGCTATATGTTTCAATGCTTCTAATCAAAATTATAGCACTTTTTTCAATGTTAAAAACATTACCAGTATCAGAGAATTCACGAGTCGTTTAGCCCATCTGCGCTCTTTTTTAGAGCTTATGCTCTTTTTAATAGTGCTTTTACCAAAAATTTTAGCACTTACGCACTCTATTTTAGTGCTTCTGCTCTCTGTATTAGTGCTTCCACATAACAGAAAAATAGAGAACCTTCAAAAACAACTGTAAGAATTATTAACATTAGAAACACAAGATTTTACTAGTTAGGAACATTTCACAGATCAGACAGTGTCCTAGAAAACTTGAAACAACTTAGGCTTCACAAGTCAAATTTGTTTTCAAACATAAAACTAGATCTTGCAAAATACAAAGTGTCCAATTATAAAAAAAATCTAGATTATAGGGTCAAGTTTCCTCATCGGGATTTTGACATCCTACCATCATGTAACAAAACTCAGTAATCAAATTTTTAACTTAGTCTCATCAATAGAATACATCATTCTATTTGACTTCGTTAAAATCAAATTGACACTAATCCCAGCACAAAAGATCCAAGTTTAGTGGAAACAGACAAAACTTGTATACCAATTTTGACAAGGTTGCAAAAACAAAAACTTAGAGAGAAGGAAATTGAAAATCCAAACATGATTGAAGAAAACCCCATTTCCCAATTCCAACAAAATGATAACAATGAAATAACTCGAGGATGTACAACATGCTCAATAGGATCCAAATTTTCATAAATTTATGGAGAAGGTCTTAGAACAAGACATGGAGAAATATCTCTTGATGTTAGTAGAGTTAGGTGCTAAACTTCCTAAAGACTTCGATATCAATCGATTAAAGGAAACACCTAGGACAAATGAAACAAAACCACACCACACCCAGGACATAGATCAAGTAATGGCTTTAACAACTCAAATGCAAAATCTGCAGCAACAGATTCAGAACATGCAAACAAGAACCATAAAGAAATATTTATTACAGGACATTTTTCCTTACCCTTTTCATTCGTGTGTGGATATGATACCTTTCCCTAGACACGATGAGTTTCCTAAATATGACAAGTATGATGGTAAATCAGATATGATTGACCATGTACATAAATTAAGAATAATGAGCCTCAAGTTCACACAAGAAGATACATACCTCATGAGGTTATTTACTAGGAGTTTGGGAGCACATTGCATGGAATGGTTCTCCAAACTACAACTGAGGATTAGATCCTTTGAAGAACTGGTCAACAAATTTATCACATAGTTCTCTTTTAACATCCAGCATGACGTAACCATAAAGGATCTATATAACATGAAACAAAAGAATGGTGATACATTTCTATCCTTCTTACAACATTGGAGAAAGTTGTTTGCTCTAGAGATATCCTTGATCTATACCTAAAGAAGAAAATATTGAATTGTTTATTGACAACTTAAATGGAGAAATGAGTTTTAGATTGGAATTGCAATGTCCCCCAACATTTGAAAAGGTAATTGAAAATGGGCTTAAAATTGAAGAAGTCCTAGTCAAACGAGGAGTGATCAAACATTATAATGACACCTCAAACAATGCCAGTTCCTCAAATCCATATGCAAAAAATGACAAACCAAAATTTTGGTAGAAAAATAGAAATACTGGAAGCAATGATGCTACAACTGACATGCAAAATACTAAACCAGTATTCAATCTAATGGAAACAACTATCAAAACAAATCATGATGAAAACCAGAATAACAATCCAAGTACCAGTCAAAACAATAACACCAACAATGGAGAATCTTGACCATCATATCAAAGACAATCTAATCGACGAAGATTCACCCCATTAGGACAAACCTTGGAATCAAAAATGAGAGAACTCATTGCAAAGAGACTCATTACCCTATTGGTTTGTTTTTATGACTAATCAGGTTGGTCTTCTAATCTACCTATGGAATTTCCAATTCCAATGAAGGGTAGCTCGAAGTACCTAGACCAACTGACGAGGACTTTAAAAAGCCTCCTACACTTCGGGCTCTGCAAGACCCAGGAGGGTGATCCCTTAATGTGTTTACAACCTCTGCACCATTATTATAAACAAAATTAATGATAACAGATGATCTCACTTAATAGCTCAACACGATAGGATAATATTGAATAGAATTGGTTGTTCATCAATAATATCAACTATCTAGAGCATGAGATATAACCAAACACAATCCACAGTATAAGATAGTCATTGATTTACAATTTGTAGCAAGCTCTAGGAAAAGACAAGCAAATACTGAAGTATACAAACAAGTACAATTTAGATCAGTGCCATATATCCATTGGAGGAGTCAAATTCATAAGCATCTAAAGGTACATGACAGATTTAACACATAACGTATGAGATTCCTAACAATATTGCATTACAATTTCATCAACATGCATTCTAACCCAATACTACTTATCAAATCCTTATACATAACATATCTTCCTATAATCTCATTCAATCATTTTAATTAATTCCTTGAATTAAAGCTAAAATAAGGATCATACACACCACAACAGTGAGATGAATGAAACAACCTTTAGTCATCTTATTCAAAATTCAGATATGCATGTACAATGGAGAGACGTGAGTTTGAATTTATCATTGCAACTCGAATGCTACTACTGTTATACAACATTAAATCCCCATGAATTCAAAACCTATTATAGAATGACTCATAACCTAAATTGCATTCCTCTCTAAAAATCCATCAAACTTTACAATTTTCTTTGCAACTTCACCTAGACTCGACCCAAAAATTATCTAACTTGCTAACCCATACTTCTGGCCTTGAAATCCTTCTTATAGAAAATGAAGGAGAAAACAAGCATTGGGCCAGAAAGTACACATGTCACTAGCCAATTGGCACACCTAGTGATATTCAAAAAATTGTTACAACAACCATCACCCTAGAGAATATTCTTGTTCATCGTGTGTGCTGAGAAAAGTTGATGCAACAACAAAAAACCATAAGAATCTTGCACCAAGACTACCACCGAAGCAAGAATAGAAACCATTGCAATTGCAACATATGATTTACCACCCTTTAGTAGTCCATTATTTTTACTCTTCCTTATCCAAATATTTAGTTACCCATTTCTAGTATTCTTCATCAGTTGGCCAGTCAAAATTAATTACCTCATTCACCTTGGTGCTATAAGGTGTGTACTTTACCGCTACCTGATTTGCATCTCTTTCAAAAGATTCCAAAAATGAGCTGGTATTAATAATCTTATCCATAAAACTCACCAAAAAATCATAATCTGAGTCATCACAAATTAATTTAATTTGATCATTGATGACCTCACTTGCTTGATCTTGCCATTGTTGGAGTAACCTGATTTTCCCCTACTCATCAATTATATCAGGTAACAAGTGTTACCCCAATCATTGAAATTCTTCACCAACTCCCTAATCTTCCCACTCATCATCTGGTAGGGTCTAAAAACCTTGCAATGACTTAACTAATACTTGAGTATGATTTAATGATTGGAGCCTATTATTTGTATCAAACCTTGAGGCCTTATACATGACATCCAAATCACTGGCCCTAGTGATCCATTTTTCAATCAATGGTATCACTACCTCCTAATCCCTATCAATATTCTTTATTGCATCTAACAATAAAGAATATAAATAATTTATAGATAGCAATTTATTATCAACTTTTTCATTTAAATGCCTTAAGACAGTAGTAACAATCTCCTTTTTCTTTGAAAGAGATCCCTCCTCACTTACCTTTAATGATGTTTGTAATTCATCAATTCTTTGCAAGAGCTTCTTCTTTGTAGGATCAACAGAGCACTTTCTTTCTTCATCAATTTCTTCTAAAGGAGGGGTGAGGGAAAGATTATGACTGGGAGACCCTAGTGTGGAAACAATTGGAGAAGCAGGAGGCACTAACCTGGTTGTGGAAGGTAATGTACTGGTCCCCGAAGCACTTGATGTCTCCCCAATCTATTTATACCTAAACCTTTCCACCTCATTCTGCAACTCAACATTCTTCTATTGTATCTTGTTGTACTCCTCAATCAAAAGGTTATACTTCTCCATTAGGCTCTTCTTTTCAACCTCCTCCCTTTCAGTAGTATTTTGGGCCAATTTGGCCACATTCACAGTCAAATTAGTGGCCTTGGTGGTTGAGGTCTCTGAAGCTCTCTTTATTATTAATCCTCCTCTAAAATTTGGATTAATATTGCAACATTTGACTTTCTTCCCTAAGGGGCCAATGCCCAAATTGCCAAAGTTTCATATTCCTCACTGAAGGTAGAATCTTGCAATGTTGCCTTGACTTACTCTTCAAAGTCTTGCAAGGGATGCTTAGACTTTAGAATAGCATTAAATGCTACAATATTTGTAGTGTCTCATTCAGGAAGAATCAATACACTAGCCTGACTCACAATTTTTCTTCCTTCTTCAGGAGTGATGTTCTTAAATTCTTCCATTAATTTAGCTTTCACCTCCTCATCATTCTCCTGGTCTGACCTGTCAGGTCTTAGTTCTATTCTCTTCTTACATTTATCTTGATATTCTTCAAATTTCATCATCCATACCAATTGCAAGAATACATGAGTTTTTACAAATGTATTGTCATCTAGAAACTCCTTGCATGCTTTCATTCTTGTATCTTGTACACTTTTTCCTTTCATATCTAAATCAGATAAAACCAATTCAACTGGCCTACAAGGGGAAGGCATACCAACCTACATGTCCTGATCAGTAACAATAATTTCATCCATTAGATCCTCCTGTGGTTGATCAATCCTTTGTCTTTTACGGCTTGGCTTGGATGGTGGTGATGAGGGACTATCTTTTGGTGATGATTATAAATCAATGATTTTAATCACCCCAGGCACTTTGAATTTTGGACCTGGTTGTGAAGGTAATTTCACAATTTGCTTCCCTTTTCTGTCCACTTCTTCCTCATCACTACTGCTATCCATTTTCCTCCTATAAATGGGCCTTTTTCCTGTAGGCTGATATGTTGGCCTTGTTTCAATTGGTCTGGCACCTTGTTCTTGTACACCCAAACTCAATTCTAATTTTATCTTCTTGGTTCTCAAGGTGCCCATAATCTCTTTGAAATTCTTCGTCAGAAAATCAATTTTCTTATGGCGGGGATTGAACTCCAACAATGGATCATATTTCGGATCCATTTTGTGCATAATATCTAATAGATTATTATAAGCTATCCATTTCTCCTTGTTCAACTCATGTTTATTTAGGTTGAACTCATTTCTAATCAGGTCCTCAGAAAATTTGAATTCATGCACAAACTTACCAGCTTTTATTCTTTATCTGAAAAGGGTAAAGAAACCCTCAAGATCATGTTGTTGCTTCGGACCACACCTCAAATGGTAATCATCAAATAATTTCTCAAAATGTACCCAGCCTCCTTTTGAAAATGCAAAATTAGACACCACTATATAATTAGGGAAAAATGTTCCCTTACCCCTCCCAGTGAGGTTGTCCTCATGGATATAACATATTTTCCACATAACTTCTGCAAACCCCACTCTTGGTGGCACATTGTATGGCAGTATATGAGGGGTTCCCTAAAAACCATACACCCTCAAAACAGTGTTGACTGGATATGGGATAATGTCACCCCAGTTATGGCAGACTCTTAGTTCTGGGTTCCTCCCCTTTGGTCTAAGGAAATCATGCAATTCCTTAGGGATCCTAGGTACACTTACCATCAATCTAGCCCTCAACCTAGAAGCAAAGTAATTATCAAATTATACATAACTGGTGCTCTCCTTATTGCAAGATAAATTTGCAACCCATAATTGTACTGGCAATCCTTTTCCATCAACGAATTGCCTTAATTCCATTTTTTCACAGAATAAATTAGCATTCTTGAACAAAAACATATGCATCAGCATAGAATACGAAAATAATTGAGTGTTGGTATCATTTTTCTACAACTTTGCAGCCCTTCATGTATCCTCTCAACCAAGAAAGAAGCAAATTCATATGTCACAAAGAAGTTAGGGTGTTGTATTTACACCCACATGAACATGTATGCAATGGGCATCATCGCACCAAGACTAAAACCCAAAATTTGACACAATGAATAGAAAGTGACCAAGAAATGATTTGCAAAACAAGTTAATTTGAAAGGTTCTTGGTCACTGGGGCTTATATGAAAAATTGAACCCCCTGCCCTAGCTAGATGAGGTGGAAGCAACTTAGCTCTAAAACGAGACTTCAACTTTGCATATTCCTGCTTCATTTCCTCAAGATTGATAAGAACCAAGTCTTCACTCAGTTCACTCAAGTCAAAAATCTGTTGAATATCATCTTTGTTAATGCTTAATAAAACCCTTCCATCATTATCCCTAATCACCCATGTGGCAGGGTCATACCTTGTGGCCACTCCCTAAGCAGGTCTACATCAAGGAACACATTTGGTACCACCAGCTTTCCCAAATCATACATCCAGCCATTTGAAAAGGGGTGAGGAAAATTCCTCTATCCATACCATAATCTGAACATTTCCAAGCTTGTGAGAGGAACCCTAGCATCGGCTATGTTGGAGAAATTATATACTAACCCTTCCCCCAGGATTTTCCCAGACATCAGAACCAATCCCTTCTTTTTATCATTCGTTGACAAGGGCAATTGATCCAGGAAATCATCATACAGGTTTCTTCATAAATAGTCAATCTAGTCAGAATGTTGCTTGGGTGGTGCCATCTCAGACAAACTAGGGCCTCTTTACAATGTTACACTTCAAATAGCTAGGACTAACCATAGATAGGAAATTACATAACAAAACACCACAATTTCTCACAGCTATAATTAAACTATAGCCCTACCACCTTTATCAACAAGGTCAATGACAAACACAACAAATCTTTTCCAAAATTCAAGTGCAAAATGAATGGGAGGCATAGGAAATAACTCACGCCTTTGTTTGCAAAAATCCCAAATTCTAGCTGCCAGAACTCACAACTTCGCTTTTGGCTCTGAGACTTCTTCATGAAATACTTGAATGCTTTGTGATACAAATAAAGTAGAAAATTTGATTTTATTTCAATCAAATCATGCCAGTAGGTGTCTCATCCACCATTAAATCTCACTCTCGCGCTACATGAATGGCTCCAACCATATTTGATGCAGATTTAAATTTGAGTCGTCGATCTTTCAGTTAGATCAAATTATCAAATGGACACCTTCAAAAAAAGCTGACACGATCACCAACATGGCAATAAAGGTCCCACCATACCATATGCTACCAAGGAAGTCCATGTGAAGGTCACCCGCGATATCGCAATCAATAAAGATCCTACAACTTTGGATCACACGATGGCAGGCAACCGTAGATCTTCAGTAGTAATGATCTCATTCCTTCAACATAGTCGCTAGCCTTATCAGTAACCATTGAGTAGCTTTTTCGTCAAGATTATAATAGATCCGCTGATTTAAAACATGTGCCTCTCAAGAACACTTTAGTAACCTGTCGTTTAATGTATTAAGGCCGGATTAATTTACCACAATATTTCCTTTATTCTTTCAGCTTCATTAGATGAGACACGTGGTACTTGCCCATGATATCGTGATCATTAAAAACCTTGCAATTGTGGATCACACGATGGTGGGAAACCATTGATATCTGACAATAATTGATCGACGACACACAAACATTATCCCCTTTGGCCTTTCTAGATAGGACATGCGGCGCCCGCCCGCGATATCACAATCAACCAAAGCACTATGGTGGGGGAACGGCTAAGATCAAACAGTAGTTGATCAATGGTCATGCGAATTTCATCCTTCATAAAGGGTATGTGGTGCTTTCCCATGATATCGCGATCAATAAAGATCCTACAATTCCCAATCACACGATGGCAGGAAACCATTGATATCTAAAGGCAAATGATCAACGGTAGTGCAAATTTGATCCCTCTACAAAATAAAACATTTATTAAAGGACAAGGGAACATCACTAGGCCAACGGTAAATAACAACATAAGTTGTTTTTAAATGATGAAACATAGGGCCAACCAAGACTTAGGAAAATAAAACCCAGCTGAGGAAATAAAATATTTGAGACCAAAGGGACCCATCCTAGATGGAATGATAAGACATAAGTCATTTTAAAACCCCTCAAAAAGTAACAGAAAAATAGATCCCAACCAAGGCGTAGAATAAACACAAGGGTTTTACATGAAAATAAATCCAAAACCCCCAACCTTAGGAAAATTTTCGACACCATGAAAGACCAGCAACATAAGGCAAGGAAGGAATGGAACACAAAGAGCAAAAAAATTGAAGTTCCATCATACCCTACCAAAAGCACAAAATTGGGAACTGAAGGTAAAACCATCCTAGTGGAATGATGTGGATTATTGCAACTTTCATAAGAATAAGGGACACAAAACAAACGACTGTATGCAATTAAAACATTTGATACAAGATTTGATCAAAGAAAACAAGGTGTTTGTTGAAGGGAATCAAACAAATAATGATCATAGTGCGTTTACAAATCCATTATCCAAATACGAAAAAGGGGAGTCTTCTTCAAATGGTAAAGGAAAAAGCATAAATTATTTCTATGACACCACCGTTCTTTGCTTTTTGAGGTTGAGAAAAATTACATTGATAATCAAAGAAAGGACATGAACATAAATGACATCAAATCCCTGAACATGATATCAAGATCAAACACATGTGACAACAAAATCAACGTCCTAAAGATCAAGGAAACACAAGAGCATCAACCAGGTCAATGTAACGACTAGGGGGTAGTCCAAAGTAACATTAAAAGGAGTTTCATCCAAAAACACCACTCCCACACTACATCAATACAACATCGTGGACCAATTACAAAATATACTTGCACAAATATCCATTCTGGAGCTTCTCAAAATTTCACCATCACATAAAGAAGTTTTGGAACAGGCTATGGTGGCTACTACTGTGCCCAATAATTTAGATGTCTATCAATTCCAAGCCATGGTGGGACATCTGACCACACCTCATTGTCTGTCCTAATAGATGGAGGAGTTTGGTTAAATATTTTTACTTTGAAATTGATTCATGCACTAGGCTATTCTAACAATGCCATTGATGCTAGGAGAAAGATAACAATAAAGGAATATGATGAAGAGGAAAGGTCTTCCAAAGGGTTGATAGTCCTTCCAATTCAAGTGGGACTGGTTGTCAAAGACATTGTTTTCCAAGTGTTAGACAAGGATCTAACATATAACATACTCTTGGGCCGTCCTTGGATCCATGAAATGCAAGTGGCACCCTCAACATACCATCAATGTTTGAAATTTCTAGTAAATGGACAGGAGGTTACTATATCAGTTGACAACAACAATCCACAAACTTGCAACATGTTAAAATAAAATCAAGACACTTTGATACCTTGCAATAGGGACACTAACACATCTTCCTCATCTAGTGGTGAAAAACAACTCAATTTCATATCTAAATGGGTTGAGAAGAAGGATCAAGTAAAGGAAACAACTGTTGCAGATACAACATTATTATACAATGAAGGTCCTCTAATTAATCTATCACAATAGATTGCAGACAAGGTCTAATTGAAGGAAAAAGGCTTAGGAGAATATTCCCTTAAGCGATCTTTGTGTTTGTCACAATTGCTACCATCGCCAAAAACATATGGGCAGCCCATTCCGAACACACCATGTTCCTCACAACCAATCACTAATTTTATATGAAAGATTTGTAAAAATAGGTACACTTGAAGATGAATCAGAAGACAAAGCCATTCTCAATTGGCTATACAAAGATGAGGAGGCCTCCACATCAATGAATATCAGCATCAAAACAGATCAGTATGGAAAAGGGAAGGCTATCTTAGAGAAGATGGGCTATGAAGGACAAGGACCAATTGGAAAGAGAAAGGATGGTATTATTGAACCTATTCAACCTCTAACACTACAACCTAAAGACAAAACAAGATTAGGTTACATAGGAGAAGTAAAAGAGAAAATAACTTAGAAAGTGGTAGAAAGGATTCTACAAATGAGAGATGGTTCTAACATGGATTCCAATGAGTATGAATGGGATCATTTATCTACTACATCATACACAAACAAAAAAATTTATGTCATTCAAGCATATACACCCTTATGAGAGGAGGGACAAAGTTCAAGAACTAGACCATTTGTAATGGGATCAACAAATATTGATGACTCGTGTGAGGACAATCAGACATCGAGTGAGACAGACGACTTGGAGGTGAGTAATATCATAGACCTCAATCTTCCTACGAAAAATTTGACCAACTAGCTATCAAAACACATTCAGCTGTTGACCTTACTCAAATCGATGATTTCTTACCTTTGAGACATCCTAAACTTATTGACTAGGAACCCACCGAGCATATTAATATACTAGTCTTTTCAAATGATGATTCCATCATAAACTATCTTTGCATTAATGAACCTAATACAAGTTCAATCCATAACATTCATAACAATGCTTCATAATGGGAGGGTGCCAAATCTTCTAGTTGCAAAAATGACAACATGAAAAATAAATCTAATGGTGAAAACCTTTCTAAGGTAGTATTAGATTTTGAAAAAGAAAAAATAAAGAATGTATCCAATGGTGAAAACCTTTATGAGGCACTAAAGGATGGAAGATTTGACACACTCCCAAAGCATTACCATGACAGATCATCAGTATTGGTAGAACCAACATAGTCTATAAATCTGGGAACAATTGCAAAGGAAAAGATCCTACATCTGGCAGCATCCATGTCAGAACAGGAGAAGCTTGCATTCACCAAATTCTTTAAGAAGTGACACATCAATTTTGCATGGTCTTAATCTAACATGCTAGGATTGGATCCAAATCTTCTAATGCACCATCTATCACTACCCAATGGGATCAAACTAGTCAAGAAAAAGTTAAGAAAGATGCATCCCCACATCGCCCTGATGGTTAAGGCTGAGTTAAAGAAATTATTGGATGCAAGATTTATTAGGTCCATAGATTATGTTGAATGGATCTCAAACATTGTTTTGGTATCCAAACTTGATAATAGCATCAGAATTTGCATAAATTTTAGGGATTTAAACAAGGCATTCCCAAAAGATGATTTTCCTCTACCAAGCATTGATATCATAGTGGATCTAATAGCAGACCATGCCATGTTGCCATTAATGGATGGTTTCTCAAGGTACAACCAGATAAAGATAGCACCTAAAGATCAGGAAAAGACAACATTCACTTGTCCTTGGGGTACATTCTATTGGAATGTCATGCCCTTTGGGTTGAAAAATGTAGGTGTGACATATTAGTGGGCGATGACCACTATTTTCAATGACATGATGCATACTTTCATGGAAGATTATGTGGATTATATCTTAGAAAAATCATACAAAAGGGAAGGACATATAGAAATTCTAGATAAAATCTTTACTAGGTTGGAAAAATTCAATGCTAGGTTGAACCCAAAGAAATGTGTGTTTGGGGTAACATCAACAAAACTCCTTCATTACATAGTATCAGAGAAGGGTATTGAAGTGGACCTGGCTAAGGTTAAAGAAATAATGGAGATGCCACCACATAAAAAAATTAGTCAACTATGGTCCCTACAAGGAAGGTTATAATCCATCAGGGGATTTATCTCACAGCTAGAAAACAAGAGTCACCCATTTAATCATCTACTTCATAAAAATGTTTCATTGAAATGTGATCATGATTATGAAAAAAAAATTGACCAGATAAAGCAATACTTGATGTCACCGGAAATACTCATGCCACCTATGGTAGAGAGACCATTGTTGTTGTATATAGCAACAATTGACATATCTTTAGGAGCTCTATTGGCACAGGAGGATTTTGAAGGAAAAGAACAACTTGTTTACTACATCAACAGGACACTCAACGGATATGAAATAAACTACACATTCATAGAGAAGGCTTGTTTGGAAGTGGTCTTTGCAACCCAACAGTTATGACACTACTCATGAAACATGGCTCAATGAGTTTGAACAGAAACTACATGGTTGAATCCTGATAGCAATATCATAATTTGATGCACTATGGAAAAATACCTCCTACTTATCATATGACACTACATGTTGACTCATACAGTTAGACTAATAGCAAAAATAGACCCATTGAAATATCTACTCAATAAAGTTTCTCTAAAAGGGAGACTGGAAAAATCAATCATGATCTTAAGTGAGTTTGACATCTAATATGTCAATAGGAGAGCCATCAAAGGATAGGTAATAGTGGATCAACTAGCTGAAGCTCCATTATAGGACCATCATCCAATGAACATTGAATTTCTAGATGTAGACATCCTAAATATCACAACACAACAATGGAGGCTCTATTTTGATGGATCATACACACAAAGAGGGTCTGGGGAAGGAATTCTATTTGTCACACCTGAAGGGCACACTATTTCAAGATCCTATAGGCTAATGTTTACTTGTACCAACAATATAGCTGAGTACAAAGCATTGATTATCAGAATCAAGGTAGCTATTGAATGAAAAATCACATAAATGCAAGTGTATGGAGACTCACAGCTTGTTATCTACTAGGTAAACGATGCATATCAAAGTAAGGATGAAAAAATCATGCCTTACAAGAAAATGATAGATGATCTTAAAATGTACTTCATGGATATGAAGCTCAAGAAAATACCAAGGGTAGAGAACAAGGATGAAAATCCCATGGCGACAATTGCTTCCCTTTTACAATTACCAAAAAAGAAAGGTTGTTATGAGTTTATGGTAGAACAACTATCTAACCCTACATACAATAATCCTTATTCATAGACCATATGCCAAATAACTAACACTCAAACCTCACAATATGAAATATCTATACTTACCTCAAGGATAATATCCTCCCCCCTGATCTCTCTAGAAACCAAAAGCGTAACTTTATCCATCAATCTACGAAACATACATTGATTGTTGATATCCTCTATCATCGAGGTCTAGATGGTACTCTTCTTCAGTTTTTGGAACATCACAAATCTAAAACATCCTTGTGAGAGGTCCATGAAGGTATTTGTGGGACCCATTCAAGTGGGCTTACCTTAGCTAAGAAACTCCTCCACTTAGGGTATTACTGGCCGAACATGGAAAAGGAGTTTTATCAATATGTCAAAAAGTGTCAAAAATGTCAGATACATGGTAATCTAATTCATGCACTAGCACAAGAATTACAACCCTTCACATCAACATGGCGCTTTTGTCAGTAGGGACTAGACCTGGTAGGAAAAATAAATCTATCTTCATCAAATGGACACAAGTTCATCATCACAGGAACAAAGTATTTCACAAAATGGATAGAAGCAGTTCCTTTGACAACTATCAAGTGTAGAAAGCAGATTTCATCTTTCATACTCAACCTTCTCATCTGTCAGTATGGGGTACCACAATCCATTGTCACAGATAATGGTAGGCCTTTTAAAAACTAGGATGTCTAAGAATTATGTGAACAATTCCATATCCAACTTCGTTTCTCAACACCATACTATCCACAGGGAAATGGCCAAGCAGAAGCTTCAAACAAGACAATTCTAAAAATAATAAAGAAACTGGTAAATGATGTTGGACATGATTTGCATGTTCAACTAAATCTTGCACTATGGGCCTACAAAACTAGCATTAGAACACCAATAGGAGCTACACTATATGCCTTGGTGTATGGATCAGAAGCCATTCTACCCATTGAGGTAGAAATACCATCACTCCATGTCTCACTAAAGGGTATCATTATAGAAGAGGACTACAGAGTATCTTGGCTACAGGAACCAGAATTACTGGATGAACGTCATCAGCAAGTTGTCAATCATTAACAAGCCTGCCAACAAAGAATGTCAAGGAGCTACAATCATAGGGTAAAACCTAGAGTCGTTCAAGTTGGATACTTGGTCCTAAAGGAAAACCATAGGAATCAATAGGATAGAGAAAAGAAAGTGAAGTTTGAACCTAATTGGTTAGGTCCCTTTGTAATCATATCAGTATATGGATCAGGAGCATATCAATTTTCTACACCTGAAGGGGATCTGTTTGATGAACCTATCAAGAGTATCCATCTCAGAAAATTCTATACCTAAATCACTTGGTGCATGAATTAGTTTATGAAAATGGTTACCTTGATGAAAATTTGGAAAATAGGCATCCTAGTGACAAAAATATACAAAAAATTAGAAAATACAAAAATACAAAAAATTCAAAAAAGATTGAAAAGTGCAATAAAAACATATGATGAAAATTTGGAAATAGGTACTATTTGTGATTCAAAATAGCTCTTCCATCTATTGGACACATGAAATGGTTGTTATTTTCACCATCATTTTACATCCATTATCATATCATTATGAGTGGTCATGTCTCACCATAGCTTGGGGGTAACATTTGGACATCGTGCTAGGGGCAGTAAACATTGAGCTTAACAAAATGGAAAAATAGTAGAAGGATAGACACAACAAAAACAATGATCAAAACACAACCCAACATGAAATATAATAACCATCAGAAACACATCAAACATCCATATCTTGACAAAATCCAAAAACATCCATATCATGATTAGAAAATCCAAAAACAAGTCAAAAATTTAGTCTCAAAAAGTTAAAAATATGAGTTAGTGTTAGTCAAACTACATGGTCTCTGTGTGTATATTGTAGGCAAGGATAATCTTATGATCAGCCCCTAGGGCCCCTAGGATAGGTCTTTAGGTTAGGTTTGATCCAAAATCACAAAAAATCTCAAAAACATCAAAAAATCAAAATCAGGATGGATGATCTAATCTAAATAATGATTGAAATACTTTTAAGAAAATGTGGAATATTTTGTACTTTGATCATTGTTATCATTTCTTTGGAGTGACTCAATGATGTATTGAACTAGAGAAGATAAGATGAAGAATGATATTTTATTTTTCTGTTGTATGTGAGTTAACAATCATTATTGTGTGAATTGTTGTGAGACATGCTCAACAAAGTATCACTTATGACATTCCAATTCACATAGGAAAGTGATTAATTCTTGTATATTTACGCAAGAAATGCTCAGGTCATCTTGGTTTAATTATACCTCGATGCTTGTGTTCACTTACAATATCAAAAATCATGGAAGTAGTACTCAGGTCATCATTGGTCTACATTATACGATTGATGCTTGTACTCACTTTCAACATTTTAAAAGCTCTATGATGATACAAATCACAAAAGTACTATTAAAATGCCTATATTTGCATGTAGAATTGCATGATTAAAGTAAGAGTGCATTCATAATAGTTTTTGCATCTATAGAGTGATTGCTACAAAATCTCATAAGGAATCCAAATTAATATGTATCTTTTTTCTCAAAAATAAGATTGAGTATACTTGACATTAACAAAAACAATATCATAATCATATAGTTGCATCATTATATTCATTTGCATATATCAGAAATGATCATAGTCATCATTTCATCATTCATACATTTGCATCAAATAGTTTTACAATGTTCATATCACATTTTCCATATCATACGAACATTGCATGAAGAAAATCTCAAAAACATAAATCTCTATCATTGTATTTTCAAAAATCCATCAAAATTCATATATCATACATCATCTTTATCTACATATAAATCTATATCATATCACACATCATACATTTATATCATTATCGAATATCATAAATCGATTCATTTATCACACCATATAAGTTACATTTCCAATTATTACATCATACATCATTTATCATTATCATTCATCACAATCCATCCATTTAATCATCATATATTTGCATTTACACCAAAATAAATTTAAACACATCCCATTTTACATCACATATCATATATCATTTCAACGCACCATATCCATAAACATGAACATAATATACACATACATTCATCATTTGTACATTCATCATCATAATAGAACATAGTATATCATATCATACCATTAGGATATAAACTGAATCCATACCATCATAATAAAAGGATCATCACATAGCATATAGAACATAAAAGTAAATACATCCATCATAAAATCATATAGAACCATCATAGATCACTCAAGTCCACTGCATATCATATAAATCAAAAATCATGAATGTCAAGTAAACAATGATGTCTAAAATAAAGAGAGGTATATTATCAAAATAATGATTGAAATTAGAATGTACATCATCATCTCATAATACAGCAGGGGAATAAAATTGAACTCTAGGTACTACTAGCTCCAGATGGTGCAGGCATCACAAGACTGGTCCCTCTACCACAACCATATGTTCTAAGATCTCTGGTATCTCTTCGAAGAGGCTATGTCACACCTGTACTCACAGTCCTAGAATGAGTCCTACCAGATCGAGATAGCCTATAGTTCACTCTCTGCTTAGAAGGGACGACATCATGATATTTACCTCTGTAAAACTCTATCTCCTCCCCAATGCAGACAACCTCTCACATATATTCAACCAAGGAGGTATCATCTTCCAATCTTTGTAATCTCTCGGCTATGGCCTAAGCACCCTCTGTTGTAAATCTAGTAGCATCCCTCTCAGTGGTCAAGGATGCAATATGAGCCTGAGCTGCCCCTAAAATCTGCATGGCAGAATCCCTCTTAGCCGTCAACACTGTAATTTGTGACTGTGTCATAGCCAACTGTGCCTGCACTGATACAAAAGCCTCTAAATGTTACTAGGCCTATGCCTACATTTGAGACTGCGTCTACTTTAGAAAACCCTGTGACTGAAGAAGCTGCTCCTGAATAGTCTATAACTGCACCTGTAAGCTCGCTATCTGCAACTGCTCTGACACATCTCCCACTGCCTGCCTCTTATGAGGCACTGTCTCCTCTAGAAAATATAAGGCAGGACCCAACCCACCTATAACATTTGCATTGTCAAAATCATAGTCATCCCCACTACTCTCATCTCCACTATCACTGTCATCTCTGCTATCCTCCTCCTCTCCAACATCCTCCTCTCCAACATCCTCCACTCCAACATCCTCCTCACCAACCTTGGCATCACCAAGCACCTCTCTCCTCCACCTATGACCATGTGCGATGACAACATCCTCCTCTGCAGGTAATGAGATAGGCTCATCAAGCACAGTGACACATGGAAAAGGATGCAAAGCTAGATACTCGACATAATTTGCTATGAATGGAGGCTCAACAATATCTAGACGGTAGTCCCACTCAAAAGGCTATAAATACTGGAACTCCTCAATAGTAGCATCGTATGATAAACTAGGCCCCCAATCTATATCATCTGACTGGTGATGGGCGTAGTGAGCAACACCATGAGGCATACTCTAAAAAATCCCATACTATCTATACACTCGCCTGATCAAAAATCTCTCCAATACTCAATGAGAATGACCAATCAATATCATAGACTAAAAATCTTAGGCCATCTAAACATCATCATCGTCCCAATGATCACAATCAAGATATGTACTCCATGCCACTGACTCTATATCATCGATCACTCTCCTCCTGTACTCTAACTTACCCAGTCTAGACTATGTAAGGTCACCTGAATATCTATACACATATGGTCTCATAGGTGGTCTCTATCTAAATGGAACTAGATGAGTAACAACTATGTGCTCCCATGCCCACATCTAAAGAAAAGTGACACTAGTTGACAAACTACAACCTCTAAGATACACCGCTAAATGTAAATCAAGATACACCGTTGAATGTTAATCATAATATAGGTGGGTGAGCATACACATGCCCCAAGCATATCTGGTCCCGTGAAAGACCATACTCTCTAGAATTTGACCCCAACCAATAGAGAATCCCTTTGACCTACAATCAGGACAAAGGAATCCTAATGAATCCAGCCAACACTAAGGGAAAAGTGGTGTAATCTACTACCATCTCCCACCATGGAATCCACTCTTTAGCAATATGCTCATCCTCAAATACCCTACAAAGAGCATCAATACCACCCTGATTTGATGAATCACATGCAATAATGTCCCCCACAACTGGTATCTACAAGATCCTCCAGACATCCTCTGGAGTGACTGTCATCTCACCGGTAGGAAGGTGGAAGGTGTTATGCTCGCTATGCCATCTCTCAGCTAGCACTGCCAACAGACCCTGATTAATCCTAATTTGGGGCATGAATAATAAAGGAGCCAATCCACATCACACAATAATTGTAGTATCCAAAGCTGCTAACTGTGGTATCAAATCAAATGTCCAAGGGAAACACTCTTGAACCTAAAGGTTCTCCAAAGGCTCCTATTATCAGGAAATATTCAAATTCAAATTCTTTGTCAAATCATCAAACATCAAAATCCTATCAAAACTAATCAACTCTTGGTGAGACATTTTGATCAAATCTCATGAGCGAACATTATTAAATCTCACCTATCATGAGGTCACATCATCAAGAATCATTGGACCTCACCTATCATGAGGTCAATAATCAAAGAATCAAATCAACCTCGCTTATCATGAGGTATGTCAATCAAACTATAATTATTCCTCACCTATCATGAGGATAATTATCATCAAATCAAGTATCATACCTCACCTATCATGAGGTCAAATATGATCTATTTGATTAGGATAATCAATCATATCAAACCAATGTTGAAATGATAAAAAATCAACAAACTCAAGGACAAAATTGACAAACTACATCAATTTGATTTGAAAATGCTAAATTAGGAATTTGAAGTGCCAAATCATGGCATGCACCATTATAGATGGTCAAAGTACCAAAACTACAAAAGTGCTATTCTATTTGGTCAATGCACTAAAACTTTGGGTCAAAGCACTAAAATAGGAGGCCTACATGCTAAACAATTTGACCTAAGCGCTAAAGTTCTAAAAGCGCTAATCTATCTTACCAATGTGCTAACATAGTTACCCTAAGCACTAATCTTTTCAAAGCACTAATCTATCCTAGCAAAGCACTAAAACAAAACTCCTAAACACTAAAGTCTTAAAAGCACTAAAACAGTTATTAAAAGTGCTACAATGGAATGCTAAAGCACTAGAAAAACTAAAAAAAATCAAAAATTGAAATACATGAAAAATGAGGCAAAATCATGAAAAATGAGGGGATAAAAGGTACGGGTATGTGCAGGATCATCATGGAACAAAAAGGCCCTTAAGTGGCAAAAAATTCAGAAAAATCATAATTAGGCAACTTGACATAAAAATTTGAATAAGTTATCTATATTATTTCAAAAATATGTTAGAATAGAATCTGTAGAAAATTGAATGTAGTTTCTAAACTACTAGTTTTTTTTTTTTTAAAATCTATTTGGTGAAAATTTGAAATTTCAATGCAATAGTACTTAAATTTCAGGGAAAATAAGTGGGTGTCTGTCTAACCACCCTAATGACAATAAAATGATAATATTTTTTTATAATATTTTAGATATAAGTAGAGGACTCATGTCCCGATGTGATGCATATTTTTTTATAATTTTTTTCCAAGTAAATAATTAATTATGAATTTTTATTACAAATTTTAAAAATATAAAAACTTGTATATCTAACCACCTTAACTTGGTCAAAACTTCATGAAATTCAATTTTATTTTTCTAAACCTTTAGTATGTGAAGCATAGAATGTGATACCATTTGAAAGCTACAAATTTTTTGTACCTATCAATCAGACTTTAGTCGTAATTCAAATAGAAAATGAATAATAATTATTTATTAAATTCAAAGTAAAGCATAATTTATATTGGTGGAAAGCTAAGAATCTCCTTTAAAAACCCTTTTCATTTCATCAATTTTGGGTAAAAAAAAAGTCATCAGCCACATACCCTACACATACCCATCATATTGCCACTTTTTGGCCCATCATGATCCTACACATACCCATACGTATTGGAGGTTTGTACGCAGCTGGGCACTGGTGACATTGTACACACTCAAACCGGTGAGTGTGATAGGGAATCGACATCTTGCTCCAAGTGGCACAAAAATTTATCTCACAAAGTTTTCAAAAAGTAAAATGCACAAATGAAGTTGAAAAGGACCTTTTTAACCTTTTATAGGCTATTTGAAAAGCGATTTTTGTGGGATTGATTAATTTTTTTTAGAGGAAATTAATTCAAAATCATCTTGGGACACTTTCTACATCAATTATTGGGAGATAAATTATTTCATCACTGAATATTCATCAAATCTATATCAAAATGATCAAAAAATCATAAAAATTTAAAAAATTCTAATTTTTTCAAACAAATTCAAAAATTCATTAATTTATCTCCCGAGGGGGCATATATTCATCAATCACCTGAAAATCATGTCTAGGGCATTCAAAAAAAAATTCATCGATACTAGCAACAGTAGCACAAAATTTTCTTTGAAGCAATGTGTAAACACATTACTTCAAAGAGGGGTAAAATGTATACACCTAAAAGTGGTTTGGATAGTTAAATTAATTAAATATGCTTTATTTGATTAATTATCTAAATTTCCTCTAATTTTAAATAAATAGAAATATTTATTTATAGTTCACATTGTAATTCTCCCATTCTTCAATTTTAATTAAATATACAACTTCTATAGTTGGTATTATTTAATTATTAGATCATTTCAATCTTAATTAAATAAACAAATTTTTATACTTTATTGTTTAATTATCATATTCCTTTTATTTTAATTTAATAAATAACTTCTATAGTTTTTTTTTATTAAATTATTTATTCCCTCCTTTTCTAATTTAAATAAATCAAAAATATTTAAATAAAGGCATAAATCAAATTCCTCTATTCACTCACCTACCAAATTTGATTTTCCAAAATCCAATTTATTTCAACTGGCATTCACGGGAATGACAAGGAGACAAATTGGAGACAAATTTGAATGAATCTCTCAAATCTTCTTCCTCTGATCTTTCCTATCGTCTTTCCTAATATTTTCATGGGGAGAAACCATTCCCTTCATCATCTCTAGCTTCTCAATCTCTCACCACTCAATTCTCCAAATTGAATCCGAGCCATTGTTGTGTTACCCTTGTGCAAAACTACTGCCAAAAATTTATAAATACAACTTCCTTTCACAGGAAATCATCTAAGAAAATACCAATTTATGCAAACTTACTTTGCAACATTCATAGCAGCCAAGCAACCCAGCAATAGCATTAGCAATAGCATTTCAGCATCATAGCATCATAGCATTAGTAGAATAGGATTTTTACATCACGACAACATCTTAGTTTTTACTGTAGCTTCATTTAGCAAGTTTCATGTTAGGATATTTTATGGTAACATCTAGATATCATTAGCAATCATCACATCATTGCATTTAGCATCCATTCCGTTCTCTAGATAGGCATTTTAAACAGTTATGGTGCTTACAAATATGAGAACCTCTGTAACTTGACAAATCTTCTGAGATAGGAGACAATGGGACACATTCAATATTTTTATGTTTTTAAATTAGTTTAATTCATGATTAATCTTGATATAATGTTTCATTAAGGAGTGTTTTTTATTGTTTTTGGTATACTTTTTTGACACTTACAGTAAGTGTTTTCTCCCACATGGGTTAATGCACCCTATCATTATTGTATGACGATGATGAAAAAAGTGAATGCAATATTCAATGTTGCAATGTGGGGAAGTATACTTTGATTAAGTTGTATTGTGGAAAGAGTCATTGTGGTGTTTGTTTGATAACAGACTATTGTGAAAATTGTCACCTTCAACTTCATTTTTTACCAGATTGGAGTGTTTTAAAACTGTTGTGTTGCAGAATCTGTAAGTCATTTTACATGGGTATTTCGCATAAATGATTAATTTATTTTTTGTTTGCTTGAAGTTTCCTCTAGGATTTTTGTCAACCCAGCCATGAATTGGATTTTCCAGCACCATAGATTTCCTAACAAGGGGGGGCTTGATCATTTTTTTTTTGTAGTGACATGGAGCTTGGTAATTACATGGGTTGGCGGTGGTGGAGTTGGTGTCCTCAATATACAAAAGTTGAATGGTTGTGTATAGTATTTAGTAACAAAAACAAGTGTTATTCTAATACCACTCATACAATTACTCTATTTTTCTTCAATATATATATACATATATGTATCTTTCTATGTTTTGAAGCATTAATTTTTGCATACAGTTGGATTCCTTTTCTAGTGTTTTTTTTGCTGCAATTTAATTTTTTAAAACAAAGAATGCTGATAAAGAACTACAGAATATGGAATTTGTCTATAATGTTGATAAATATAGGAAAAGGAGAATATACAGGAGGTCTTGTTTCAAAGTGAAAGCAATTCCATAGATGAAATACGTACATATATTGTTAAAAGGAAGACATTAAAAAAACAGCAAAGGTTTTTCTTCAAAGCATACAATGTATACAAATAAGTTTATAAGCATACCTAATTTTGGTATGTACTGGAACGTATCTAGTCATGTAGAAAGAAAATGGGTAAATGTATAACTTTGGTATGTATTGGAGGATATCTAGGCCTACAAAAAGAAAAGGGGTGAATGTATAACTTAGTAAAATATAAATTTATAAAAAAAACCTTGATTATGGTTATAGCTATGGGCATAGCATCTTTTAGGCACGAATTGTTCTATAGATGACCTTCATATCTCCTTGTCCATCCATGCTTGCATTGAGGCGAACATCATATTACTGGAAAGAAACATTTTATTTCAATATATCAAAACATATATTTCTAGTTAGATGTGTATGGAATGGAAAAAAACACAGTGGTTAAACACCTTACAACAACAATATGGGGAGGAGACCATGCAGATTGTAAAACACAACACTTGTTGAAGCATTCAACCTGCCAACTAGTGGAGGTGCATAGAATATTTTTACCATTATGTACCTATTGAGTGAGGCAACCAACTCCACCACCGCCAACCCATGTGGTCAACAATGTCCACTGTTGTTGTGAATAGGCCTGACCAAGCCCTCATAAATTGCACAGACTGTAAAGAAGACTATATAGCTCAAAAGAGAATTCTATATATCAACATTATACATGTATATATACATATAAATATACATATGCATATACATACACATACATATACATATACATATACATATATATACATATACATATACATATACATATATATACATATACATATATACATATTGTACCATATAAAAATAGTCCCTTGACATTTTCATGGTCTTTTAGGTCTTTATTCATGATGCTTGGTCCATTTTTCTTTGATTTAATGTTGCAATGTAGCTTAAACATGCACATTAGGTCCTTAAAATTTAAATTATGACATCTTGTGAAGGTGTTGTGAAGTGTTGTAAAACATTTCTACACTTTTCTAGACTCTATTCATTACAATTCACCTAAAAATCACCCTTTCATCACTTATTAAGTCCTATTTTTTAGTAGTGTAAAGTCTTGTAACAAGATTTCATGCTTTTCTAGGCTTAATTTCACTATTTACAACTTTCTTATGCTTTATTTGACCCCTGTATGCCCTTATAAGGTTCAATTAAGTGTGAGTTTAATGTAAACCCCACAAACAACATTAAATTTGATTCATTTCTTGACACCCACTTTCAAATCCAAGGTGGGACCCATTTTCCATGGGTGGCAAATGAGTCCCTCTTGGCTCAAAATTCAAAATATTTCAAATTTTCTTTCAGGTTTTTATTTAAAATCACCTTATGTCGGCCTATGATGAGGTATCTTTGCATTACTAAGGAACAAGTGTGTATAAATAAGTGTTTTTACATCCATTTTAACACCAATTCATCAAGTGCGCTAATTCACTCATTTATTCAAGCATTCAAGCACTGTGCATCATTCAATCAAGTATCAATCAAGTATCTTGGAGCAACCATGGATATATCTTCAGATTTCTTCAGTTTAAGACATTTTGCATGTTGTTTATTGATCTTTCCTTTCTCATTTCATTTCATTTCTTCATTAAGGGTTTGATTATCAAAGTGGGATTTGACCAAGGCAAATCCCTATAACCTAACCCTTAACCACTTTTCCCCTTTGAATGTGTGTTTTTAGACTTTTGCATGTATAGTTGAAAAGCTATTAGGTGTTGAAAAATGGACAAAAAGTCAACGAAGTGTTTCAAGTCAACTACAACCCATTTCAAGCTTGGAGAAGACATTTTGTCCATTTTCTATAGATTAGACTCTGTCAGCCTGATAGGAAAACAACCTCATATCTACTGCTATAGGATTAGTCCTTTATTTCACAAAATTTTTGGAGTGGACTGATTCGCCATCAATGGCGAATGAGTTCTACCTTAAGGTTGGAAATCCATATTTTGTCAAATTTTGGATCCTAACACTCAAAAACCAATTTCCAAAAGTTTTCATCAAAAGCAGGACTGATTCACCATCAATGGAAAATGAGTCCCATTGGTGATTTTTAGTGATCTTTTCTAGCATTCAGGACACTCTAGAATCTTCATCAAACTTCCAAGTGCACTTTGATTCATCCTTCTTTTCTATTTTGTATTTTTTCATGTTTAGTTCATGCTTTCATATCACATTGTGTTTTCCAATATTGCATAATTCTTAGGTTTTGCATTCATAATCAATCAAAAGTTCATTTAGTTGCATTTATATCATCTCATTTAGTCTAAATAATATCATACACATCCTAATTTGAGTAAATCACCTAGAATTTTGAGTGGGGTTTATCTCTCTCCTTTTAGGTGAAACATCCTAAGAGTTCAAGAGTAGTCTATAAATCCCTACCCAAAAATCCACAGTTCATTTTGGTGAACCTACATATTGAACATTATGTCATTCTAATTTACATTTGCATGTGCATCCTAGGGTTTCTTGAAATTGCATTAGTGAAAGACTCATTTAGATTTCATTTTTGCATAACATATCATTGAAAAAAATGAAAATTTGCATTTGCATCCTTAGTTTGGATCTAAAAAGAATTAAAATCACTTTGAATTTTTTGAAAAACACAAAAAATATCATATTGGGACTCATTCACCACCCTGGGTGAATCTGTCCACCTGCATATTTCTTACTACATTTTCATGCATTTTTCTAGGTATTTCCTGCATTTTAGTTTTGTATAGTTGCTCTTTGTTTTACTTTCTAGATTCTGTGTTTGCTTCTATTTCTTGCATCTTAGTTTACTTGCATTCATTTTCATCATGGAATTTCCTTTTAATAAGTTTTTGAATTCATTGAAATCCTTAGTAGACATGTCCAATTGTTCCTTTGGTTATGATCCTAATGACCTTGAGCTTCAACATGCTCCTTCAACTCCTCATTATTTTCCTCCTCATGATGTAGATATCATTGGAGAAGATGATAGCATGAACAAGTTCTTCAAAAAATGTCTCGATAACCTTGAAGCCAATGCAACCTTTTACCTATCCATGAAACCACCAAATCTTCCTACTATTGCACCTCCTGTTCACTTTGGATACCTCCATCCCAAAACTCAAGTGGGACCTAAGATCCCTCCATCAAGTGGACCTAGTTCCTCTCAACAAACACACCCTCAAACATTTTATGGTCACAAAGTCACAAACACTCCCATTAACCTTGAAGAAACATATGGAAAAGGCTTTACTATCCTAAGTAAACAAGGTTGTGACACAACAAATGAGCATAACATTCACCAACTTCTTGAACAAAAACCAATAGAAGAAAACACAACATGATTAGGATATCAATATCCTCTTGATACTGATAACCCTCTTTTTGAATATTGGAGACTTTGAGATGATGGTACAATGATCTTTGATATTCCTCCTGAATTGAACATTCTCCTTCCATGTGAACAACCATTACCTGATTCTCATGACAAGGATGTTAGAATCCCTATGGGTCCTCCTCCTTCTTCCATTCCTGAGAAAGGAGAATCTAGAAAATAAAAATGGCCTAACAAATTGAAAAAACTCAAGTTTCCTACTCATCCTCCACCTGAATGTGAAAGGATACTTCAACTATTTTTAAACAAAGGAATTATACTTATACCACCTATGAATAGGTTGGCCATTCATCCTAAAGATTCTAACATACCATTTTGAAAATATCATCGTGTTCTTAGACATCGAACTGAAGAATTTCAAAAATTGAAAGACATACTGGATAAGTACCACTTCACTAATACCGATTGATTTTCTATTATCCCATAAAAACAAATTAACTCCCTTTATCATGCCATAGTTGTAGAATTTTCTATTCTCACTATGGAATGATCCTTTCCCATCACCCACCTCGGCTCACTCTTTCCTTACTCTTTGTGGGAGGTAATAATTTGTTAGTCTTGTCCTTGTAATGCATTCATCTTTGTCTCTTAGCTACATTATTCATTTTCCACTTAACTACTTAAGATTGAGAAACCAATAAATTGGTTAACAGTTGAATTACACTTGCATTACTAGCTCCTTTTACATTTTTAGTTTCATGTGTGTATTGTATTCCCCCGTAACATGTGTTTGATGTTCTCTCTCTTTGTACACTTCTATTTGTACCTCTATTCTTCTATATGTCAGGCATTGTCTTTTTCATTTTTGTTTTCTATCTTTCTTTTGGGGATGACACAAAGCATTGAGATGCCTTATGTCTCTTCCATGTTGACCCAAAAGGTCTTTTTCTTTTGTTCCTTTTTGTTTTTTGTTTTCCTTTTGGGGATGATGTAAAGCATTGAGCCACCCTATGTCTCTTTAGTGTTGATCCAAATGGTCCCTTTTCCTTTTTATTTTTTATTTTTCTTATGTTTTTCCTTTTGGGGATGACATAAGGCATTGAGAAAAATATGTCTCCTTCATATTGACCCAAAAGTTTTTCCTTTTCTTTTACCCTTTTGTTTTATTTTCGCTTGTGTTTTCCTTTTGGGGATGATGCAAAGCATCAAGACTGTAATGTCTCTTCCATGTTGACCCAAAATAGACTTTATTTTCCTTTTTTTTTTTTCTCTCTTTATGTCATTCTTCTAGTTCTATGTGGTTTTAGGAATGATGACAGTTCTAAGCTCTTTCATAAAAACATTGCAGAAAAAAACATATTGACCCCAAATCCATAGATCCCTTATGTGTTTGGTGGGTTCCTTTCTGGGGGGAAATTCCCTTTTTCTTTTGTTCATTTTTCCTTCGCATGAAACAACCTTACTTGGAAACATATGACTTGGCATAGGGGCTTTCCAAGTTGGCTCTCATGTCTTGTTTTCTTTTTTCATTTTCTTTACTTCGCTACTTTAAAGTAATTGCTCACATAACGGTGTGTAGCAAATCCTTTAAAGTGGGGGGCATACATTGGCATAATTTCATTCAAATTCTTGGTTCTTAATGCAGCCTTGTCACTTCATAAGATGTTTTTGTCACTTCGTGGATGACATTGGGTGATTTCCTTCATAAGTTTGATCTATCTTATCATATTACATTCCTCTTAGTGGCTTGATGTGTTGCATTGCATCCCCTAAGTTTTGAAATACTATTCTTTTATTGGTCCTCTCTTGGAGATGTTAGACACAATGTTTCCTAAGTGATAGACCTCGCATGAAGTTAACAATATTCCTTTGAACATCTTTTGCATTTTACATTTTTTGCATTTTTACATTTTTACCACCTTCCATAATGCAACTTGCATGCATGTGGTACCTTCCTCTTTGTTCATGGGTTCTAAGCTTACAAATATTTGCTTGTCTAATGAAGCACAAACCAACATTTTCCCTTGTGGTTCCTTGTTAAAGTTATCAGGAGGTATAACTTTGATATGGTTGAGTGGGAATCCCATTCAATGGCATGATTTTCCCCATAGCCACCTATGTGTGTGTGAGGACAAACCAACTAGTGTATGTACTTCACATTTTTTGGGTCTTCTCACCCAATGGACCACCATGAGTTATGTCACCCTAGAGTGAGTATGCATTTTCTTTCTCTCACAAACAACCTAGATCTAATCAACAACTAGTTGGATGAAAGATTGAAGCTTCATCTGATTCTCAGTTTTCATATGTGCATTTCTTTGTTCTTATGTTTAGTTTTCCATGGGATCTTCATCCTGGGGGCTTGATCATCCCCCTTGATTGTTGTCATTCCATCTTTCTAACATAAGTGAATTGGGATCTCTCTCTCGATATGCATGGCTACTTCTTCAGTGTTAGTTTGAACCAAGTTCATCCTCCCACTAAAGTGCAAGCTAAATGTACCATAGAAAATGGATCCCTTGACATTTTAATGGTCTTTTAGGTCTTTCTTCACAATGCTTGGTCCATTTTGCTTTGATTTAATGTTGCAATGTGGCTTAAACATTCACATTAGGTCCTTAAAATTCAAATTGTGACATCTTGTGAAGGTGTTGTGAAGTGTTGTAAAACATTTCTACACCTTTCTAGACCTTATCCATTACAATTCACCTAAAAATCATCTTTTCATCACTTATTAAGTCCTATTTTGAAGTGTTGTAAAGTCTTGTAACAATATTTCACACTTTTGTAGGCTTAATTTCACTTTTTACACCTTTCTTATGCTTTATTTGACCCCTTTATGCCCTTATAAAGCTTAATTAAGTGTTTTTTTGAATGTAAACCTGACAAAAAACATTAAATGTGACTTATTTCCTGACACCCACTTTCAAATCCAAGGTGGGACCCATTCCCCATCAGTGGCAAATGAGTACTTCTTGGCTCAAAATTCAAAATATTTCAAATTTTCTTTCAGGTTTTTTATTTAAAATCACCTTATGTCAGCCTATGATGAGGTATCTTTAGGTTACTAAGGCACAAGTGTGTATAAATAAGTGTTTTTACATCCATTTTAATGCTAATTCATCAAGTTCACTAATTCACTCATTCATTCAAGCATTCAAGTACTTTGCATCATTCAATCAAGCATCTAGCAAGTATCTTGGAGCAACCATTGATATATCTTCAAATTTATTCAACAAGGTTGGTGAGTTTAGAACATTTTGTGTGTTGTTTATGTTGCAAGGTGTGACCCTTGGTCTTCCTTGCAGTGCTAGCACTTGGGTTTGTGATATGGTCTAACTACCTCCTGTGTTTCTTAACCGAAGCTTGTATCGAGCATTGACAGGTCGATGTTTTGGTGCAATGACAAGTCTAACAATTGGTATCAGAGCTTGTCATAGGTTCAAACCCCATGCTTGTGCTGGGGGGATTGTTGCAAGGTGTGACCCTTGGTCTTCCTTGCAACACTAGCGCTTCGGTTTGTGACATGGTCTAACTGCCTCTTGTGGTTCTTAACCAAAGCTTGTATTGGGCATTGACAAGTCGATCTTTTGGTGCAATGACAAGTCCAACAGTTTATTCATCTTTCCTTGTTCATTTCATTCCATTTCTTCATTAAGGGTTTGATTACCAAAGTGGGATTTGACCAAGGAAAATCCATATAACCTAACCCTTAACCATTTTTCCGCTTTGTATGTGTGTTCAAAAACTTGTGTATGTAGATTTGACAAGGTATTAGGTGTAGACTTGTCTATTTTTTGCAGATTTGAATATGTTGACTTGATAGACAAACAACCTCAGATCTGTTGCTATAGGATTAGTCCCTGATTTCACAAAACTTTGGGAGTGGATTGATTCACCATCAATGGTGAATGAGTCCCACCTTAAGGCTGGAAATCCATATTTTGTCAGATTTTGGATCCCAACACTCAAAAACTAGTTTCTAGAAGTTTTCATCAAAAGCAGGACTGATTCGCCATTAGTGAAAATGATTCCCAATGGTGATTTTTAGTGATCTCTGCTAGCATTCAGGACACTCTAGAATCTTTATCAAAGTTCCAAGTACACTCTGATTCAGCCTTCTTCTTTTTTGTTTTGCATTTGTTCATGTTTAGTTCATGCTTGCATATCACATTGTGTTCTCCAACATTGCATCATTATTAGGTTTTGCATTCATAATTAGTCAAAAAATTCATTTAATTGCATTTAATCATCTCATTTAGTCTAAATAATATGATACACATCCTAATTTGAGTGAACCACATAGACTTTTGAGTGGGGTTTATCTCTCTCCTTTTAGGTGAAACATCCTAAGACTGCAAGAGTAGTTTATAAATCTCTACCCAAAAATCTACAGTTCACATACACATATATATACATACATACACACATACATATACATATACATATACATATACATATACATATACATATACATATACATATACATATGCATATGCATACACATATACTTATTGGCCTTCGTTTATTATCTATAGTTATCTTTGTGCATCATTGGTGTTATACTCATTACCATATGAGAAATTGCAGTTAAATATTCTTTCTTTCATCGAGAAAATATGGTCAGGGTTAGTAATTTTTTGACCTCTTCTATTCTCCATGTACTTGGCACTAAATATTATAGAGAAATAGAGAAGACTTTCCTAAGGTTTTTGATGACAACGTGGAGCTTACCTCTTCAACAAAGGGTGTTACTAAATTTTTCTCATTGGTCAATAAGGATTGCAAAAAAATTATGAATTTAGAATTGAGAAGGCAACTGTTAGATAGTAAATATCTTTTTGACAATTGTTTTACAGTTTCCCTATTTATCTATAATATTTAGTGCCAAATAATGTAGCTTGAATTTTGAATTGACAAGCGAACTGTTATATAGATTGGTTCAAGAACGATATAATTTTAGCTTTGTCTTACTTTTATATTTATTAGACCTAGATGCACATCTATATTTGACCTTTTTTTGTCTAGGCTAATCAATCAATTGGTAGACTATTATTTAATTATTTTAAAATACATATGCATAGAAATACATTGCAGACTTGAAGTTATGGATTAAATAATATTTATGAAAAAAATGGAAGATTAAAGGATTGTCCTCTTTTAAAGAGTTATTAGTCATGTCTTTATTACTAATATTCAATAAAAAAGTATTCTTTAAAAAAACATCAGTCCATAACTTTAAGTAAGGAATATTTTTCCCAATGCTTATGTGACAGTAGATAATTTATTACTTTGATGTTATTTATAGTCATTTTTTTATTTGAATATTAGTTATGATGGTCAAAGTAATTACACACAAACATATAACAAAATATATATGTATCCATGTGGATATAAATGTATATCTATGGATGATCACAAGAGAAATAACATGGTTTGAACATTGCAATATATAAAAATATATATACAAGTATTGTACAGATTTATTCATTAACCATTTTCAATATTTGACTATTGTTATATGTTTTTCATTGAAGATAATATTGATATTAGATGATTACAAAGGGAAGAAGTGAATTTAGAATATGCATAGAAGAACTAAAAATTCAACCATATAACAAGAATGAAGAATCATAGTGACAGTGAAAACTAAAAACAATCTAGGCACCATGTTAAAATCAAAAGGATAGGACATCAATGACTGCAAATATATATATGAAAATATAGGAATAAATTATTTTCATAATTGTAAAATAGAAGTCTTAGAATCCCATAGTGAGCATTAAAAAGGGAATACTAGGAGAAATTTTGGAAAGTGAAAAAGAGCAGTCAAAGCATAGGCTCACTAGTGGAGCCTTGTTTTGGAGTAGGGGTAGACATCTTTACTATGTCTGAAAGCAACAATTTACACTCTACTTTGAAATCAACCTTTGTTACTTTCACAATTGTTTTTTAAGTTGGTCCTCAAAATTGTAAGTATTTTTTCTAATCAAGAAAATAAAGATGTATGGTTTACAAACAAGGCCTTTAATAATAGCAACAGGATCTATTGTAGACTCAGAGTTGTCCTGCAACATGTAGAGCTCTTTACTGGAATTTGCAGTAAACTAGTGGAAACTTCATCAAAAGAAATAGACCAAAGGCTAGTTGAATGGTCTTGCAGCTTTAGCTATAGAAGATAGTGATAGTTTCATTCCTCAATTTCCATCTAGCAATTTTCAAAAAACCAAAAATTAGCATGGGGGTGTGTGCATTTTCTTTTGCATTTTTCTAGTTAACCAACAATGAGCAAGCAAGATAATAAGAAGACTCATTTTTTGCAATTTGAATGGTTTCTTTAAAAATGGCTTCAACAATTTCTGGCAACCCAAGGCAATTGTTCAAGATGAATGCAATATTAACACTATCATTTGAAGGATGCAGCCTACAAGGTGCAGAAGAAGATGAAACCATTTTTTGTACTTTGATTGGTCCCTTGGATTTAAGAGTGTTTTCCTTAGGAATAGAAGGGCTAATGTCAAGGATTGTTGCTATTGACATGTTGATAACTTTACCATTAAAGTAGCCTACACATCCACCCCACACAACAACTATGACTATATCACTAGAAAGATACATCTACTCCAAGGAATCACCTTTCTCTTGCCAACTTGGGCCCCACAAATTAACATCAATGAAAGAAGCAAAAATATCATATAGTTTAATAGTTCACCGAATTATTGTGGTTCCATTTTTCCTATGAAAATTTGATATGTACCCAACATGGACTACAATGCTAATAATATCAACCAAGCTATTATCACTATAATTGCTTATGTCACTAATTGGCACAAAAGCAGATTTTTTTTTTTGGCACAGAAATCTCATGTTCACACCGTTTAATTGCTTATTTTTCATCCAAAAAAATTTCAAGGTTACTAATTAATTTATTGAATTTTTTATTTTTTTCCTTCACTAATCCTCTTGATATTAAATAAGTTGCACCCACCTCAACTAAACTGTAATGCAGTTCAACAATATCATCGAAACAAGTAACACATATTTTTGTCCCCTCCATATGTATAATGTCAAAACTAAAAAGTTTTCCATCACCTCTTTGTTTGTGGGAATGGTACATCTCTCTAATATGTGTTACACACCATTTCACTATCCAAATTTTTTGGTAAATTTTCAAAGCTTTAATAGGGCTGACATTTACAAGGTTGTTTTGTTTTTTAGGGGATATTTGTAGACCAAATTTAGGGGTCCATTTAGAAGGAGAAGGCGAGTCTGACCCCAACATTTTCTCTTCTTGCTGCTTGAATAGATACCTAGGGGTTCCAATGATTTGACAATCAGACATAATCACATCTAATATGAATATGATTAAGGCCCTAGGAAAAAAGCAAAACAATATATTCAAGACATTATACTAGGAACATATGAAGGAGAAAGATATTTTTTTTTAAAAGACAAGAAACAACACAACCCACATTGAATTTTAGACATTCCTACAGATGTAAATTCTTAAACATACAAGGGACCCTATTCACAAGGCACCTAAAAGTAAAAAATAATTGCATTTGGAAGGCAAGGTTCCTATTTACATATGGTGACCATCAGATAAGACAACCTTGTATCGTTCAACCTGCCCTTCATCACTACCAAATTGTTTTGAAGGGAAAAAGTTGAAGGACTAGAGAGGGAACAACATCTCCAACATTGATGGAAAAAATTGCAAGTGAAGTCAAATTTTGTTGTTTCTTTGCAGCCTACAAAGATAAGTCTGATTGATTGTCCTTGTGATGACTAAAAATAGGAGGGTTTCAAAACCCTCCAGATTAGAGAGCACTTCCCTGTGGATTGGTATCAGATACGAGATTTGATGCCTACAAATATATAGTTGATAGTGGGATGTGGGTTGGGACCTTTGTTGTCTATGCCTCCAATTCAAGTCAATAGGGGATTGTTGACCACACTAGCAGAGAGATGGAATTTTGAGCATAATACCTTTCATTTATCAATGGGTGAGATGACTATGGCCACTGAGGACATATATGGGATTTTGGGTATTCTAGTGGTAGGTGCTCTTGTGTTTTATGACCACAAGGAGCTTGGTGGTACAAATGCACTCAGGAGAGTGTTTTTGGATGAAAAAATAGCAGGGTATTAGGTGCCATGGGTAGATTTGAGGAGATATCTGGCCTTACCTTCCATTTTGAGTGCATTCATTAGATGATTCCTTTGTTCAGACCGCTGGTCAAAGGGACTATTAGTTGGGTGGGGGAGAATCATTGAGTAGATGATAGGTCGGCCATGGAGATATGCCTAGGGGAGCTACATGTTACCACATTTGTATCATGACTTGCACCAAGTGGTATATAGAGGCTCAGCTAGTTTTTCATGTGGTGTTACCCTGCTCCAGATCTAGTCATGAGAGCATATTGCTATTACAAGACAACTTTGTCCTAGAGCGAGGCCACCAGGCAGCCCATATGTGTATGCATATTCAATTGCACTTGTCTAGCCCAATTTGGATTACTGGAGACAAAGCCTAGATGATATGGAGGCCATACATGGATTGTGAGGCATGGGATATAGATCATTTGGAGATGTCATTTGTATGTATACCCCAATTTTTGATAGGTCAGACCTTGTTTATTATAGAGAGATTTTTGGCATTGTGAGTGCAGAGACAGTTCTGATTTACATAGGGGATGCCTTAGGGCATTGCACACTATGCATGGTACAAGGATGAGCCTAGATGGGGGCCCTACATTTCTTATCAAGTTGCATTTACAAGTTATACAACTTTATGGCCAAAGGTATGGGATGGTAGGGCCAATATTGTTGATGTGGGTATGTCGGATGAGTACTCTATTTATTTTCACACACACCAATTTCCATGGTTCACATGACTAGATGAGTTGACGCCCATTTTGGTGGCTCAGTAGCTAGGAGGTAGGAGATAGGAGGATGTAGTAGGAGAGAGTAGACAGTTGGTGGAGGAGAGGAGGAGGATAGTGGAGATGAGGAGGAGAGTGGAGATGAGGAGAAGAGATCAGATGATGGGGATGGGGATGATGATGGAGATGGCAGAGAGGATGAGCAGAGGCCAGTGAGACTGAGGCTAGACATTTTGGGTAGTGTACAGATCATGCAGAGGCCGAGGACTGGTATTTGATGGAGGACAGTGATCAGGGTCTCTTCCACAACACAGTAGGTACAAATAGCTACTCTGTAGGCCCAGGTACAAATGCCTCAGGGGTAGTGGGTGCAGTTGTAGAGCTAGTTTTTCTTAGGCTCAGAGTTTGGCAGTCTAGTTATAGGCACAACTTGCATAGGCACAAGAACATGCACCTCCTCCTACCTCGGATCCAAAGGTGGCCTATTTGATAGTAGAGAGAGACTCCTTTAGATGGAGGGCAGTAGAGGCAGAGGGTGTTGCTCAGAGACTCATGGGCAATGTTGAGAGTGCATCTTTGTGAGAGGCTATTGTAGAGAGATTTGAGATTGCCAGGGAGGCTGAGTACTATTGGGTGAGATACGAGGAGTTGTGCCTCCTAACTGTAGAGAGCCTTACCCATGGTCCCACAGTAGATCTAGGAGTAGATCATGGACTACAACACACAACAAAGGGGTCACATGGCCTTGACAAGATCCCGACGGAAGGGGTAGTGGCAGGCCACCATCCTCTAGACCAGCTCCATCAGGGGCCTCTACTAGCCAGCCTTGATATGTGATTTTGATTGATGTATTATTATTGATGTATATAATTTTTAGAGCATGTACCTTGTTTTTTATCATGTCTCATGTATCTCTCTATATTTTTTAGTTTCATTGGAAATTGGACATTTGTATTTGTTTTTTATGAGCGATCATATGTAGTGGTGATGAGTTTTGATGATGTGTATTTTTGATGTGATGATGATATGGATATGCATGTATTTCTGCCTAATTTAGTATGGATTTTGATATGCATTTTAATGATTTGATGACTAACATGATATGCAGGATGATTTGATATGATGACAATTTTTTATGCGTACTAATGATGTCATGCAGGTGGATTGACCTAGGATGTTGATTATGAAAGTATGTAATGTGATATATGATATGTTTATGAAAAATGATGTGGAAATGTAATGTATGTATGGAATTTTTTATTTTTACATTTTTCAAATGCAAGAAATAATGATGATGTGAAGAAAAATGGATGTTGTGGTTATGAAGAGCATCATGAAAATTAGGACAAGATCTGAAATGATATGTGAAATGGGTCAAATGTTATGCAAAAAATGACATGATATGAAAATGATAGGTGATTAAAGATATGATATAAATGTAATGTGAAAAATGATAAATAATGGGATGAAATGAACATGATTAAGAATAAGGAGATGTATGATAAGATGATAAATTATATGTAATGAAATGATAATGAGATGTATGATAAGATTATAAATGATATGTAATGAAAGGATGAAATGAAATGTAATGAAATGAAATGATGAGTGAAATTAAATGAAATGATGTGATGAAATGATGAAACAAAGATAAAATATGAGAATGAAATGGTAATGAAGATGATAAATGGTATGCAACTATGTAAAATGAAAATGAAATGATAAGAAAATGAGAAGTAAGATGTTAATGATATGGAAACGATAGATAATATGAAAATGAAAGTGATATGAAATACCTAATGGTGAAATGAATGATATGAAAATGAATGATAAATGATAAACTATATGATAATGAAACAAATGTCTGAATGTCCTCCATAAATAGTCCAAAGAGACATGATAGTTGTTGATGTTTTTGTTCAGCCTTTTAAAACTCTGATTCAAATCCAGTAAGTAGATATGTACAATGATCTAAATGAAATGAAACTAAATGAAACCAACCATTTGTTGAGCCCTTTATTATCTTTCTTGAATCATCATAGAATGTTTAAAATGTTGGAAGTATGTACAAGCATCGGAGGGGAAATTAGCACCAATGATGACCAAAGTACAACTTTCATTATTTTTGATATAGCAAGTGAACACAAGCATCGAGGTATAATTGAACCAGGATGACTTGAGTATTTCTTACATGAACAGGCAAAGATTAACCACTTTCTGATTCAAATTCAGATATGTCATCAATGATATATTTTGTAAATCATGTATCATGAAAAATTTGCACCATACTGATAGTTAATTCTCAAGACAATAGACAAAGAAAAATCATTCTCTTTCCTCGCCACTCTAGTTCAATACATCATCAAGTGTGCTCCAAAGAAATGATATCAAAAAATTCAAACAACCATTGTTCATAATATAATACTAATATTCCAATCATTATTCAAATTTTAGATCATCCAAATATGTGTTATGATATGGTATTTGCTGAAAACTAGTATGATATGGATTGGATAGTTGTTCATGTGATTTGATTGTTTGTTCACATGATTGTGTTTTATGTCATTGTCTAGTTCTTTTGGTAAAACCTAAAAGTTGATTGCCCCTAGTATTGATACAACTTGCTAAAATGAATATGTACCACAATCAAGCCATGGTAAGACGCTATCGCTCTAGGAAAATGATGACCATATGATGTTGATATGGCTCTAAGATGATGGTGAAAAGATGTATGAAATGAAGGCCGAGAAGCTAAGTGAAAAACATGAACTAATAGATGTGAAGCTACAAATAGAATTTGTTTGCCAAATTTTCACTATCTATCTTTATTGATTTATTTTTGATTTATTTTTGTATTTTTCCTCATCAATACACTATCTATTGCCAGGTTTTCACCCTATGATTATTTTTTTGAATTTTTTTTATTATTTTATTTTTTTATCAAGACTTTTTCTTATTTTTATGGATTTTTTAAGGACTTTTTCTGTTGTTTTTGTTATTTTTTAAGGACTTTTTATGGATTTTGATAACTTCTTTAGACATAGTACTTCTTCAAGTGCATTTTTTTGATGGGTTCATCAAAAAGGTACCTTTCTAGCATTGATAGCTTGTAATCTCCTGAACTATATACTACTATGACCACATAAGGACCCAACCAATTTGGTTCAAACTTTCCTTTCTTCTCTCTATCTTATTGATTTCTAGGGTTTTCCTTCAAAACAAGATCACCAACCTGAAAGGTACATGGCTTGACTATGTGATCATAGCTATGAGACATCATATGTTGATATGCTTTTAAATGATCAACTGCTCGTTGCCTCTTCTCATCAAGGAGTTCCAACGCTTGTAGTTGGGAAACTCTATATTCATCATATGTTGTGAGACCCTTCAATGATAACCTAAGTGATGGAATCTCAACCTCTAGAGGCAATATGGCTTCTGCTCCATAGACAATCTTGAGCATACAGTGTTGCTCCTATTGGAATTTTGATGCTAGTTCTATAGGCCCATAATGCGAGATTAATTTGAATGTGCCAATATTTCCCTGCATCATTCACAATCTTCTTCAAAAAAATTAGTATTTTTTTGTTTGAGGCCTCTACTTGGCCATTCCCTTTTTGGTAGTAAGGTGTTGAATATATGTGCTAAATATGGAATCTCTCACAAAGTTCATCAACATCTTGATTCTTGAATGGTCATCCATTATCTGTGATGATCGAGTTGGGAATGCCATACTGACAAATGAGATAGTTGAGTGTGAATGATGAGATTTGTTTGTCAGTAACCTTAGTGAGAGGTACTACCTCAATCCACTTAGTAAAGTACTCTATCATTGTGATGATGACCTTGTGTCTATTCAATGATGAAGGATGAATCTTGCCAACTAGATCTATCCCCCATTGAGAGAATGGCTAGGTTAGTGTGAATGGTTAAAGTTCTTGTGTAGGAGCATGAATGAGATTCCCATGAATCTAGCATTTAGAGCACTTCTTCACATAACTAAATGATTCCCTCTCCATTGTAGGCCAATAATACCCCATTGTAATCAATTTCTTGGATAAGGTCAGTCCACTTGAATGAGTACCACAAATTCTACCATGAAATTCTTATAAAGCCTTGTTAGATTCATCCCATTTAAGACATCGAAGTAAAGTATGATCAAGACTGCAGTGATAAAGGGTGTCAATGATAAGAGTATAGCGAGAGGATTGGTGAATAAATTTGTGCTTTTGGTTATGAAATAAGTTAGTTGGTAAGATGCCATCTTTTAGGTAAGCATTAATCTTACCATGCCAAGGTGAATCAGATTCTACTAAGTGGAAAATGATTTGGCATTCAGGTGTGTCATAGGCAGGTGCAAATGATTTTTCCACCAAAAATTCATAGCAAGCCTGATTTTCTAGGAGTTGTAGCAATGATGCAATTGTGGCCATGGCATCAACTACTTTGTTATCAAGTCTTGGAATCTATATGAACTTGATATCTATGAAGTATTTCTTGAATTCATCAACCATTTTCTTATATGGCAACAGTTTGTCATCTTTGGTCTGATAATCATCATTGATCTAATTAATGACTAACTGTGAGTCACCATAAACTTGTAATTTTGTGATCCTCCATTCCAATGATGTCTTGAGTCCAGTTATTAAAGCTTCATATTCGGCTATGTTATTGGTACATGGAAACATTAGCCTATACAACTAAGGAATGGTATTTCCTTGAGGGGTGACAAAGAGTATGCCTGCCCCTGATCCATGTTGAGTGAAAGAACCATCAAAGTATAATGACCATGGTTATTTGGATTCTGCAGTGAAGACATCAGCATCTAGAAATTCAATGTGCATGGGATGCTTTTCTTGTAGTGGTGCTTCAACTAGTTGATCAGCAATAACTTGTCCTTTGATTGCTTTGTGATCAACATAATGGATTTCAAACTCACTTAAGATCATAACCCATTTTGGTAACCTCCTTGTCAATGTAGCCTTGCTTAGTAGATACTTGAGTGGATAAATCTTTAAAACAAGATTGATTGTATGAGTTAACATGTAGTTCTAAAATTTATGTGAGGTAAATACTACTACTAGACAAGCCTTCTCGATGAAAGTGTAGTTGAGTTCATGACTTATTAGCATTCGACTGATGTAATAAATTGTACATTCCTTTCCTATAGAGTCCTCTTATGCTAATAATTCCTGCAAAGGTGTCTTTGTTGTGGCAATATATAAGATTAGAGGTTTGTCCAGATTTGGTGGTACTATAACTCATGGGTTCATTAGGTACTACTTGATCTGTTGAAAGGCCATTTCACACTTGTCATCCCATCTGAAAGGAACATTCTTATGCAATAAATGTGTGAAAGGTAGACTTTTATCTACTAGATGTGCGATTAACCTTCGGATAGATGGAAGTCATCCCTGTAGTGACCTCAACTGACTAATATTCCTTGGTGGATGCATCTCCATGATTGCTTGCACCTTGGAAAGATCTACTTCAATTCATTTTTCTAATACTATGTACCCTAAGAGCTTTCCATATGTGACCCCAAAAACACATTTCTTGGGTTTCAGGTGAACTTTTAACTTTTCCAACCTTGCAAAGATTTTGGATAACACTTTGAGATGTCCTTCTCTTGTGTATGACTTTGCCAATATATAGTCTACATAGTCTTCCATGAATGTGTGCATCATGTCATGAAAAATCATAGTCATAGCTCTTTGGTATGTAGCTCCAACATTCTTTAGATCAAAAGGCATGAAATTCCAACAGTAAGTCCCCCATGGACATGTGAAAGCTATTTTGTCCTAGTCTTCAGGTGCAATCTTGGTTTGGTTGTAACCAAAAAATCCATCCATTAGTGAATACATGTGATGGCCAACTATCAGATCAACTATGGTGTCAATTTTTTGAAGTGGGAAGTCATCCTTAGGACATGCTTTATTAAGATATCTGAAATCTATGCAAATTTTGATATGTCCATCTAGTTTAGATATAGGAACAATGTTGGAGATCCATTTTGCATAGTTGATTGATCTTTTAAATCCCACATCAAGGAGTTTTCTGAGTTCTTCTTTAACCAGTAGTGCAACATGAGGATGCATCTTTCTGAGTTTTTGTTTCATAGGCTTAACTCCTAGTTTGATGGACAAGTGATGCATTATGAGATTGGGATCAAGACTTGGCATGTCTACATACGACTAGGCAAAGTTGACTTGATTTTCTCTTAGAAATTCCATGAACTTGGGTACTTCTTTATCTATCATTGATGCAGCTAACTACAGAATCCTTGGTTGTTCTGTAGTTTCAAGATTAACCTCTTTAGTAGGCTCAATCAAGATAGATGATTGCTCATGATAGTACTCGGGGAGAGTGTCAAGCTTCCCATCTTCTAGTGCCTTAGAAAGGTTTTCACCAACTGATATGCTCTTTGTTTTATCTTTTGTTTGATCTAATACTGCTAGATTCTGGTTTTCAGCATTAGATCTTTCTTTTTTATTTTTCTTTTTGTAGCTAGGAGACTTGACACTCTCCCAATTAAAGGCTTTATGCCAAAATTTTCTAGTGGAACAATCATTTGTGTCTTCTACAAAAAGGAAGTTCACAATAGATTCATCACTTGGAAATATAGGTATATTGATAGGTTTGAATGAATCCCAGTCAATGAGATCAGGATGGATCAAAGGTAGCGGGTCATCGAGTTGCATGAAATTAGCTATCGATATGGTCATAACATAGTTGTTTGTAGGATATGAGGTATGAGGAAAATCAATGATGGTACTATTCTCAAGATAGTCTTATTTGTTTAAGTCTGACTTAGTATCACTAGAATCATAGTCACCTTATAGTTCAGATTCTTTGGGTTGGGTCCCTAAACCTTCACCTTCGAATAGAGTAGGTGTATACTTGTGTATCACATCAACATTTTTGTCCCTCTAGAACTCATCATTGTGGATGGTGTCCCATTCGTATTCACTAGAGTCTGTGTCAGAGTTATTATCCATGAAATTCTGAATTATTTTCAAGCATGCTTCTCTTGTATCAAAACCTTCTTGCAATGTGAGTAAAAAATCATGAAACTATTTGGATGTTATTTCTTTTGAGTTAGTATCATAGCCTAATCCTATTTTATCTTTTGCAGCAAGTCTTGGAAGGTGAATAGGCTCAACTACTCCTTTTCTCTTTCTGATAGGACCATTACCATCATAGCCCATCTTTTGCATGATTGAATACCCTTTACCATATTGATCAGTTGGTATATTGACATTGAGAACGATTTCATCTTCATCTTTATAGAGCTAATTTATAACTTCTCTATCCTCGAGATCTTCCATGGGGAATTTGTCTTTGATAAATCATCGATTAAACTTTGTACTTGGCTCTATTGGTGGTTACATTGACATTGATGCTACAAATATTTGTTGTTGTGTGATAGAAGGTTTTCCATGTGACCGAGGTGATGCAAGTAGATTAGCAAGAAAAAGAGAGTATTTCCCTACTCTATTGTCCTTGAATCGTACTTTCTTTTCAAAGCTTTTTGTTAATTGACTGATTTGTGTATCAACTTTGGGAGAAGTACTAGTAGGAGCTTCTCTATTGTTGGGAACCAAAGTATCTTGACTAGCTTTGATGTTGGCACACGTCTGACTATTTGAATTATCAGTTGGTATTGTGATCTCTTGTCCATCATAAGGAAACTTAAGACATTGATGATATGTGGACAGGACAACTTGCATTTCGTGGATCCAAGGATGACCCAATAAGATGTATGCAAGATCATGGTCTAATACTTGACAAAAAGTATTCTTGATGACAGGTCCCACTCTGATCGACAACATGATTAAACCCTTGGATGCTCTTTCCTCATCATTGTAGGCTTTAATAGTAATCTTTCTTTCGAGATCAATGGAGTCCTCAGAAAATCCTAAAGCCTGAACTAACTTCATGGTACATATGTTCAACCCAGCACCTCCATCTATTAGTACGCATCTGACACAAAACTTGTGTATCATGACTTCTAAGTATAATGATGAATTATGGAGATGAGTCATGGAAATGTCATCTTTCTTAGAGAATGAGAGGCATGTGGGTGAGGAAAAGTGTCCCACCATGGCTTGAAATTGGTCCACATCCATATCAGTGGATATAGTTGTTTCAACGAGGGCCTTTTCTAGAATTTCCTTGTGCGCTAGGGAAATCTTCAAAAGTTCTAAGATAGAAATCTGAGCAGGAGTTTTTCTAAGTTAATTAACTAAGTCATATTGATGTTGAGGTGGGGGTACAGTGGATTTTGAAGGAGAACCCTTTAAGACAACCTTATCTTGTGCCCTTATTGTTGTGTTAACTTGTCTATATTCCATCTTTTCCTTAACTTTTATAAAATTGACCTACTCGTCATCAGTGTAGATATGGTTGATTATCTTATCATCGATATGATTCACACTTTTTCCAGAAGACTCACCCTTTTGATAGTTGGGAAGAGGGTTGCAAAATGCTTGGTGGTCTTCATTTGATTGTTGGTGTCCTTCTATTGTGATGGTTCCATTTTTTATTAAGTCTTGGATAACATTTTTTAGGGCTTGACAATTATTTGTGCGATGACCCTTGCACCGATTATAATCAAAATAGTATGCATCATTCCATGATGGAGGCTTCACATTGGGTTCAAATTTGCATTGAGGTGGCAAAGTAAGGACTTTTTTAGCCATCAACTCTTTGAATTCTGATTCTAAAGATTGACCCAGTGGAGTAAAAGTTCTTATGCTAGAGAAGAATGAAGATCGTTGTGGATTTGTATTCAAAGCATTGCCTAAGGAATTATTGTTGTTATTGTTTCCATGATAACCTTGATTGTGAGTAAAATTTTGATTCACGTTGTTCCTTGGAGGAGGAGGATTGTTTCCTTGAGTTGTGACCGAGCTAACATTGTTATAGTTATTGTTGCGAGGACCATTTGGAGTACTAAGAACAAATAGCTTAGTTGAGACATGATTTGCATCTACAACACCATCATTTACCACATTTTTTTTGTGAGTCCAAAACTTAGACTTGTCATTGTAGTGATTTGAAGAGCTAGGATTGTCCTTGTCAATTTTTATTATCCCTCTTTGGACCAAGGCACCTTCAATGGTGATGGAATTTTCAATAAATTTTTGAAAAGAGGGAGGACAATGACTATTAAGATGATAACTCATCTCTTGATCTAAGTTGTTTATGAAAGTGGTGATCTTTTCCTTTTCAGGAACATGATGTGGGTACCTAGTGAACAATCTTCTCCATCTCTGAAGAAATGTAATGAATGGATCACCAAGATTTTGTTTAGCCTTGCAAACATCAATCATGGTTATTTGATGTTGGATCTTGTAAGAATGTTGTGATATGAACTCATTAATAAATTCCTTAAATTTCTTGACAGGCGGTGTGATTTTTGAAAGCCAATCCATAGATTCACCTCCAAGACTCCTTGGAAACAAACACATCAAGTATGTGCCCTCATGAGCAAACTCTAAAGTCATATTTCAAAATTCCCTAATATGATTGACGAAATTTGATTTCCCATTATAATGATCAAACTTTGGAACATTGCAATGTTTGGGAAATGGGATCATGTTGAGACATCAGTCAAAAGGATAAGGATAGATGTCATCAAGAGTGTATGTCTTTGTTGTGGCTCCCCATTGTAGATCTTTAATTTGACCTTGTAGTGCTTTAATCTATTGAGACAAGGCACTAAGATTAGACAAGGGTGTTTTGTCAGGATTACTCTTTAGGTTCTCATTATCAAAATCACGAGGCAATTTAGCTCCTTTGTCAGCTAGATATAGAAAATATTTCTCTTTATTGTGCTCTAAAATATTTTCTAAGGATTTGTGAAATTTGGGATCTTTCTCAGCCTCTCTAAGGTGACGTTCTTCATCTCGTTCATCATCACTATCTATAGGAGTTCTGCTCATGTCTTTGTCGAAGGGGAACAAATTTTTTTCTCTTTAATCCATGTTGTCATTAAGAAGGGGATTTTGACTCACACTATAAAGGGGACTACTACTCTCACCTTCTTCTTGAGTTATTTGGGTATGATCTTCTTGTTGAATATCCTCTTTCAACTTATTATATTGAGATCTTGTAAAAATAGGCATATGATTTTGAAATGTTCTTCTAGACTTAGATCATAGTTTGATAAGTGCAAAAATGATGATGTCTTGATCCTATAAGATGAAAATATTATGATATGATAAAAGATGTTTCTAACTCTTGATTGTGGCTTCCAATTAAGAAGGATATCAGAATCCTTTTGGGGAAGTTGAATTAGTACTTAGAAAATTGTTTGAAAGATGCACTTTTAAGATTTGATCCTTGTTTTTGAAGAATGATAAGTATATCAAATAGCCTAATTAAATTCACTGAAGGATTTGATTGGGATGTGTTGGATATTAAATAGAAGGTTGTGGTAGATAATCAAAGTTGGGAGGTTGATTGTGATTGTGTCATTGTGATAGAGCTCTTCTCTGAAAATAGGCTTGTGAATATAAAGGCTCTACAACGTACTCGTCGATCAATCCCCTAGAAAAATCTTGGTACCTATGGATAAACTCACAGTAATGGAGCAAGACATTTCAACTTTTATACAAAATATTTCTATGTTGTAATCTTTTCTTGTAACCTACATGTTTCTTAGGTTTCTTGATCCTATTGGAAATTGACTTCCTAAAAAAATTGGTTGATTTCCATTCTCTAAGCATGAGAGAAATGTTGAGATGCTACTAGACCAAGGATGTTACAAACTCAAATCTATCAAAAGTAAAAATTTTGGATAGTGATAGATGTGCTACTCTATGTCCTATATGCATTACAGAAATAGGCATATGCACTAGAGAAATAGCCAAATGCCCTACAACAGCCCTCAGATGTGCTACTTTGTGTCCTATATGTGCTAAAATAGTTTTTTGATGTAGTTTTCTAAATAGTTTTGAACAGTTTCAGCTAAATTTTTGCATGTTCATTTTGGATGATCTTTTGTCTAAATTAATGTGATTGAAAGACATAGCAAACATTCTAAAAATAGCTATTTTTAATCCCTATGCTAAACATCAAGTGTATGTTCAAAAAGTGTTTTCACAGGTTTTGCACATAACAAACAATTTAGGTAGACTCACTCTTAGTACTCAAGTAGGTCATCCCAATAACCACAACCCACATCTTAGAACTGCATTGACTCACATAGTCGTGTCACCCTTGATGAGGCACCCATGTTTTTGTCTTTTCTAGGCACGTACTCAGAGTGACGGAAGTGGATATTGGATCCCTCGAGAAAATGGTCCTTGGCAGTTATATGGTGAGTGTCTTTTGGGCAGATTCTTCCCTCCCCTTGCACTATGATTATTATGATGTTTGGAAACTAACACGGTTGGCTACTACAATAGGTTCATAGTAAGGGTTTCCATTTGGTGTAGAAATAATAAACTCCCTCAGAAGATCTCCCAACCTTTAGAACAAAGGCTTTGGGGATGGTTATCTTGCACACTACTGAAAAAAGTGGGTTTCCCTATATTTACTTTAAATTTTATAGTGGGGTGGAATAGCCTGGCTTTGGCTTGAACCCACTTGGGTCGTTCCTCTTGGGTGAGTACATTTTCCCACAAGAGCAGGCCCTCTAAATGATGTAATAAAGCATTAAAATTATAGAAATTGAAAAGGCGAGTCTAGTATTCTGATCACCCAGTTAAGGGGAGAGCATAGACCTATTGCCACAGACAAAGCAAACAATGTTCTTTTTAGAGCTCAAATGACAATGATTTAATCTATGTGAAGATGTTGCTTCACAACAAGCATGGGATTCATTTTAACTACAAAATCAATGTTTGGTGACTATCCTAGCTTGCTTCATTTTAATCCATGTCTACCCTAGGGTTGCTTCTTTTTAAATTGATGTGTCTACCCTAGGGTTGCTTCTTTTTAACCAGAAAAAAGCTTTGTTTGCGGAAGGTGTTAGACTCATAACTTTGTTTAGTTACAACCTACATGTGCTAAAAGATCATACATATGTGCTAAAACAAATAGATAATGAGCTAAAACAGATAGTTAATGTGCTACAGAAAACCTTAAATGCACTAAAATAAATCCTAAATGCACTAATCTAAACATGCAATTTTTAAAACAAAACTTTGATGGAGTAAGCCAATGTATGCACCATTTTGTTCCCTATATGCATAATTTTGTTCCCTAGGTGCCCTAAAACAATTCCTGAATGCACCAAAAGACTTATAAAAATGCTGAAAGAAGCCCTAGATGTGCTAAAACATTAAATTTTCTAGAAAGCCGAACACCAAAACGTGAAATCCTATAAAAAAAACCTGCAAGTAGATGTCAAAAATGGGGCAAAGGCCCCACAGTGGGCACCAGAAAATGTGGGATCAATTTTTAAGTGTGATAGATAATAAATGTAGATTAAATCAAAACACACCAATAAGACATTATATCAAAAACAAAAAATGGAATAAAAAGAAATGCAAACTAGATTTTTGTCTCTCGATGTCATCCTATCATCCTCTATCTCCATTTTTTTTGTCGATTCCAACTTACTCTCAGATTGTATGCTAGGCTCAACAAACAGTCTTCCTAGAGAATGAGATTGAAGATGAATGCATGCTATGATAAGATATGATTAACTTGCTTAAACTAAGTTACATGATTGCTAGAATGTAAGATTATGAAATTATGAATTCTAAAGTTGATAATGACAATGCTAAAATGCTAATCGCCTAAATGCCTGTCTCTAATGTGTGTGTGTGTGTGTAACCAATGATTGGATTCATAGGGGCATTTATAGAGTTTTCAAAATATTCTAATTGGATGATGTGATCAACGGCTTTGAAAATTCCTAGCAGATCGAATGGTTGAAGATGGATAAGACTAGAGAGAAAAATAGAAGAAAACCAAAAAGCAGGATTTGTTTCCTTTTTCGTGGAAGAGATAAGATGAGATGATAAAAAAACATCTTTTTAGAGGATTTTGGAAAGATTTAAGAAGATAAATAATGAATTATAAATTCAATTATTTATTTATGAGTGACATGGAGATTTTTCTTAATTAAAAAATCATTTAATTAAGATTTGAAGAAAATGGAGGATTTCATAATTAAATAATTAATTATGATTTAAAAAGATATGAAGGGCCTTTAATTAAATAAAGATATTTAATTAATTTTTTAGAAAATGACATGTAGATGAAATTAATTAAATAAAATATTTAATTAATTAGAAGAAAGATTTGAATAGGAGAAAGAAAATATTTAAATTTAATTAAATCAAAAGACTTAATTAAATTCAAAAGGTGATAATTAATTAAAATAAATAAAGGGTATTTATTTAATTAATCAAGTAGACATATGAAGGTGAAATAATTAAATAAAGTGAATTTATTTAATTACGGTGGAAGAACAAAGTGAATGAACAATATAATTAAATTAATTAAATTTAATCATATGTAGAGGACTTTAGAGAAATTCATTAAATAATAAATATTTAATTAAATGTTGGGATTAATTAGACATGACCAATTTTATGCATATAAAATACCTCATCGTAGGTCGACATCAAGTAATTTTAAATAAAAACCCAAAAGAAAATTTGAAATATTTTGAATTTGGAGCCAAGAGGGACTCATTCGCCACCCATGGCGAATGGGTCCCACCTTGGACTTGAAAGTGGATTTTGGGAACTAAGTCACATTTAATGTTATTTTTTGGGCTTACATACAAAAATACATTTAATTAAGGCATATAAGGGCATAAAGGGGTCAAAGAAAGCATAAGAAAGGTGTAAATAGTGAAATTATGCCTAGAAAAGTGTGAAATCTTGTTACAAGACTTTACAACACTTAAAAATAGGACTTTATTAGTGATAAAAAGGTTCTTTTTAAGTGAATTTCAATGAATAGAGTATAGAAAAGTGTATAAATGTTTTACAACACCTTCTCAATATGTCATTATTTGAATTTTAAGGACCTAAATGTACATGTTCAAGCCATATTACATCAATAAATCAAAGAAAAATAGACCAAGCATCATGAAGAAAGGCCTAAAAGACCATGAAAATGAAAAGGGGCCATTTTTCTATGGTACATTTATCCCCCACTTTAGTGAGAGGATGAAATTGCTTCAAACTCACACTAAAGTAGCCATGCATATTGAGAAGGATCCAAGTGCACTTATGCTTAATAAGATGGAATAACAATGATCAAGAGGGATGATCAAGCTCCTAGGATGAAGATCCCATTGAAAACTAAACATAAGAACAAAGGAACACAAATGTTGAAATGAAAGAATAGGATGAAGCTTCGATCATCTCTCCAAATAGTTGTTGATTAGACCTAGGTTGTTTATTTGAAAAAGAGAATGCATACTCACTCTAGGGTGACATAACTCATGGTGGTCTACTAGGTGAGAAGGCCCAAAAGGTAAGATACATATGCTAGTTGGTATGCACTCACAATCATAAAGGTGGCTATGGGGAAATTCATGCCGCTGGATGGGCTTCTTGTTTAACCAAATCAAAGTTATACCTCCTGATAACTTTAATAAGGTGCCACCAAGGAAAATTTTGGTTTGTGCTTCATGAGACAAGAAAAGCTTCATATGCTTAGAATCCATGAACAAAGAGAAAGGTACCACAGGCATGCAAGTTGTGTTATGCACGGTTGAAAAAAGTGTAATGTGTAAAATGCAAAAATGTAATAGTGTAAAAGTGTAAATGGAAAGGATGTTCAAAGGAGTCTTATTAAGTTCAAGCAAGGTCTACCACTTAGGTAACATTGTTTCTAATGTCTCCAAGAGAGGACCAATCAAATAATAAAATATTCACAACTTAGGGGATGTAGTGTGTTGTGTCAGGCCACAAAGAGGAATGCAATATTCTAAGATAGATCACTCTTATGAAGGACATCATACCCAATGGCATCCACAAAGTGACAAACACATCATATGAAAAGACAAGGTTTCACTAAGAACCAAGAATGCAAATGAAATTATGGTAATGTGTGACCCCACTTTAAAGGGATTGCTACACACCATTCTATAAGAAATTACTTTAAAGTAGTGAAGGAAAGAAAATGCAAAAAAGAAAAGCAAGACATGAGAGCCAACTCAAAAATCCCTATTCCAAGTCATATGATTTTGAGTTAGGTTGCTTCATGAAAATGAAAATGAAAATGAAAACAAAAGAAAATGGAGTTTCCCCAAAGAAAAGAACACACTAAACACATAAGCGATCTATGGATTTGGGGTCAATATGTTTGTTGCTGCAATGTTTTTATTAAGGAGCTCAGAACTATCATCATTCCCCGAATACATAGAACTAGAATAATGACACAAAGAGAGCGAAAACAAAAGAAAATGAAGATCCATTTTGGGTCAACATGGAAGATACATTGTGGTCTCAATGCCTTGAATTTTACTCAAAAGGAAAACACAAGCGAAAAGAAAATTAAAAGGAAAAAGAAAAGGAAAAGCTTTTGGGTCAACATGAAGGAGACATTTTTGTCTTGATGCCTTGTGTCATCCCTAAAAGGAAAACATAAGAAAAAGGATCTTTGGGGTCAACATGGAAGAGACACAGGGCATCTCAACACTTTGTGTCATCCCCAAAAGGAAAACACAAAACAAAAGGAAGAGACATAGGGAATCTCTATGCTTTGCATCATCCCCAAAAGGAAAACACAAAACAAAAGGAAGGGACCTTTTGGGTCAACATGGAAGAGACATAGGGTGTCTCTACGCTCTGTATCATCCCCAAAAGGAGAATACAAAACAAAATGAAGGGACCTTTTGGGTCAACATGGAAGAGACATAGAGCATCTCTACACTTTGCATCATCCCAAAAATGAAAATACAAAACAAAAATGAAAAATAAAATGTATGACGTATAGAAGAATAGAGGTACATATAGAGGAAGTGTGCAAAGAGGGAGAAAACATCAAAAAAATGATATGGGGGAACATGATATGCACATACAATAGCAAAATAAAGAACAAAGAAAAATGTAAAAGGCTAGTAAGGTGAATGCAAGTCAACCATCTAACAAGTCATCCACCTTCATGTTCAGTGTATTGCGAGGGCGGTAGACTATCCAAAGGAAGAATTGCAAGTGTCGAACTAGGAGATGTATCGGGTTCCTCACTTGGTTGAGAATATTTGTCGGTTAAGCTCATGGTAGATGGAATAAAGAGTTTATATCATTATGTACTTCATCTATTTTTGCGATCTCCTCATCATCATCATCATCAAGATTGATTACGATAGGAGGATGAAGGGTTATTTGCAGGGAAGGATGTATCAAAAGTTGTGGCTGTTGTATTTTTTCATTTTTTTTGTGAGGGTTAGATTCTACTATCTTCTCATGGGTCAAGAGAAAGAGGGTGGTCATCTATTGCTTCAGTCAAAGGTGGAGGTTGGTTTTCTTTATTTTCTTCCATTCAAGATTGACGAGCAAGGAGATGACAATGACGCCTATGTTCCCTATCACCACAGTTTCATTTTATTTGTTTTGAAGTTGTTGAGGTTTAACAGTGGGTTGATCCATCATAGGTTCATTTTCTTCCAGAGGGGGAAGAATGGAAGAAACCGAAGAGGATGGGTCAATCACTTTCTCTTTAGCTTTATACACTTGTTTAATGTGAGGGGCTATGAGAGGATTGGTTTCATTTTCTCTTGGTCGTTTAAATGATGGAGGGGAAGTGTCTAATGGTGGTTGTTCATGAGTTTGTATGGTTTCTTCAATGTCAGACTCAGGCTGAAGCATGCTTTCATCTAGGATAGGAAGAGTGGAAGCGGACGGGGACATGTTACAAAGGGACAACTCGGCTATTCATTTGACTTTGAACTTTTGATAGGATATGAAAAAGAAATCTTTATGGGGGATGATGGGTTCCATAGGTTCAGGACAAAAGGCTTCTAAGGAAAAATTACCTTTAGAAGATAATGGATTAAAGCCACTATGGTGTATGGTAAATATTTCATTTCCATGTGGAAACTTTAAACATTTTTGAACAATTGAAGGGACCGTTTTCATTGAGTGAGGCCAAGGGTGGCCTAGCAACAAACGAAATTGATCCAATTGTGGAATAATTGAAAATTTTACCTCCAAAGTTTTGGGTCCTATTTGTAAGTGGAGTATGATTGATCCAATCGTAGGGCATGCAAAACTAGTATGTGTTTTAATCCATGCAGTTGGTTTATTATAGTAATCTTTATACAACTCAAGTAATACTAAAAAATATTTCGTGATCACATTCTCGTCACAAGCGGGATCTATTGATATCCCATTGGTGGACTTATCATAGATTTTGTCAGCTATGTAAAGAGGATTATCAAGAGTTTTGTTGGCTGGACCCTTACGAGGGATAACATCTATCTCACCCACAAGTTCATCCACAGGATTAACTTGGGTAGCATTTGGAGTTATATCATGTTGTTCATTATTGGTATCAACATTCATTACATTAGTTTTTGAAGGATGACTAGTCTTGACAAATGAAATATTGTGTTTAGGCATGGGGTTGGTGAAAATTTGTAAATTTTGGTTAGGGGGTGCAATGAATTTATTTCCTTGATCATTAACACCCGCAATGGACAAGATACCCAAATCAATGAGGTCTTGAACTAAGTGTTTGAGACACTTACATTATTTGGTGCCATGACCATTTTGGTGATGAAAATGGCAATAAGCATTTGGTTTAAAGGTGGGTGGTAAAGGTTTGGTGGTATCAAGTGGTTTGACAATAGGCAAAGTGATCATTTGTTGTTGGAGTAATTGGTTCATTGTATTATGGAGGATATCAGGTAGGAAGTAAATTGTCTCCTCGGATCCCCATAGGTGTAAGGCATTGTTGCTTTAATAGCTGCCACTTGACTTTGAACAGGTTGGGTTGATTGTAGAGGAAGGGGAATAAATTGTAAAAATCCTCTATTTGGTTTACGAAAGCTTTGTGTGTTGTTTTAGCTTTGTGGTTCAAATTTCTTAGCTCGGTTAGAAGTGGACTTTGAATCACGACTAGAAATTGAGTTGTGATAATCACATAGTGTTGTGCATAAGTGCATGAACAAAGGAAATTTAATCATGTTTAACTTATCCTGAAGGTTTGTGTGCAAGTTTTCAATAAAATCTTCTGTAGATGTGAATTAGGAATTTTGACATCAACTTGAGCATACAACGACTGATAACGTGAAATGAAGTCAGTTACTTTTTCATCATCATTTTGTCTACAGTGCATTAAATCAGCCATTATCTTTTTAGGAGTCATATGAACTTGGAAGTGACTTATGAAGGCATCCACAAGCTCATTAAATGATCGGATAGAATGATTAGGCAGGTTTGAAAACCACTCTAATGTAGTATCTTTCAGGGTCCTAGGAAAATGTTTGGCTAAGAGTTTATCATCAAGGAAAAAATCACTACATAAAGCTATATAAGAATTGACATGGTTAATAGGGTCTCCTTTACCTCCGTACTTCTCAAACCTAGGCATTTCTATCCCTTGTGGCATCAGGGTTCTTAAGATTTATAAATATAAGGGGATACTATGAACATGGTATGTGGGTGGAGCGTTTTGACCTTGGCTAATGGTGGAAATTTGTTGTTGCATGGATGAAATAGTATTAAGGAGTTGTGTAATGACGGGGTCGGGGTAAGTGGTGTGAGGTGGAAGGGAAAATGGAGATGGAGTGTATGTAATGTTAGGAGAAGTTAAAGGAACACTAAGAGGGGTGAAGGTGGTAGAGGGGACTTGTGATGCCACAATAGAACTAGAAATGCTAGTTGGAATTGCAAAAGAAGGAGCCACATGACTAACCTGTTGCATAGTTGTTGTAACCTAAGGAGTGGTATAATTTGGTATGGATGTTATAGTTGAAGATGGAGGAATGTGAGGTCCTCCTTGGCTTGCAACTATGTTTTCTGATTGGGAATTAGAAGAAGCATGTTTATTGTAAATCTCAGCAATTCTTTTAATAAATTGTAGGGGGTATGTGCAGGATCATGATGGGCCAAAAAGTGGCAATATGTTGGGTATGTGTAGGGTATGTGGCTAGCGATTTTTTTAACCCAAAATTGATGAAACGAAAAGGGTTTTTAAAGGATATTCTCAACTTTCCACCAATATAAATTATGCTTTACTTTGAATTTAATAAACTATTATTATTCATTTTCTATTTGAATTACGACTAAAGTCCTAATTGATAGGCTGATTGAAAAACATCTATAACTTTCAAATGGTATCACATTTTTTGAATCTGAAACATGTGTCACATTCTATTCTTCACATACTATAGGATTAAAAAAAAAAAAATGAATTTGATGAATTTTGACCAAGTTAAGGTGGTCAAACATACAAGTTTTATATTTTTAAAAGTTGTAATAAAAATCATAATTAATTATTTACTTGGAAAAAAATTACAAAAAATATGCATCACAATGGGACATGAGTCCTCTACTTATATCTAAAATTTTATAAAAAATATTATCATTTTATTGTGGTTAGGGTGGTCAGACAAACACCTACTTCTTATTTTTTCCCTGAAATTTAAGTGCTACTACATTGAAATTTCAAATTTTCACCAAATAGATTTATTTTTCTTAAAATAAACCTAGTAGTTTAGAAATTACATTCAATTTGCTACATATTCTATCTTACATATTTTTGAAATAATATAGATAACTTATTCAAATTTTTACGTCAAGTTGTCTAACTCTGATTTTTTTTATTTTTTCACCACTTAAGGGCCTATTTTTTCCATGATGATCTTGCACATACCCTAGGCCATCGTCACTTTCAATCAATCGATGAAGTTTTTCTATCGCAGTGGTGAAAATTTCTTCAAGGGGCAAGTCTTGTTGTAAGTGTAAAAAATTCTCATTAATATTAATGACCTTTTCTTGCAGGATGGAATTGTTTTGTGTGTCAACATTCATTGGATGGAAAGGTGAGGGCATAGAAGTGGTATTGTCCATGCCTAATGCACCATTTTGCATACTAGGATTAGGAGCTCTTGAGATTCCAAGGTCAACAACGAAAGTGCTATAGCGAGAAGCCATGAGTCTAGAACTTTGTCTCACTAAAGTATTATCAATGGGGCACCAAACACTCATACAAGTACCACAAAAGATGGGATGAATGCAAATTAAATGTAATCTAGGAGTGAAAAATGAAAATAATAGAAATTCTACAAACTAAAACAAAGAAATAATAGCAGAGAATAAAAATGTAGGAAACACCCAGAAAATGCCTAAAAATGTTATGTAGAATGTGCACGTGGACTGATTCACCTAAGGTGGTGAATGAGTCCAACTATAAGATTTTTTATGTTTTTCAGAAAATTTAAAGTGATTCTAATGCTTTTTAGATGCCAATTAAGAATGCAGATGCAAATTTTCAATTTTTTCAATTATATGCAATGCAAAAATGAAATCTAAATGAGTCTTTCACTAATGCAAGTTAAGAAACCCTAGGATGCAAAAAAAAACAATACCCTAATTGAATGTTGAAGTTTAAGATGCAATATGCAATTGAAATCAGAAATTTAAAGTGCTCAAGATGAAGGTTCACCAAAATGAATCGGCTATTTTTGGGTGGGGCTTATAGGCTACTCTTGCACTCTTATGATGTTTCACCTAAAAGGATAGAGATAAACCCCACACAAAAGATCTATGCTTGGTGTAATGTATGATGTTATTTAGACTAAATGAGGTGATATAAATGCAATTGGATGATCTATGTGACTGATTATGTATGCAAAACGTAAGATTTATGCAATGTTGGAAAACACAATGTGATATGCAAACATGAACTAAGAATGAACAAATGCAAAATAGAAAGGAAAAGGGATGAATCAAAGTTCACCTAGGAAGAGAATTGAGAATCTAGAATCTTCTGAATGTTGTCTGAGATCACAGAAAATCACCAGTGGGACTCATTCACCACTAATGGTGAATCAATCTTTGCTTCTGATGAAAACTGTCGAGAATGGGTTTTTTGAGTGTCAGGATCTAGAATATGACAAAATATATATTTCTATCCTTAAGGTGGGACTCATTCACCACTGATGGAAAATTAATGCTCTCCCAAAATTATGAGAAATCAGGGGACAATTCTGGAACACTGATTTGAGGTTGTCTACTTGTCAGGTTGATGAAGTTAATTCTGTAGAAAACATATAGGATGTCTTCTCCAAGCTTGAAATGAGGTTGATTTGACTTGAAGCACATTGTTGACTAGTTGACCACCTTTCAACACCTAATTGCTTGTTAAATCAGCATACAAAGGTCTAGATACAAACACACATGTAAGAGGGGAAAAAATGGTTGAGGGTTAGAGTATAGGGATTTTCCTTGGTCAAATCTCACTTTGGTAATAAAACCCTTAATGAAATAATGAAATGAAGGAGAATGATAAAAAAATAACATGAAAATTATATCAACTTACCAAACCCTTGTTGAAGAAAATCTAAAGATACAACAATGGCTACTCTTAAATGCTTGATTCATGCTTGATTATATGATGCAAAGTGCTCAAATGCTAATTGCATGCTTGAATGAGTTAGAAGATTGTAGGAGATGTAAAATGAAGATAAAAACACTTATTTATACATTCTTGTACCTTAGTAACCCATTGATTCCTCATTACAGGCCGACATCAAGTAATTTTGAATAAAAACCCAAAAGAAAATTTGAAATATTTGGAATTTGGAGCCAAGAGGGACTCATTCGCCACCCATGGTGAATGGGTTCCACCTTGGACTTAAAAGTGGGTGTTTGGAATTAAGTTGAACATTTAATGTTATTTTTTGGGCTTACATTTAAAAATACACTTAATTAAGGGTTATAAGGGCATAAAGGGGTGAAATAAAGCATAAGAAATATGTAAATAGTGAAATTATGCCTAGAAAAGTGTGAAATCTTGTTATAAGACTTTACAACACTTCAAAATAGGACTTGATTAGTTATAAAAAAGGTGTTTTTTAGGTGAATTGCAATTAATAGAGCCTAGAAAAATGTATAAATGTTTTACAACACTTCAGAACACCTTCTCCAGATGTCATTATTTGAATTTTAAGGACCTAAATGTGCATTTTCAAGCCATATTAAATCAATAAATCAAAGCAAAATAGACCAAGCATTGGCCTAAAATACCATGAAATTGACAAGTGGCCATTTTTCTACGGTGCATAGACAAATAGATAAATTATAAAAGAACTATTATGAAAACACTAGAGAACCATAGCAAAATGAGAGATGATTGAAACCCAACATTTCATAGAAAATTTAAATAGTGAGGAAAGAATATCATGAAACATATTCATACAACACAAGAAATCTATGTAACAGTTGGCTTATCATTTCTAAATTGAAGCCACATTATCTATCACTAAATATTATAGACAAATAGGGAAACTATAAAAAAATTGTTACAAAAAACGTACATACATAAATACATACATGTATATATACATACACACACACACACACACATATATATACATACATACATATATACATATACATATGTATACATGTATATATATGTGTGTGTGTGTATCTATACAACTTGGATATTTTGGAGCACAACAGTTTTAAAACCCTCTAATCTACTATAAAACAGACATGGAGCAAGCGATTCGTTGAGTAATCTATTATGAAACCAACACAACAATTCCTCTTTTGACAATGCAACTTAATCAATATATTTTCTTGGACATTTCAGAAAATGCTTTCCAATATATATATATATACACATATACATATATACATCTATATATACATACATATATATACATATCTATGTATATATATACATATATATACATATATATAGACACATATATATACTTTGTCCATCTTTGGTGTTATACACATTTTGTACAGTTAGTTCCTTAATATCTTTGTAATTGATTTAACTTCAAATCCTTACAAAGAGGATGGTGTAGATTGTGAATGGTATGTGGAAATCAATGCTTTGAAAAATACACAAATACATATACGCATATATATATTGAAGAAAAATAGTGTAATTGTATAACACAGATGACAATAACACTTAAGAGACACTAAACTAATATAGACAAAATTTAATTAAAGAACAAACAAAGAATACATCTAATTAAGTTGAATGTACATATGCATATATGTGTATGCATATGCATATTCACTTGTATATACATACATGCATATCTATATGTAAATATATCTATGCATATGCAATGCATTTTTGGTGGAGAGTGTAATGAATGGAAGGTACGGTGCATCTTTTCCTTCTTGGAGAGTGTAATGTTTCCACTGCTTATGTATATGCATCATTCCTTCCCTTGTTGCACCCTCCATCTCAAAGAGTTTCACTATTTTTGATTGCATATGCATATATACATATGCATATACATATACATATACATATACATATATCCATACACATATCAAACAATGCTACAAAGTGTGAGAACAAAATCACAGATCTAAGATTCAGTGTAATTGATGAAAAAACTAACCATGCATCTGGAAAAGGCCCAAAACAATTTTCCATAGTAAAAAGGAAGCAAGCAACACACCTATGGGGTTGGCACCTGAGGGTTATCCAACAGCCTGGGGAGAGCTAGAGTTTGTTATGGGAAACTGAAAAAAAGAATATCATGAAGAAGAGTTTGTTATGGTGAACTTAAAATAGATGCAAGAGAATGAATATCATGAAACATATTCATATAAGCCATATAACATATTCTATACAAATAAAATAACCACAACAATTAATACTTTATTATAAGTAGGTTCAAACATATCAGGGAAAAACAAATCCATGGAACATATTAGTACAAAATAAGTAGTCTATGAAATGGTTGCAAGAGATGTTAGGAAAACACTTAAGAAGTAGATGTAACTAACAAATGAATGAGAAAATAATATCATGAAAAAACATGGAAAATAGAAGAGAGCAATAACCTATACAAAATGTTATAGAACCAACACCACAATGGCTATTTCAATAATGCAAATTAATCAAAGTATACTTTCCCACGCTATGACATTCAATATTCCATTTAATTTGGTTGTACACATTTACTTCGCTCGACCTCACTGTACAACAATGATAGAATGCATCAACCCTCACACAAGCAAACACTTACCATTCAGCTTCCAAGTATCAAGAACATGAACTTCACCATCACCAACCTACATAATTACCAAGCTCCACATCACCACAAAAAAACTCAATCAAGCCACCATTAGGTGGGCATCTTCAATGTCGAAAAATCCAATTCATAGCTGGGGCAGCAAAAATTCTAGTGGAAACTTCAAAAAAATAGCCTACTGGTTGAGGCATCTTCAGTGCTAGCTATCATTCTTAAGTGTTTTTCTATTAGTTGTTTTACAATTTCCCTATTTTTTCTATAATATTTAGTGAGAAATAATGTAGCTTGAATTTTGAATTGACAAGCTAACTATCACATAGAATTTGTTGTTACACCTTCTCTAGACAATGATAAAATTTTTGGTAAACAGGAATTTGCTGCAAACTCAAATCTATACATGCATTTCATTGACCTATTAGAAAAACACTTAACAATGAAAGGAAAATGATAGATGTTTGAAAACCCACATTAAATAGAACGTTAAAACATGGAGAATAGAACAGGAAAAGTATGATAATGAACCGTTTGGTATAGGGAGCAGCAAAATTTCACGTGTATGTATTTGTCTATGTTTTGAAGCATTCATTTTCACATACTATATATATATCATGGGGGCGTTAATTTATTTTGTCATTGTTGTACGATGGGGGTGGATGAAGTAAATGCAATATTGAGTGTTGCAGTGTGGGAAAGTATACTTTGTTTAAGTTGTATCTAAAATATCTAGTGGGAAATAATGTAGCTTGAATTTTGAATTGATAAGCCAACTGTCACATAGAATTTGTTGTTACACATTGTCTAGACAACAATAGAATTTATGGTAAGCGGGAATATGTTGTAAACTCAAATCTATACATGCATTTCACTGACCTATTAGAAAGACACTTAACAATCAAAGGAAAATGAGACATGTTTGAAAATCCACATTAAATAGAACTTTAAAACATGGAGAATAGAACATCCAAAGTACGATAATGAACAATTTCGTACAGGGAATTGGAAAAAGAATATCATGAAGAGCAGTTTGTTATGGGGAAGTTCAAACAATTGAAAAAAAACACCACCAAACATATTCATAGAACATAAAAGAAAAATTGGAAAAGACCTATTAGGAAAACACTTAAGGACCAGAGGAAAGTGGTAGATGTTCTCAAACCCACAACAAATAGAACTTTCAGATAAGGAGAATAGAAGAGGAAAACTATGATAATGAACATTTTGTTATGGGGAACTGAAAAAAGAATATCATGAAGAACAATTTGTTGTGGGGGGCCTAAAAAAGATGAGGGAAAAAGAATATAATGAAACATATTCATATAAGACACTGCCATCCCATGTAATTAGCAAGATCCACCACCCACATAAACAGACCTGAGTAGTTTGTTCTAAGGACCTTCAAGAAGATCAGGGAAGAAAGAATACCATGAAACATATTGATACAACGTTTGAGCTATGTTCTTTGTTAATAAATATTGAAGAGAATTACATAAATTACATAACAAGTGTTAGAATAACAATTATTTACTACAAGTCATTTTACATGGGTATTTTGGTAAAATGATTTGTCTATAATATTTTTAATGCCAAGCAATGTAGCTCAAATCCACAATTAAGCCTATGGAATTATATAGATTGTGCATAGATTATTGCATCATATAATTGCTATCATAACCTAAAGAAAATATCATGAATAAAATATGGAGAATAGAAGAGGAAAGCTACAGAAATCAACAGTTTCTTATGGGGAAGCAGGAGAAAGAATCCCATGAAGAACAACCTGTCACGGGGATCCTAAAAGACAAGGAAAATGAATATCATGAAACATATTGATACAAGAAAGATGAACAGAAAGCCACATTCAATAGAACTCCTAAAACCAATAGGTAGCAATAATCTGTGCAAAATGAGTGCAACCCCACACACTTAATTGAAAATTGAACCTATTACCTGGCACTAAATATTACAGACAAATAGAGAAATTGTAAAAGAGCTATTAGAATAACACTTAACGGCCCCAAAACTAATTTTATCTCCACTATGCCTATGCTTTCATACTAACCCTCTGCATATATATATGCAATTATTCCTATGTTAATCTACAATTGCTCCTCTGTTAATGGGTATAACGCCAAAGATGCATAGAGATAAATAAAACAATAAACCAAGGCCGATAAAATTACTAATCCTAACCATATTTTTTGACAGAAGAAAGAATATTTAACTAAAATTTCTCCTATGGTAATGGGTATCACGCTAAAGATGCACAAACATATCTACAAACAATAAATGAGGGACAAAAAAATTACTTAGAACCGTAACCATATTTTTTTGATAGGGAAAAAGAAGATTTAACTACAATTTCTCCACCCATAAAGAGTGATAATCTCTTTCAATTCTCCAAAATGAGTATAACGCCAAACATACAAACATATAAGAAGAAGCCATTAATAATAAATTAATCATCTATGCGAAACACCCTTATAAAATGACTTATAGATTCCAAAGAACAATAATTTTCCAATTTGCTTGTAACGACGTGGACTTTACCTCTTGAACAAAGAATGTTCCTTAATGTCACTCATTGTTCAATAAGGATCGGGGAAAAATTATGAATTTTCCTTCAAACAAATCAAGAAACAAGAATATCATGAATAAAATATGCAAAATAGAACAAAAAAACTACAATAATCAATAGCTTGTTATGAGCAACTGGAAAAAAGAATATCATCAAGAATAGTTTGTTATGGGAGCTTCAAACACACGAGGAAAAAAGAATATCATGAAACATATTCATACAAAAAATATGAACGCAAAGCCACATTAAATAGAACTCCTAAACCCAATAGGGAGCAATAATCTATGCAAAATGAGTACAACCCCACACACTTCATTGAAAATTTGAGCTACATCACCTCACACTAAATATTATAGAAAAATAGAGAAATTGTAAAACATCTATTAGAATAACACTAAACAACCACCAAATTAATTTTATCTCCAATATGTTTATCCTTTCATACTAATACTTTGCACACACACACACACACACACACACACACACACACACACACACACACACACATGCAATCACTCCTATGTTAATCTACAATTGATCCTATGTTAATTGGTGTAATGACAAAGATGCATAGAGATAACTAAAACAACAAATAGAGGGCGATAAAATTACTAACCCTAACCATATTTTTTAAGGAAAGAAAGAAGATTTAACTACAATTGCTCCTATGGTAATGGGTGAAACACCAAAGATACACACAAATAACTACAAACTGTGAGCATCTTTTTTAAATCTGCAAATACTAACATCTAAAACATGGATTAGTACTTTACAAATCTATCAAAATAACTCCTATGAAATACCTTGTAGATGTTTCCAAATGCAATACATGACCAAATGAAGCTAAAAACATTATGAAAACAACAACAATCACCTATTCCATAGTGGATTGGTGTCACATGTGCTAGTGACCCTTTCCCAACCCTTGATCAATAGCTAAAATGATGATGTAAATGTAATGGAAATGATGAACAAAATTAGTTCTCAAGGAGAGTAACTTTGCATATGCTTTTTGGATGAAATTGTGAAGGATTTGCTTGAGGATGAAGTCCCTATTTAAAGATTTTCAAAATGCTAACTGTTGAGGAGAGACCAATGTGGGACAAAGATCAAGCCAATAAGATAAGGACACTTGTCATCATGTGATAGGCCAATGGTTGTGCAAGATTTGGGAAGAGTGCCCATGAGAGGGAAAATTTGAATTCAAATTTTCCAATAAATGCTGAGTTTGACTTTTGGAAGGGGACATGTAAGAGGCATGTAAGGCCTCATAAATGCTCTGTTGGGTGTACATGTCCACTTGGGGGGAGATTCAAACTTGGAGAATATTCTCCCTTTATGCCAAGTTGAAAATAAAGATTTTGATAAATCAATTAAATGCAATTTCATGTGCAAGTGGCCAAATCTAGAGAATGCAAGTGGGTGAGATTAGCATTAGATTTAATCAGGATTAATTAGCTAGGATGATTATTAGGATGCATTGACTTTTATGACTTAAATACTTTATTTTATTTAAATCAAAAAAGGATGGAAATGAGTTTTGATATTTAATTAAATAAAGTCCCGATTTATTTGATGAATGGAATATGATTATGCATGATGTAAATTTGACATGTCTACATTTTTCCCCTCTGAAGCAATGTACTTGTTGCTTGGTTCAAAGAATAAACTGTGAATCGAAATCAAAAAATTCTGATTTTTTTCGGATGCCCTGGAAAGAAGTACACTGGTACATTGCCCCTCGAGATCAAACAAAAGATTCGATTTGAGGGTCGATCTCGATAAAAGAGGTTCAAAATGGGTGGTTATGGATGACGATGCAAAATGATTTCAAGATGCTTAGAATAACAAATCTATATTATTCTAAACAACTTAAATGATGATATGATATGAGATGGATGATTGATGATGTGATATGTTGTGATTATGCAATGGATGATTTATGAGATGCTTAGACTAATAGGATCTATTATGATGATGATGCAAATGCAATGCATGTGAAATGATCGATGTTTCCTATTATGTATTATATGAATGATATGTGGTATGCTGATAGTTTGCGGATGCACGATGGATGCATGATGGACTATTCATGATGCAATGTTAGCATGGAAATGAGATGATGACAAGAGGATCCAACAAGTCCATGATTGGTCGAGACTTTATTAGAGATGATGATGATAGATGATGATGATGATGAAGATGATTGTTTATCAAGGATTGGGATTTTCAAAGGGTCACTTACTTTATTTTTGATAACATTGGCACGATGCATCAAGGTATGAAGGACCAGGATGGCGTTGTACTTAGTGTGATGGACTTTGACTCAACAAGAAAATAGGAGTATTCTTGTTCACACTTGACATATGGAAACCTTGCTAGGGCGTACCTAACAAAGCAAGTATTCGCCAAGTTATATTATAAGAGCGTCCAACAAGCACAGCAGACAAAATAATAATGATTGTTGCCCCATTCCTATCTCTCTAAATCCTTCGTTCGGATATCATTGAGAGGTCCTTGGAATGAGCGCAATAAGATAAATCAAAAGAAAATATCAAGTACACAAACAAGCCAATGTTCTTCATACCTTCAGCCAAAGGGATGTGTTTTGATAGGATAAGGATCCAAGGTGATATCCAAAATGATGCCCATTGTCGGAATGATATATCCTAGGACATGCATTGTGGAGGATGATGATGGTTTGATAAGTTGATTGATAGGCTATTGATATAAAGTCAATTGACATGTTTGCGACTGATCAAGAGTTTGATTTTGTTTTAACAGTATGTTGTTTTCTTTTGATTTTATGATCGAAGATTGATTTTGCTGACTGCTATGATTGTTTTTGTTTGCGTTGCCAAAGGATGAAGGTGATGATCAATTTATTATGGATGATTGATTATTGTGGGTGCAAGCGGGATGAGACAGATGGATTTTTTCAAATATTTGGATTTTTTGGCGCTTTGAAATGTTTTGAGGCTATTTTTGGTGTTTCAAGATTTTGCAAATGTTTTGATTTTTGATTTTCTCGATGTTTTGGATTTTGATGTTTTCAAATGTTTTGGATTTTGATGCTTTTGAATGTTTTTTGGATTTTGATGCTTTCAAATGTTTTGGATTTTGATGTCTCGTCGGGGCTGATCAAAGATTAGCCTTGCCTACATTAAGCTCGAGAGATGGCGTAAAATCGGATTTCAATGTTTTGATGTTTTTAGATTTTTGAGTGTTTTTGGATTTTTGATATGTTTTGAATGTTTTGGATTTTTGATTTTCTGATGCTTTTGGATTTTCACATGATTTTGACGATTTGGATATGGATATGTGTGATGATATCAGTGCTTTGTTTTGGGATTTTGTTGAAAACCAAGCTAAGGTCGATCGATCGGGTCGATGGATTGATGATAATGATAACATTGTTGAGGATGCACAACAATGCAAGGACAGTGTTAAGCAACACAAGGATTGAGATGATGGGATTGATGATGATGATAACATTGTTGAGGATACACAACAATGCAAGGATAGTGTTAAGCAACACAAAGATATCCTGAGATGATGATTATTTTGATTGGATTTGATTGATCATGTTTGATGAAGCTTGATTTTGGAACAAAAGTTGTTTCAAATGATGTGATGTTGACGTTTGAAGTGCAACCTAGATGCGACTGATAGTGATTGTTTGGATAGATGTTCGATGAAAGTTGAAGACTGATAAGGAATTTCTTCTTGTCAAAATATGCCATGGGCTAGTGATTCGGATTTTTGCTCACAAGTGGTTTGAACAGTTTGATTTCAACGTTTTCCAATGTTCGGATTGCCACATGAGTAGGAGGATATAGATCAAGATTTATTCTTGAAGCAAGATGTAAATATCTACCCCCAATGTCTAGCAATGTATGGAATGTCATGGATGGATGCTTGGATAGGTGTGTGGATGGATGGATACGCAAAGGAATCCAAGGATTATCTTGCAATAAGATAAGATGTTCGGATAATGAATGCTCATTTGGATAGTGCTTCATGTCTTAGATAATGCTGCATAGGATAGAATCAATGAAAACAACCCATGTCAAGATGTTTACCATATGTTTACCATAAGCAAGTGTAAAGTGTGCCCCAAAATTTCATCAATATCAAGATAACTCAAATGATGGATGCAAATGGATGAAAATGGATTGGATCAATGGTTTATGGATGAATGGATTTATTATGGATAAGATGGATGGAATGCTCGATTTATTATGGATGGGATGAGATGCTTTCATCTAAATTGGTGCACGTAGATGCTCGATTCTACACATGACGCATGTTTTCTAGGTTTTCATCATGGTCTTTCCCAAAGCGCCACTGTAGTGGTTTTCATTAGAGGACAATTTTTCTCTTTACTATTTTTGATCCTTTTTTTGATTTTTTTGGATTTTTCTGCTTTTTTATTTTTTTGTATTTTTTCAAAAGATTCATGTTGAGCCACCTGGTGGTGTTGACATAGATGCCTTTGTCATAATGTGCCATTGATATCCTGCTTGAAGGAGCTACTTTGCTAAGATACGTGCACTTGAATGCAACTTTTGAGATTTTTGATCTGCTTCATTAATACCGGAGTTAACTCTGTCTTTGTGTGCACATCATGATAAAGTGCCTTCAGAATCCTTATGATGAAGGGTCATTGCCAATACATGGTCAATGTAAGAATTGGATATTATGCGTGGAGGCGTGGATGGAGTGTGTTTAGGGATAAGAGATGGATTGGTTGACAGTATGGAACCTTTGACTCTCCAAACTTGGGAAGATGAGCAATGATGGGTGGATACGGAAGTGTGCATGGAATTAGGACCAACTGCTTGATACACTTTGTACGTCACTTGAGAAACCTGCTTTTTCTTTTGTGGATGTCTTTGATGGATATATTTCCCTTTTTTATTTTTCCCCATAGTTTCTTTAACTGATGGAGTGTGATAGGGATGATCTTTCTTTGTATTCTTTAGTATCCATATGTATTTGATTTGTCCATTATGCTTATTAGCTTCTTTTTCTTTGATAGCGTTCTTCGTTCTTTGATTCAATTCTTTCTTTTGACGTTGGTCCCAATTCGTGGATGGGGTGATGGGTGGATGAAGATTCATGGCGTGACTGGTTGTAGTATTGACACTAGTTTCATCATAAGGACTCTTCGTGCTTTCTATGTTGACGTTTTCTTGAGACGAAGTTTCCCCCAGTATGGTGATAGTATCACCTTCATTCCTTGATTCTTCTTGTTTTGAGATATATTTTTCAGTAAACATGCTCTGACAAATGACCACCATAGTTGACGTTCTTTCAATTTTCTGCTCCGCTAACTCTGGATGTTCTATTTGACTTGTTTTGTTGAGCGGATAATGATGGATATATTTATTCATGATGTCCTCAATATGAGTTTGGGACATATTCGTTCTTGATGTTGACAACTCTGTTTGATTGTAGGAATTAAGAATCTGCTCTTTTTGTGTAACATAATTTTGTTCTAGATGAAGATCATCTACGTGTCCATCCATAGAAAGTATCTCATGGGTAGATGGATGAATATGCATTATGCTGGTGTGATCATCATTTGTGACATCTTGTATGGATAGGAGAGTGTCCATTAGATCATTATAGTAGCTCGAAGATACAAATTTTTGATCTTGAATGATTTCGGAGTTGTTTTCGACATGCTTTGGATCAAGTTCTTGACATGGGGCATCTTCAAAGGATGGATTTCTTACAAAGGACTTTTGGATGTTGACCTTAGGCATGGTCAAGTTCAAGGTTCCTTCAGCATCTGTAACCATGAGGTCAAAGGGGATCAACATGTTTTGAAAATGACCATTGCTAGAATTTGGTGAAATATTTTGATCATGCTTTGGAATAAATTCTTGAGATATGTCCTCTAACTCATAAGGCGATGTAGAGACATTTTCAACATGATCATAGGTGAACTGATTGTGCATTATGTCAATTGGATCAAATAATCCTAACACTCCTTGAAAGAGATCACTAAAAATTGGCTCTTGATGTATGGTGAGTTGATCATCAGATTGTGTAGATACATCCTCAATGTGCTCCTCGATGGAGAGGTTTTGATCATTGTTTTCGATAATTGCAGTGGAGAGATTTCTAAGGTCTTCAACCATATGGTCAAATGATGTTGACATTTGTTGACTTGGATCATTGTTGGGTATTGTTGGCGGATTTTGATCATGATTGAGAAGTGACTCTTGGCATGTGTTCATTTGATCATTGGATGGAGTAGAGACAACTTCAAGGTGCTCAATGATGGATTGATCTTGATCCTTGTTCTCAACAGTTGTTGTTTGTTGTGTAGCTCGAGAGGCTTGGGTAGCTTGAGAGGATTGTTTCACTTGTTGAGCTTGTGTTGCTTGTTGCATGGCTAGATATTGTTGGAATCCCTTTTGAAAAGCAACTTGTAATGTCGCGTTATATTGGATTTATGTGGTGGAAATTGGTGGTGGTGAGGGTGGTGGTGGATTCAAAATCGTGTTGGATGTAGTGACAAGTTTTTGAGATATGCTCGGAGCGATCATGGTAGTGAGGGGTTGAGATGTGATGGGCATGATAGTGGTGGTTGGAGTGATCGAAGTGATAGAGATGGTTGGATTGACCGAGGTGATAGGTCTTTGGGAGACCGTATTTTGATTGGTTGGGATCAACATTGTTGTTTGATTAGATACCATCCATTGGTGTGATGTCGATGGTATATTCAAAGGATTTGTCGTGATGGTTTGATTGATGGTAGGTGGATTGATTTGGATGGCGTGATTGGTGTTAGGTAAAGGGGGAATCCCTAAACCAAGGAATGATGTAGGTAATGGTGGTGGAGATTTCCCTTGGTGCAATGCCTCAACTATTTTGGAAAGTTCCGCAATTTGATCTCGCAAAATTTTTTCTTGATTTTGAGATAGTTGATTTTTCTTTTGTTTAAGCGTATTTGGGATGCCTACTTGCGATTTTTGAATGGGATTATGGGAAAATTGACTTTGGATAATGTTCTGATTTGGGATGATGTTCAGATTTGGCATGATAGGATGAACATTGTTGGTATTGGGAATCATTTTTCCAAAGTTTTCCGAGTTAGGATTCATGTTTCGAAAACTTGCACTTGGTACATCCACATTTGGCAAGTAGGGATTTGGTGGGATGATGTTGCTTGTTTGAAGACTTATGTATTGATTGTTTGGAGGATAGACTTGTAAGTTTGGACTTTGATTTAAATCTATCATGGGGAGATGTGTTCCAAAATTCAAATTGGGCACACTCACATTCGTTGTGCTATTGATATTCGTAGGAGATAGTGATCCTATGTATGGATGTGAGTTTCCATAATCCCATGGTTTCATGAGGCTTGGATAGTTTGGTTGGTTTGGACCGCTCATGATGTATGAATCTAGTTTATATTCCATGTTCTTCTTGTGTTTTGACCTTGTTGACCTCTAAGATGTTCTAGGATCAATGATGGTATGAAGAATGAATGGGGTGAATGATGAGAGTGTTGAACATTTAGGGACTTTGGATCAATGCTAGACTTAGGGCTTGATTTGATTGGTTTGATTTGGATGATGAACTTGTAAACCCTAAGATGTTGGATGTGATCTTTAGGATGAACTTGTTCAAAGGATTGCTAATTTAACTAGAGGTATGAGAAAGAATACATTCCCATGCCCCCTAACTAAACAAGGTGATTTTGATTTTGATGATGTGCCTAAGTCTAGAGTGATGTTTGCAAAGATCTAAAGTTGTTTTGGTGAGATGGATTGATGAATGTTTGGAAGATAGATGAAAGTTTTGATGATCCTAAGAGACTTAGAGAGACTTTGTTTACTAGGCCAAGGTATTGAAGAACACACTTTTCTCTAAGACAAATCAAAAGACCAATATGACCAAAAGATATCAAGCGCATGTGTGGGGTCCAATTTGTTAGTTTTGATTAATGAGTTCTTTTTACCACAAACACACTTCTTGATTAAATTTTCAAACTGAATGTCCAATATCTTAATTTCTTTAAACCCCACAAGATATTTTATGTGGAAATTCAATGAACTTAAGACAAGGGTTTTCCTATTGTTTACTCAAGAAGACAAATTGAGGTATAATCTAATGCTTAGGAACCTCTAAGGATGTGAATCCCAAGGGAAAGCAGTAACATATGGATTGAGTCAATGATATTTTTCTTCAAGAGGGTTTGAAATTTTGGGAATCATGTTGAATGTTTGTTTGCAAAATGTTTTCAAATACAACACTGTGTTTTCAAATGAAGAACAATTACAAGACCTATGGATGTGTAAGACAATATTTGTTGGATTCCCACTTGGACAAGTCCAGCTGTGCTTATCTCTAGCGGATGGTTAGATGCTTGACCCCACTGGCTCCCCTCCACGGCTCATTAATGTCAATCAGGGAAGCCAAGCATCAACACCCATGAAGCTCCCATGGCATGCTTTCCATCTCTACTAGAAGACTGTAAGAGTGTGGGGTGGCTTCAGAATGACCGTTCTTGCACCAACAAATAGATTAAGGATTTTTGAAAATTCTAGCACATGGGTTCTAGTAAGGACTTTCCGTTCGTGGAGATTGACCCATACAACAAGAGTCCCCTTTTAGATCCATCCTATCAGAGCCAATCACGTGATTATGGCATTTAACCAAAACCCACATTTATATCCTGGCTAGAAATACTCTTGGCTTTAGAGTGTTACCGGTTGAGTTGTTCCCTTGGGTGAGTACTTTTTCCCCAAGGTAGGCCCTCTAAGACAAACAAAAGCAAGCAAAGACACAATCTGTAACTCAATCGATCTTTGATGGCACAAAGAAAGAGAATGTACGCAAAAATGCCCCTACTCACACTCACACAAGATGTTCAATTTTAAACCCAAATCAAAGTGTTTCAAAGCAATAAAATGTATTTTGAGTGTTTCTCTTGCACCCTAGATTGCACGAAGCGCAAGGGGAGAGGATACACACTCAAAAGAAAAAATCACACAATTCAAGCACTTGTTCGTTTTATAGCCTTCAAAGCAATTGTGAGTTCATTTTAAGCACCAAAATGAAGTGTGAGTTTTGATTGTTCAATTTTTAACCTCAAACAAAATCTAGTGAGTTTGTCCTAAGATTCATTTTAAGCCCTTTGCAATGAAAATCAAATTGTTCGTTTTAGACCCAAATGAAAATTAGTGTTCTAAAACGAAAAGATAAACAACTTCGTGAAGTAGTGTTGATCAAACAATAAAGTGTTTAAAAACACATTGTGTTTTCAAAAAAAAATTTCCCCTCCTTTCGTTTTCATTTGATAGCCTTCTCTTTCGCTTTGTACCTTTTCACCTTTGATTTTCCTTCGTTTGTACCTATTAATATCACAAATAAGAGCTACAAATTAAGGCATGTCAATTTTTTTAAAAATAAAAATAAAATAAAGATAACGTTGCATTGGCATTCCTTATTGAATTATTTTACTCATTTATCTATCCTTTTATAAAGAACTTAATAATAAAGTAAATAACAAAATAGTAACTCAATAACGAATGCCAATATATTTCTGATCAGCACCTTTTGACAGTCAACATTAAAATATTTGTCCTCTTAATTGTGACCGACAATATATAACAATAGTTTTCAAAAGAATGGCTTTCAAAATCAATAAGTCAATTTGATATATAAGTCAGATATTAAGTACAAACAGGAGAGTTGGCTAATAAGAATTCTTTGAAAGTTTTCAAACTGATTACAACACAAGAGACAGCCAGTAAGTATATTGAAAAATAAACTTGATGACATAGGTTTTTTATAAGTACCGTGGCACAAAGGTCAGACAAATAAACCAAAGAATTTTTTTAAAATAACATAAGTTGCAGCATAAAAGAGTGAAGCACCCAACAAAGAGGCTGCGCCATGAATCATCTCGCCAACCATACCTACCTTAAATGCTTTTGTTGACTTCAAAAATATTTCAAATCATTACAGTACTGACAACAGAATTGCAGCATTTATTTCAAGTAAATCAAATAGCATTTAACTCCACTAAGACTTCGATACCAGTTCTGTTGAAGACAAACTATGTGGAACCTTGCAGCCATCCATTTTCACCAAATCTGCCTATGAACGTGCTATCATGAGTGAAGATCATAAATGCATGTTACTCAAAGATAACGTATGTCAGATGTATACCTGAAAAGAAATCATAAGTTATTTGATTGTGCTTAGTAAGTCTCCATTCAACATTTAATAATGTGCAGGCAGATTTGATTTATAGGCAGATTTTATTTAAGCTGCAGATTTGATCTCCAGGCAGATTTAGGTAGATCTGATTTACCAACGTACTTCTTTCTCTAGATTTTCCTTTGCCAGGCATAAAGCTGCCTCCTCTTGGAATGAATGGTCTTTAATTTTACCAGAAACCATAGTCATTTATGGATGGTTCATGAGGAACATTCGCTAAATCAAAAAGAACATAGGAAACTGTCAGATATATTCATTTAAAGCATAAAGAACTTGAACAGCCGAAAAGACAAGTGAAAGTGGCATTTGAAAGCAAACAAACGATAAGGAAAAAACTATGCTAGGTATAGACATGTTTACTGTGACACAGAGAACTAAATAGTTGAGTCTAGTCTATTCCTCCATTTCCAGACTGTCTAAAAGTTTTGAAAATATAAAGCAAATGTTTCCAGTCAAAATGACAAATCAAGCATGAATTATTGTACGGTAGGTATCCCTTCATAGCAACTAATGATTCCACGCTACAGTCATAGACACGCATTCAGAACGCCATAGCTTTGACTGACATCGTCTTACCAGATCTCTACAATCACACAGCATTGACTAAAACCTATATTATTAACTTTGCCAACAACTTATGTATTCCTTTAAAAAGCCTGTTTGCTGAAAGAATCCTAACAAAGAAGACATCATGAAGGTCACCTGCAATACAAAAACATCGACAGTTGCTCTGTATTGTGCTTTTACTGTGAATCATTCCCAACTCAGCGATACACCTCTATATGTGCAATGGCACAACTATAAAAGTTCTGAATTTCAAAGAAACTTGAACATAGTTCTGAACAATCTTGTAAAAGAATACGTCATCAAAAAATGGTTTCAGTACGTCTATAAGAGGTGAGATTTTCTGTGGTTTCCTTGATCTGCTTTCACAGGGGATTCTGAAAGATTGTAGACTGGTGATGCTAAAAGTTGTCTCCTAGAACATAGTAATTGCAGGATATGGGTAAAATGGATTTGTTGAAAAAGGTGTGAGGGACTCTCAGGCATAGGCGTATAGGATGACAGCAAGGACAGTTCAATCCATAAAAACCTATCAATGGAATCATCAAGGACATAGCTCTATCAATGCAGAAGATAGAGTATAGCAGTTAAAACAATAAATTAAGAGCCTATCCTCAAAGACCTTTCATAAGCTAAAAAGCAGATAGAAAAGGTTGTAGCCAATATTAGGTAAATATAGATAACAACCACATAATGAAAGCAAATAACAGACCATGTCCATATAACATTTGAACTTTGTTAGATTTTAGTCCAATAACAAAACACAAATATGACAATATTGGGGTTGCTACTAATAAAGAAAGTGTTTGTTGACTTCAGCCCTCCTTCTAGCGCCATTTTTGTGAGCATCTTTTTTAAATCTACAAATACTAACATCTAAAACATGGATTAATACTTTACAAATCTATCAAAATAACTCCTATGAAATACCTTGTAGATGTTTCCAAATGCAATACATGACCAAATGAAGCTAAAAACATTATGAAAACAACAACAATCACCTATTCCATAGTGGATTGGTGTCACATGTGCTAGTGACCCTTTCCCAACCCTTGATCAATAGCTAAAATGATGATGTAAATGTAATGGAAATGATGAACAAAATTAGTTCTCAAGGAGAGTAACCTTGCATATTCTTTTTGGATGAAATTGTGAAGGATTTGCTTGAGGATGAAGCCCCTATTTAAAGATTTTCAAAATGCTAACTGTTGAGGAGAGACCAATGTGGGACAAAGATCAAGCCAGTAAGATAAGGACACTTGTCATCATGTGATAGGCCAATGGTTGTGCAAGATTTGGGAAGAGTGCCCATGAGAGGGAAAATTTGAATTCAAATTTTCCAATAAATGCTGAGTTTGACTTTTGGAAGGGGACATGTAAGAGGCATGTAAGGCCTCATAAATGCTCTGTTGGGTGTACATGTCCACTTGGGGGGAGATTCAAACTTGGAGAATATTCTCCCTTTATGCCAAGTTGAAAATAAAGATTTTGATAAATCAATTAAATGCAATTTCATGTGCAAGTGGCCAAATCTAGAGAATGCAAGTGGGTGAGATTAGCATTAGATTTAATCAGGATTAATTAGCTAGGATGATGATTAGGATGCATTGACTTTTATGACTTAAATACTTGATTTATTTAAATCAAAAAAGGATGGAAAATGAGTTTTGAGATTTAATTAAATAAAGTCCTGATTTATTTGATGAATGGAATATGATTATGCATGATGTAAATTTGACATGTCTACACAAACAATAAATGAAATATTCACACAGATAACTAAAACAATAAATGAATGACAAAAATATTACTAACCCTAACCATATTTTTTGAAAAAATAAAGAAGATTTAACTACAATTTCGCCATCCATATAGAGCGATAATTTCTTTCAAATCTCCAAAATGGGTATAACTCCAAAGATAGAAACACATAAAAAGAAAACATGAACAATAAATTAATCATCTATGCAAAATACCCATGCAAAATGACTTACCATACACATGCACAGAGATAACTAAAACAATAAACCAATAGCGAAAAAATTACTAACCCTAACCATATTTTTTGACAAAAGATAGAAGATTTAACTCCATTTTCTCCATACATACAAAGCGATAATCTCTTTCAAATCTCCAAAATGGGTATAACATGAATAACAAGAAGAAATGAACAATAAATTAATCATCTATGCAAAATACCCATGTAAAATGACTCACAAATTTCAGAGAACAGCAGTTCATCAATTTTTGGAATAGTCTACTATCAAACTAGCCATGGAGCCGAAGGAAATGATTTTTACAATAGTCTACTATGAAACCAACACTGCAATGGCCGTTTCGACAATACAACTTAAACAAAGTATACTTTCCCACACTGCAACACTCATCCACCCGCATTTACTTCTTCCACCCCCATCATACAACAATGACAAAATAATGAACATTCTCACGAGAAAACACTTACGATTCAGCTTCCACATATCAAGGACACCAACTCCACCACCGCCAACCCATGTAATTACCAAGCTCCACGTTGCCACAAAAAATCCCGGTCAAGTCGCCATCGGCTGAGACATCTCCTATGTTGTGGGCTAACGAAAATCCTAGTGGAAACTTCAAACAAAATAGCCTATCACCTAATTAGTAGTAATGTGATCAATCTTCTTTCAGTCAATAAAACCTTAATTTGACATCTTGTTTCAATTGATAAAAATCAACAATTTGTAGTATAATTAATGAAGTCTATTTTTTTATATTTATTTTAGAGGTAATAAATTTGTTTGTTCTTATCATTATTTTGTTTTGTAGGAAAACAAAAAGATTTTTTTTTACAATTCATGAAAGAAATTTAGATAAACATGTTGTTTAATGTTTGGAATAAAAGAATACAAAATCTTCACATAATTATTTTATAGAATGTTCCACATCTATCATATATCATGAAAAATCTATTACAGGTGGTGATGATTCAAAAAAAAACCAATAAAGAATATTTTTGAGAAGGAATTTAGAGATATATTAAATCATATCGAATGATATAACAACTCACAAATCAAATATGTTTTTTTAATGAAATGTGTACATTTCAAATTTAATATGTTAGCATTGAGAGGTGGTAATGTTATTTTTATTTATCATTTAGCTGGGGAGAAATATTTACAGTTGTCTTCTTCAAAAGATGAAAAAATAGTGTGCCACTATTTCAAATTTACCCACCTAATACATTACATCTATTTTACAAATAATAATTATTAATATCTTGAGTGAAAATGTAAACATATTTCTTTCATCATGGTTAATGATGGTTATGTTTCACTCACTACATACAATGACAGTATGTCAATGTATCTAACTAAATTAAATATAATGTATTCGAAAACTTTAATTGAACTACTTGCAAACAAAATTCCTATAGAATCAAAAAAATTGTCCTAATTTTAATTGTGATGGTAATATTGACAAATTTAAAGTTATATTATTTTGTAAAAGGCTATTCACAAAAATAAGAAATAGATTATAAGGACACACTTGTCCCTATAGCTAAAATGAACACTATTAGACTTATGAGTGCACTTGTTAATAAGTATAATTAGGATCTACAACAAATGGATGTTAAGTCAACATTTTGAATGGTAATTTAAAAGAAAAAATATAAATATAATTAGAATCTTATTCAACCTAAAGGTTTTATAAGGTAGGGTGAAGAAATCTTGTATGTAGGTTAAAGAAAGCATTATATGGTGTAGTGTAGAAATTTGTATACCTTTACAATTTCAAACTATATTTGGGTCCCTTAATTTATTGGACCTGATTAAGCTTCCAATTTTCCAAATTATGCATTCAAAAGCCTTATTCTTATTGTTTTACTAAAGGGGGACCAATATTAAACAAATGCATTCAATCATTAAATTACCATGAATTATGTGAGTCCTAGAAATTTAGGCCAAGACCCATTTACCCATGGGTGAATGGGTTCCCTTTGTTAGCTAGTACCTAAATTAAAATATGTTTTTGGTGGCATTTTAATGTTCGAAATTCAAATTGTAAGTGTTGGATTTTGGAATATAATTTTTAGGAAATTTGATAAACACCTATAAATACATAGTATTTTGATCATTTGAAATCTACATTTTATTTGGGAAGCAATATTATTGAGAAAATATTATTGTCTAGAGTATAATTCATAATTAAAGAGAAACATTATCAATCATTTGTTGTAGAAATTCAAGATCCAACATGACTTCAAAGTTTATGTGTTCATCTTGTCAAGTGTGAAGGCTAACAAGTGTGGTGAGTCTTCATCCATTCAATAATTCAAGCAAATCAAGCAAGAAATATCCAATTCCCTTGAAGTCATGTGTATGAGATGGCTGATGGCATGTGTTGTGGTTGCAAAGGGATGTTTGCATGGAGTTGTGGTTGAATGTCAAGTTGTGGATTTGGTGGTTGATGTTGTGGTCTAGGTGGAAGATTAACCATATTTTGCATGTTAAAACTTGGTCCATGTTGTGGGGGATTGTTTGATATTGATACATTCCATATAGTCTTCTTGATGCGCTTTTTTCTATGCATTTGTTATCACATTGTGTGTTGTAACTGGTGTGGAGAATGGGTGTTGATTGATATTGGATTTTTTGGTCTGCCATAGCATTCAAATATACTTGACTATGTTGAGTAGCCATTTATTGTTCTACTTGAGATGGATTCCTATAGAGAGGGTTATCAACATGGTGTTCAAAACATTGTTCAATCATTAGTGCTTTTGACTTTGCAAAGATGGATGGTATCTTTGGATCTACGACTTATTTTAGGATTTGTCGAACAACTATTTTATCACCCATATGAATGAGACTTGCATCTTTAAGTGTTTCAACATTGAATTTTGTGGGTAGTTTGGCACCATATTGTGCAAATTTTAAGAAATATGTGTTAGGGTTTGATCTAGAACTATCTTGTTCATTAAATTTTGCATTTTTGGATCTTGGGAGACTTCTAGGACATGATCTTTGGTGAGTTCCTTATCACTATCATCCTATTTTATGATAACATCATTAGGATTAGGGGGTTGGCTTTGTTATCTACCAAATCTTTCTTGATGTTGAAGGTGCACATGTTGGTATCATTTTTTGATGGTTCAAAATTAGATCATTGAGGAGCACTGAATGGTGGAGGTTGAGCATTAAATGTTGGCACTTTTTGGTTTGTGCTTTAAGGGCTGAATAAATTAGAGGTTTGTTAGGATTATACCCCCATGGTTGGTGCTTATTCAAGATGTTTTGAAACATAATATCAAGGTGTACCTACTTTATGGGTTCAATTGATTTAAACTCTGATTAATGAGATTGCTTTTACCACATCAAATTTATTGATTAAGTTTAAACTAAGAATGTCTATGAAATGGAAAAGTATTTTCCACAAAAGCTTGACATTGTGGAAATCAAAGAGCTAAGCCATAGTTCCCTAGGTTAACTTTGATATATAAGTGAGTAGAGATATGGTCAAATATATTAGGAAACCACTAATATATTATTTTTAATTAAATGGAAATAGGGTTCCACATTTTTGGGAGATGGAACTTGGACTTATTTCACACTTTAATCATTGGGAAACCAAGATCCCTCAACCAAGTGAATCAATTGAGGGAAGGATATATGATATGTAGGTTTCCTTAGGTGTGATTAAATGAGGGGTTCACCATTAAATGAAGCTTCTAAGGATAAATAAAAATATGAATGCACTAAACCCTAGAAACTTAAGAATGTGAAATTAGATAACTAAACAAAGAGAAACAAAAAACTACTTGGAGAAGTAGAGGTGACTAAACAAGGCCTGATAACCCTAAAAATTGTTGCTTTTGAGGTGTATTGGGACTCATATGCTAGACTGGGAAATTTAGTCCCAATATAGGGTTTATAGGTAGGATCTACAATCTCCAATTGACTGATTTGAATCGTTTGAAAATTGGTAAAATGGTTATACTGGGACTCATACACCTAGACTGTTGCAAAGTGTCCCGCTTTTTTGCAAAATGTCCTAGGAGAAAAATTGTGAACTGAAACTTTGTGAGCCTCTTAATATGGATTAAATAATAACTTTCCAACTAGTTTCATGTAAATAAGTTAGATATCTTGCTCTAGATCCGAGTTTTTGTGAGCCTTGACAACTTCTTGTGACAACTTTGCAACTTTTTGCAATCTTGCAACTTTGATACTTTTAATAGCTTCAAATCCACTTTTTCTTCAATCTATAAACGTGCAACATAAAAAGAGAGGGAGAAAAATGTTGTTTTTTTAGGGAATGAGTGTTTTCCTTGGTCAAACCCCATTCTGGTAATCAAACCTAATGATAAATGAACCATGAATGAAATGAAACATAAGATGAAACAATAGAAGGTATTGTTTGAAACCTTGTAGATCTACAAACAAGCATGAAGTATCCTCAATAGATGTAGATCTTGATCATAGTTCTTGATGAAAGATAATTCCTTTGAATACTTGAATTGATATTGAACAATACATCACAACAATATCTCAAAACCACATGCATGATGCATCAATCATTTGACATGATAATGGATGTTGATTGCTGCAATAATCTTCTTCAAATCTTCCTTTGAATGCTTCTGAATACTCTTGAATGTTCTCTTGATCATAAGTTTTATATAGTGCTTGAATACTTGAAAGCTTAGATAAAATTATGTGAAATAAGTGTGTATTTATACTTGTTTATTTCAAATTTCTCGAAACTACAACACTACAAGATGACATTAGATCTAGGCGAATAAAATCCCACCAAGAATTGAATTCAAAATAGGTCCTAGTTAAAGTTTGGCTCATATTTTAGGTTGGGCATATGAGTCCCAGTGTCTTAAACATGAGACACAAATCCGAGGAATGTCTTATTAAATTTGAGATTTGAAATCAAGTCCCAAGACCTAGGTGGGACTCATATTCCCAAGGTGGTGTATGAGTCCCAAATCACTAGATTTGGAACACACAACCTCAAACATTGAATTATGATTTTTCATTTAATAAATTTTGTGATTATCCTAAGAAAAATACATTTAATAAGCTTGTGGATGTAAAATATGACCAATTAGAGCATAAAGAATCCAAAGTAATTAATAAAGCCCTCGATTAGTGTGAAAGTGTAAATATGCACCTTACAACACCATAAATAAGGCACAATTAGGTCCATTTAGTTTAAAGGGGGCCTAAACTTAATGTGAATGTGTAAAACACATTGAAACACTGAATCAAGGCAACATTAGGCTAATTTTAATATTAATTATCCCTAAATTAAGTGAGGAAAAGGGATACTTTTCCTACATTAAATTTAGCCCTCACTTTAGTGAGAGGAGGAAATTGCTTCAAACTCTCACTAAAGTAGATGTTCAAGACGGGTCCAAGTGTACCAATGTGGATAGTATATAATTACAAGGATCAAGGGGGTGGTCAAGCCTCTAGGATCCAAGATCCTACATCAAACCAAAGTAGGCACAAAAGAACATGCATGACTTGTATGATATGCAACATCGAGATATACAAACATACAATGTCAAAGACTAAAAGAAAGAAAAAATAAAAATAATAAGGGGTGGATCATTAGTAGTGTGATATGTATGAGACATGATGTTGTAACTCGATTGCTATGACATATTATTCTTAGGTGGTTCGAGGATGGGGATGGGTTTTTTTTTAGTATGTGGTTGGTTTGAGGGTGGGTAAAGGACAAGTTTAGGCTTGAGAGAATACTTCAAGGGATATCTAATGAGCATAACCTCAGAAGACTTATCCTTATTTTCATGATTTCTTGGTGAAGGGAATTCTAATGTCACTTCATCATCTTCATCTATGGAAGCCTCATCACTTTTGTTTGAAAGACATGTGTCAATGTTCTCATTTTCTTCCACCATAATATATTTCTTGGTATGAAATTTTTTAGGAGAGCTACAAACTAGATGTTCATGACATTCAATGTTTGGTTCTTCTAAAATAACTTCATCACAAGTAGGGGATTCATCTATGATTGGATTGGCATGTTGATCAATGATGGTATCCTCTTGTTCAATAATGTTTTTCTTAGTAGGGGAAGAGAAATAAGTAGGATTCTTATGGCACTCAATGATTGGATCTTCTAACACCAAAGTATCTTCCTCACAAATAAGAGAGATATTAGGAGAAGACCAAATTTGATTGTCATGATTGTCCCCTATTGTATTCTCTTTCACTAAAGTATTCTCATAGGGGGGATATGAACTTTTTCTTAGCATGATTAGAAAGGTAAAATACTAACATTTTTTGACCAAGAATTAAAAGTACTTCTAACCATCTTAGGAAATGCTTCAAGAATGTAAACAATGTATATCCAGATATGAAAAGTACTTTTATCCAATTTATGCAAAGATTTAAGAATGCAAATGATGTATATCCAAAGATGAAAAGCACCTTTTTATCAAATTTATGCAAAGCATTATGAATGTAAACATTGTGTATGAAAAAGTGAAAAGTACTTTTATCCATATTATGCAAAGTTTCAGAATGTAAACATTTTCAGATATGATGATTTTTGCTACTAAAATGGTTTAAAAATGACCACCAAATGGATGTTTTTGACCTAGATGCATAAAATAGGAGTTCCTAAAACTTTTCAAGATAATACTATAGGTTACTATCAAGCCTAGGAAGTATAGAAAATCACCATAGAACTTAGAAAAGCTAATTTTTGTAGGTCCCCAAGGACTCATTCGCCCATATGGGCATATGAGTCCCACTTAGGGTATTTTGATAGGTTCAGATAATGAAAAATAGACAACACAAAATTCCTAGAAATTAGGAGAAAATACCTATACCAAGACCAAAGCACCCAAATGGGCGAATGAGTCTTGATTAAGGATTCTAAACTTGAATAAACAAATTTTAAATTGATTCTAAGTTTTCTAACTTGTATGTTGACTAGACTATTTGTAATTACCAATTTTTAGTGAAATTGAATGATGCAAGATGCAAAAAATGAAACCTCTGTGCACTTTTCACTAATGCAATGTTTAGAAGCCCTAAATGCAAATTAACTAATGCAATTATAATGCAAAATTAATACAAAATAGATCTAAGACTTATAATTCTCTCCAAATCATAAATAAAGTGTTCAAAGGCCAAGTTCACCAAAATGATTAAACGAAAATAGGGTTCCACCTTTTGGGAGATGGAACTTGGACCTACTTCACACTTTAATCATTGGGAAACCAAGATCCCTCAACCAAGTGACTTAATTGAGGGAAGGATATATGATATGTAGGTTTCCTTAAGTGCGATTAAATAGGGGGTTCACCATTAAATGAATCTTCTAATGAGGAATACAAATATGAATGCACTAAACCCTAGAAACTTAAGAATATGAAATTAGATAACTAAACAAAGAGAAATAGAAAAGTACCTAGAGAAGTAGAGGTGACTAAAAAAGGTCTAAAATGTAATACCCCTCCTCTTACTGGTAGGATTTAGTATTTTTCAATGCGGTTATTTTCTACTTGTGACGATGATGATATTGTTTGATTTGGTTAGTTAGACGTTAGATGATGCTATTGTTTCATTATGGACATGATTACTTCGTATGATAGTATGGTTGGTTATATTAGTTGATTTTCAGAATTATATTATGATGCAATGATTTAATGAATTATGTCATGAGATGAAATTGTTAGTTTAGAAATGTTAGTTTATCAGTTAAATTATAATTGTTAGGATAGGTGTGATGAAGGACAATATAGCATCATTCATTTGCGAGTGCCCTGCTATGTTGCAATTCCTTCTCACAATGCAGTACTTCGATTTAATGCTTTGACTATATATATATATGTATGCACATGTACACAACTTCGTTTGTATGCAGGATTTGCAGGTACAAGTCTCGATTCCACCTGCTTCGGCAGGACAGGGCGAGCACCAAATAACCCAACAGTTAAATGTTGATACAGAGGTGACGATGAAGTCCTCCCGTCCCATGATGTTAGATCGTCTCGTTTGATTGGTATTGTTCATTTTTGTAATTGTCGTCAGTTGTGTTTGTGTGTTGTATTTTATCGTATTTTGATTAACGTTGGTACCTTGTATGTTGCGGTGTGTTCGATTTAAATAATGGAAGTAATTGTTTATTTAAATGTTAGATTTAAATTCTTTTAAATATTTAAATGATTTAATTATTTTTGAAAATCATATATTACAATTAAATGGTAATTATATATTAAATGTGTTTTAATTATTTTAATCAATTATCTGGTGGAGGATAATTATTAAAATAATTTATTTAAATTAAATAAGTAATGTGTTGTGCAAGAAAAGTTGCAAAAACATAAATAAAAGCAATAAAACAAATAAAAGAATAAAAAGACAGTGTGAGCCAATAGGAATTAAGAGTTGGGAAAAAGCTAGTTTTAAAGAATTGATTTTCTTTTAATTTGGGATTTTTGGAGAGTTTTGGAGAGATGGGCAATATATTTTATTTAATTAGGAATTTTTGGAAGTACACACACACACAGAAGATCAGAAAGCTGAAGTTGCTCAAGTCATTGCTGAGTTCGTTCTGGGCTAAGGATTGGAATCGGGTTCGAGGGCATCAGAGTCAAGCAGGCATCTTCATATTTGCATCAGACTCTAGGTTCCTCTCGTAGTCTTCTTCTCGTACCCTTTCTTTTGATCTGGTTGCTTCTGAAAAGAAAAATAAACTTTATTAAAAATGATTCTTGTGAATATAGAAAAAGTTTGATTTACGAAAATAGGAAAAACAAATTAGATTATTAGGAGAAAGAGAAATAAAACCTTAGAACAGATAAATTTAGGGAATAGTGAAAACTACTAAAAAACACTCTTTCATTTTGGTATCAAATAATGTTGAGTTGGAAAATAGACATTTTAATCTTGAATTGAATTTCCTTGTTTGTCTTGAAAATATGCATAGTTGTTCTTCAAAAAAAAAATGTATTTTGAAGATTATAAAATATATCCTTTATGTATTTATATATATATTCTATAAATATATATATATTTACATAATTTATTTCTATTCTGCCTGCTGTCCTCTGTGCTTGTGACTAAAATACTGATTCCTCTATAATTTATGAATAGTTATATTCTATAAAAATATATATATACGTACAAATTCGTATATATATATAAATACATATGCATTTATATATTAATAAAATTCTGTGCGTATAGTTATAAATCCGGAATATTTTTGTTTAAAATTGTTTTGTTTTCTGAGCCGAATAGGCGTCCATTTTTTTCGTGCCAGTGAAGGACGAAAATTTGGTTTTAAATAAATTAAAAGAGTAGTAGGGGCGAAAGTAAATTTTATTGTTTTACAAAAATTACATATATAAGCGAATTGTTGTTTTTCTAAAAAAAATAAAATAAATAAAAGTAAATGATATTATGGGGAAGGGGTGGGTCGGCCTGAGCCGTACCCGGCCCCAGCCCCTTGGCTGTTTGCACACGGCAGCCCCAAGACTGCCGTAGCAGTCCTAAGGACTGCTGGGCGCAGTCCAAAGGACTGCCACAACAATCCAAAGGACTGCCGTCTGCAGCAGTCCTTGGGACTGTACGCAGTCCTTGGGACTGTACGCAGTCCTTGGGACTGCGCGCGGGCAGACCTCAAGGCCGCTGGCCTTTGCTTTTTTTTTAAATTAAAATTTATAATTGTATTTAGTTTTTTTTATTATTTAGTTTTTGTTTATATATATATATATTATTTTGTTAAATATTAAATATTAAAATTTATTTTATTTAAAATGAAAAAAAAAAAATCAATTATTTATTTTGGTTATTTTATTAAATATTATAATGGTAAATTATTTTATCATTAAATAAAATGATTATAATTTATTTCATTTTTAGATATTATAATTGTAATGTATGATATTAAATATAATGATTATAATTTATTTTATTATGATTATTATATTTAATATATTTGTTAGTTTATAATGTAAGTTTTATTGCTTTACATTTTAAGATTAATTTGTATTATTATGCAAATAAAGGGTATTATTTTATTTCATGGGTTGAGCAAATAGTTTAAACTGGTATCTGCTTTAATTTTTTATTGGGGAAATTTTATTGTACGAGATGTAATGGGGATTATTTTTAAATATAACTAAACCTGGATTACTTTTAGCACTCTGGATGTAATAGGAATGTTTATGAAATTGAGTTAATTTGTGATTTTGATTATGTAATCGAGTGAGTCAGTTTTTTTCTTAACTAAGAAATCATGTGGTCTTGTTATCGTCTTCTTTTCTTTATGGTTGTAAGTTTCACTCATAATGTGGGAACCTGTTGTCAAGTGTGAAAACCTTGTTCCAGAGGCTTGTTGTTTTAGAGTGTTATTCTCCTCTTGTTTATGCTTTTGAGCATTATTGGTTTTATGTTGGAAGGGTTGAACGGTTTGGTAAGACTTTTGACTTTGAGTAATCGCGAGAGGGTTTATGCCTCGTGTATTTAGATTGTTTTATGTGTTATTAATGTTAGTTCAACCCTTGCCTGTTTTGGAGATATGTTAAGGGTCATAGGGAGAGTGGCTCTTCGTGGGCGCCAGCGCCTCGAGTAAGAGGAAGTGCTAGGGGAACCCACGTAAGAGTAGTTAAGCAAGTGATAACCTAAAAATAGAATTTAGGGGAATGGGTAGTAAAACATTAACAAGATAATGATGAAGCCTCATCCACCTGTTAGTGCTAGCATAGACTAAAGGGGACCGAGAAGGCCGTGGTTGGCAAGGTCATTGCCTTGTCATCATGAAAGGTTAATGACTCCGCATGAGTAACCCTATGGAGCGGCGCCTTGAGATAGGTTGTCAGGAGAACCATAGATGGAAGCGGCACCTTAACTTGGTTGTCTGGAGAATCCATGTAGAGATGGAGGCGGCACCTTGTGATAGGTTGTCTGGAGAATCCATGTGAAACCATGCGATGACACTCTCCACTAGACATCCTTGTTGTTCTTGTTTCTTATTGCCTCTGGATATTGTTATTTTTATGTTGTTCTGATTATAGGGCTAGGGAATCCATAGGTGGGTGTCGGCGCCTCAGTTGGAGGAAGAGCCAAGGGATCCCATGAGAGTTATGTGATGACCCTCCCTACTTGACACTCGTCTATCTTGTTCTTGTTGCCTATTGGAATGGCGTATTGAATGGTTGATTCAGAGTTATTATGGAATCATGTTCTTTATATTAGTTTTGGTTTATTTGGAAAAGTATTTTGGGTGTTGGTTCGGTTCCTCTGGATGTTATCTCTTTATGATGTTTCTTTGAATTTTTTTGTGAATTTGATTCATGATTGTTAATGGATAGTACTTCATGTTATTGTGATGAGTTTCTTGGTTTTTAACTTGTCATGTGGTCTGCGAACGTTGTTGGTTGTTCATCGTATGCTTTGAGTTGTATTAGATTTGTATCATATTGTGTTGAGTCGGTTTGACATTCATGGTCGGGTTCACTTCCTCATCACCTTTGAGCACGGGGGGTGAGTTACTTGTAATTCACATGGTTGGGTGGAACGTGCTTCGCACCCGTTGGGTTCCCCATCAGTATCTTGTCTTCTCAGCATTTCCGGTTGGAGTTGTACCAGTGACTAGTTGTACTTCATGTTTCATTATACTTGTATCAATCCCCATGTTGGAAAATTCAATGTAATTCATTTATCAAAGAAAGTTATAATGTAATGTTATATCAATGATGTAATAGTTAGGCTCTTTTGTAACTCTATTAAGAGATTTATCATGAATGTAATTATGCGATGTTTATTATGCTCGCATCATGGTTATGGGATGTATCTTTGTTTATGGTGATTGTAAAATTATATAGTTATGTTGTGATTGTTAGCTTTATTTATGTTTAGTTGTTGCAATGTAACCTCTCATGCCCCAAAGATCTGTGTGTTAATGTTATGTAATGTGAAATGTTATTATGGTTAAGTGATATGGCATGTTTAATTTAATTGTTTAAAAAAAAAAAATATTTGCTTTGTGTGTGTTCTCTGGGGTTTGCACGACGGGCGTTACATAAAAACCCTAAAATTGCTACTTTTGAGGTGTACTGGGACTCATATGCCAAACTAGGTGATTTATTCCTAGTATAGGGTTTCTGGGAAGGATCTATAATCTCTAAGTGACTGATTAGAATCTTTTAAAAACTAGTAAAATAGTTGTACTTGGACTCATATGCCCAGACTATTGCAAAGTTTCCCAGGAGCAAAATTTTGAATTGAAACTTTGTGAGCCTCTGAATATGGATTAAATAAGCACTTTCCCACTAGTTTCATGTAAAGAATTCAGATATCTTGATCTAGATCTAAGTTTTTGTGAGCCTTGAAAACTTCTTATGACAACTTTGCAGCTTTTTTCAATCTTGTAACTTTGATACTTTGGAAGGCTTCAAATCCACTTTTTCTTCAACCTATAAACCTGCAACATACAAAGAGGGAGAAAAATATTTTTTTGTTAGGGAATGGAGGTTTTCCTTATTCAAACCCCATTTTGGTAATCAAACCCTAATGAGAAATGAAGCATGAATGAAATGAAACATGAAACATAAAATGAAACAATAGAACCTTGTAGATCTACAAAAAAACATGAAGTGGCCTCAATGGATGTAGATCTTGATCATAATTCTTGATGAAAGATAATGTCTTTGAATACTTGAATTGATCTTGAACAATCCATCACAACATTAGCTCAAAACCACATGCATGATGCATCAAGCCTTTGACATGATAATGGATCTTGTTTGCTGCAATAATATTCTTTGAATCTACCTTTGAATGCTCTCATAATCATAAGCTTGATATAGTGCTTGAATACTTGAAAGCTTAGGTGAAATTATGTGAAATAATCTTGTATTTATATTTGTTTATGCCAATTTTTTGAAACTACAACACTACAAACTGACATCAGATGTAGGAGAATAAAATCCTACCTAGAATTGAATTTAGAATAAATCATAATTAAAGTGGAATTGATATGCTAGGTTGGGTGTATGAGTCCCAGTGTCTTAAACACATGACACAAACTCCAAGGAATGTCTTGTTGAATGTGATATTTGAAATTAGGTCCCAATACCTAGGTGGGACTCATATGCCTAAGTTGGCGTATGAGTCCCAGATCATGAGATCTAGAACACACAACCTCAAAAATGCAAAAAAAAGTAAAGTTTTGAAATGTGTATCGAGGGTCCTACGTCTACGGCTCGCTAGAACTCTCGTACCCTATCCAAGAGGTACTAGAGGTGTGCACAATCAACCATTGTGTCAGTGTATCAGAGCAAAAATGGTAGCAATTCACTAAAGTAGAGTGTACAAATGAATTCAAATTGACCCTTCAACATAAATTTAAGCCTAAAGATTAGGCTGTTTTCCTTGATTAGGGTGGGAAAATGGCATTTTTTATCCTTTTAATAAAATTTTGAGCTATTAAGCCGATTTTGAGGTGAATTTAAGTTTGATGGGCCTATTTTCATGTCCTAAAGCTTATTTTCTACAGCTAAACCTATGTTGAATCCTTCTCACAATCTTGACCTAAAAATTAAAATTTTCACTCGATCTCTCGAGGGGCAGTGTACCAGCATAATTCTTTATGTTGGGGCAATAGTGGGGTATCCAAAAAACTTAGGAATTTTTAATGTTTTTATTTAAGTAGTAGTGTTAATTTGAAAAGTGTCAGTCTTTGAACCAATGTAACAGGTACCTCACTTCAATGAGGGGCAAAATGTAGACACTTGAAATCATCTTGATTGATATTGCACACCTGCGTTTGATTATTAAAACACCATTTTCGTCCTAAATGACCTCTTTTCAACCGTTTAATTAAATAATCCTAATTGTTTAATTAAATGCATATTTTTTGTCTATTAATCTGATAATCAATTTTATTAAGCTAATTCATCCCCTTTCATGCTAATTTCATCCTATTTGGTTAAATAATGTGAATTATTTAATTGAAATCCTTAAGTCCTCTCATTTGATTAAATAATGTTAATTATTTAATTGAATTCCATTAATCCCTGTTTAATTAAATAAGTTAATTATTTAATTAAAACCCTAAATTTCATCCACCATGCACAATTAAATAATTCTTTAATTATTTAAATAACTAATTATATTCATCCTCCCACTTGCAAAGGAATATTCCCTTACAATATTCATCCACTCCAATTCCCTCCTAAATAGGCATGCTTTGCACATTCCTCCTAAGTTGGTTAGGATTTGTGCTTCTTCAAATCAGTTTGGTCCATTGATTAAAATCATTGATCCTTGTCAACTTATTCTCATCCATGGATTGGACTCCTTGATCCATGCCATCTCCTCCTATTGATTCTCACCCATTGATTGATCAAATCAATCTTGATCACTGGTTCAACTATTTCTCCTATAAATAGTCCTCATTTCTATGAGAAGAGAATCCACTTTCATTTAGATCAAAGGCATTATAGTGAATTTTAAAGCATTCTTCATGAGAACTTTATCATTTAGCATCCATTTTAGTTAAGCTTTAAATCCATTTTAGCTTATCTTTCATCCATTTTCATCAATCTTCATCAATGGCATCCATTTGAAAGCTTGGTTCAATCTAGGGATTGGGAAAGGGCTGACATGCCACATAAATGCAATACCAATACCCAATCGGATGAGGTTTGAGGAATTATAATATTTTCCATTATGCATTTCTAGTTTGTTTCTTTTTTAATGGATTTTTTGTTTAATGTTTTCAAGTATTTCATTGTGAGCTTGACTTAACTGGTTAGATCTTGGTTAAATCTATTAGTTTAATCATGTTTATCTTAGATTATGATCATGATCACACATGGAAGCATGCAAATTTAGGCAAGCTCTTGATATTTATCTTGTTGCTTCAAGTCAGAGGATTAATGAAGGGAAATCATTATTTTTTCTTCAACACTCCTCCACTTATTCAATCTAGAATTGCTTGCATCCTCATATTTCAAATTGGTAACCTTCCTTTTTTGTATTTGGGTGTTCCCTTCTTTGTGTCATCTTTGCTAAGGGGAACTTGGAAAAATATTCTAATGAAGTTTAGGGGCTATGCCAATCACTAGACTTGTTGATGGTTGTCCTTTGCTGGGAGGACTATGTTCCTAAAGGTTGTGGTGTAGGAACTTCCTTTTTATAGATGCATGGTTCAAGTTGCTCCCATTGGCTTCATTAGAGAGCTTGATGCTCTCTCTAGGTAGTTTTTTATGGTCTGGTAGTTTGGATACTAGGAAGTGGAGTTTGGTTAAGTCAGACACTATATGTAGGCCTATTCAACACGATGTCTTGGGTCTTCAATAGGTGGCTATTACTAGTTAGGATTTAGTTGCCAAGCTTAATAGCATTGGTGTACTAGCCAGGATCAATGTTGGTCAAAAATTTTCAAGGCTAAATATTTGAGGGGTGTTGCATATAAGGATATTCCTGGATACACTTTGGATGGTAATAGGTCTATGATTTGAGACACTCTCAAAATGGGTGCTAGCTTGATCAAGAAATGCCTATTCTATATTTT
>VDFB02271358.1:173254878-173364800 GCA_007258455.2 Sequoia sempervirens
TGGGTTTAAAGAATAACTATAGAAAAATTAATTATATGTCGATGAATGCCACTAAAATAATGAAACCCTTGAGTATAAACTCAAGTTAATGAAAATTGAGATTAGTCTTTAACAAATCTCTAATCTTCAACAAATTTCTTAAACCATAAAAAAATTATATTTGAAACTAGTATAAGATCTTCCAAACTCAAAACCAAATACCTATCATGGCGGCCAAAATATTACCAATTGATTATGCAACTTCCATAAGGGTCTCACTATGCAGCTCTTCCCATTTCCAACACAATGATAAGCTCATGAACCAGCTTCATACTCTAACTTCATATTCTCCATGGTGACATTGATACTTCTTCAGAACAAGAACAAAATAAGCATAATGAACTTTCCCTAACTTTCATCTTTTGAAAATGTTTGGAGTCCTAACCATCATTAACCAAACATATTGATCACCTTAAGTCCGCCAACAACATTATTACCAATATCAGATGATAACAAATGTTACTGCTGAATAAAGTCAACTTCCTTGCAAACATGATGAGGTTGACAATAATCATGGTAAGCCTAATGTATATGGTATGCTCCGTGAAAAACAATGATAAGCTCGAAAAATGAAGTATACTCATTGTACAATGGTCAACACATTGAGAAATACAATATGCTATGGTCGACAAGTAAGGATAGAATGATAGCCAATAGCCATATTATGAATTTCACTTGAAAAATTAACAAAAACTTGATGAAAAAAACATTATAACCATTGAAATATAGTATTCCCAGTTAGAACTAAGGGAATATTAAAATGTAGATCATATCACTTGTGAGGCTCGAATGTTCCAAAAAAAAACCATGAATGGTGATAACATAAAGTCATCAAATATAGCATATTTTTCTATAAGAAACCATTCTAAATTTAATTTCCCCTTGTTTATGAATGTCACAATGTAAACCATTATAAAGCAAATATTAAAGAATTTCCTTTGTGAAGATCATGCACCAAACCTATAGTTGCCACTCTATATTCTCATTAAATGCCAAAGAACACTTATACTATAAATGACATAGATTGTCTGTGTTGAATCAAACTAAATGTCAACAACATGAGTCACCTAATCATCAACTACACAAGAATCCAACACAACCAATACCACAAAAATTGAAGATAAACCATCAAATCAGTGTCCATATAATAACCACTGAATGATGTTGCACCAAACCTATGAGAACATAATGTTAAAGCTATGAGAAACAAATTATGCCAACTGGAATGCCAATAACAATCAATGTAGCCAAACCATATGTAACCAAACCATTTTGACATGTTTTGACATCAAGGACAAATGCCACAAAGAGAAAGTCAACAAACTCCCCCTTTGTCCTTGATGGAAAAAACTGAGCCATCTGAACAAACCAATGAATCATCATTTTCTCCCCCTTTTTGTCACAAGGACAAAGGAATAAATATTTAATATGTCATGAAATACAACAACCAACCAATACAATAACTAGTTGCATAAGCAATGTTCACCAAGTAACTTTGTGCCCCCCAAACCATAACACTAAAGTGTCATTGAGCCATGCACATAACCTGCCCAATAATACCAACATCAGTAGAAGTAAGATTAAGCATGAAAAAATCTAAGAGAAAGTCATAATATGCATTATCATTGATGGACCAAATAAACTCTTCCACTCAACTTCCACTAACCAAGCAACCTTTCAAAGAGCCATATCCAAAAACTTGAATCAAAGTTAACTATCCTTGTGTATCAATACTAGAAAAACAAAGCATTGTTTCATCTTGCCGTTTGTCACAAAGATATTACTTACTCCCCTCTTTATAAGAAAATAATGTTGCTGCATGTATCTCCTTGTATTAATTATATGGATAAATAGAATATCATTGCATGCACAACAAACAAAGACCTTGTCAATACTTAAGGACAAATTGCAACATGAAGCTCCTCCTGATTCTTTGCAAATGAGATGCCAAAAGAGGGACTTTTCAAAGTAAGAATGCAACACTATAGAACTGTGTTGACATGACACTACAACATTATTCTTCACCTTATGATCCATGACATTGCTACATGCTCTCTATCCAAGCAAAACACAAAAACAATAGTTGTTAATACACCAAAATGATTAGGTATTGTTATTGATATAGTCAAGTTACAGTATCACAAAAAAAATCAGTTTGGATTTTACTATTGTTCACAGTAATACTTTTTATAAAAATCACTAAGTGAACCAACAAGATACTGTCATCTGCAAGCTAAAAACCATGAATTGCTAAGTAACAAAAAAAAAAAAACCGTTATACCAAAGCAACTATAAAAACTGCCATCATGTATACTATATTGTCAACATACAAATGAACTGTTATAGATAGGCAATATACATTGAGCTATGGAATTTTGTCACATTATTATCTACATACTCACTATCAGAACAATAGTATTGCTACCATACCCCTACAAACACCTTACATCTATAAAAAACAGAAAAATAATACCACTAGAAAAATGAGACTGATATCAAAAAATTTCTTGCTTATTTTTTACTTGTTTCCAAGCAACAAATGTTTCTTTTACTGATGTTGTCCTATCTTAAGTAACCAACTCATGAAACCTGAAATAATTTGACTTGCCAATCTGAACATTAGATCAGTGTTATATCAAACCAAATGCAACTACATGCTAAACCAATACTTAAGCCACATGTTGAACCAATGTTGAAGGAAACAAATGGTGCAAACAAGTAAGAATGAATCACCCTAATACCATGCTTACTTTTAAAAGTAGTAAAAAAAAACTATTTTGAAAACGTGTTCCACATTGCTTCATGAAGAAGACAAAATTGTATGGCTAAAAAAAAATATGAACTTTCTCCTCCAACACCTCAGATATAGAATCATCATATCATAGAGCCTTCCTCTTTATATAGATAAAGAAACTGGTATCATTTCTCTGTTCATTCTAAACAAAACTTGTTGCCATAACCAATACAATGTTAACACACAATCCTTCATGTAATCAAAATTTGCAAACTATTCCAAAACACCAACTAAACTGCAAAGATTTGATTTTAGTTTATATTTTTAGGGATTTAAGGTAAAAATTCAAAGTGCACCCTACAATCACAAATTTTTATTAGTGAAAAGAAATAGGAGGAGGATCATAGAGACTCCTCCTCAACTAATTAAGCACTTTCACACTAGTCACTTTATAGATATTTCCCTGTGTCCTTGAACCAGTTATAACTATTTCTCCTAATTTCCTTTTAATCTAAAACCCACAATCATCAAAAATAATACATAAATCTCGATCACATATTTGTGTCACACTTAACAGATTGTGTTTTAAACCTACTACATAATAAACATCCGGAAAGAAAATGTTGTTACCAAAAACCACTGTGCCTTTTTCCATAAGTTGTATGTAGTCATCGTGACCAAACCATACTAAACCAAAATCACCAAATTCAAGTTTAGTAAAAATACTTTTTTCCCCTATTGTATGATGAGATCAACCACTATCTAAGATCCTTGTGTTTTCAACTTTAGCAAGTAATTTAGTTTGACTAAAGATACCTTCATGTTCTACATTGCTCCTTTTAGGCCTCCTAATCAACTTAACTTTTTTTTGCATAGTTGTCTTAGAAATACTATTTTTCTTCTTGTAGGAAGCTTGTCTAGATCTGCCATTTTTAGCTTTTACATTTATATCTAGAGAATCACTTGAATCATTCATATAACCAAGACCTGACTTGTCTTCATCAGACCTTTGTTTATTCAAAAAATTGTAAAATTATCAAATTCCTTTCTAAGATTGTTGATTTTAGTTTCTAAGATACAACACTTTTCTTCCTTGAATTCCAATTGCATCCTTGTAATATTAGGAATTTCAACTTGAAGTCTTAAATCAGTAATTTCTTTTTTAGTGATTATAATCTTACTTACAAGATTCTTAGTATCTTGCTCATTCTGAATTTTCTGGTATACTAATTCCTCCAAATTTTGAAATTTAGTTAGAGAATTTTTTAGTTCATTCTCAAAACCATTCAATTCTTTGTTAGAAGTAGAAGTCTTTGTAAACCTATTTTCTTGTAGTTCCATTTCATTCAATGTGGCCATAAATACAGTTTCACCTTTTAGATCTATTTTATTATCTTCTAAAACAGATTGATTATCTGACTCTTCATTTAAAACCTTTTGTGAATCAACTTCAGCCATGAATAAAGTTTCACCTTCATCACCAAGTGAGTCATATGTCTCAACATCCGAGTCTTCTTTGGTAAAGAAACTCTTTTTTTATTTTTGAAGTTAAACTTCTTTTTAGGATCAAAAGCCTTTTTCTTAAATTGTTTCTTTGACTTTTCATCCTCATTGGCTTGATCACCGTAAGGGTATTTAGCAACAAAGTTTCCATACTTGCCACAATTAAAACATTTGAATGGAATTTTTCCTTTATATTTCTTTGTCAACTTCCTCACTAAAAGAGCTTCTAAAGAATCAAACAATTTTGATTCACTGTCTAAATCTTCTTTCTTCTCTGCTTTAAAAGCAATATCTTTAGAGGTTGAAGCAGAGCCTCCTATCCTCATTTCATAGGTTGTTAATATGCTTTGTAAATTATCCAAGGTAAGTGAATCAAAATGTTTCTTTTCTTCAAGAGTAGAAACTTTAGAGTCAAATTTAGGATGCAAAGTCCTAATCACGTTTTGAACATCAGATTCAAAAATTGTTTCACCTAGACCTCTTCTTGCATTGAAAACTTCATCTATCCTTAAGAAATAATCAGAAATGTTTTCATCATCCTTCATTCTCATTTCCTAAAATTGATTCTTGAGAGTATATATTTTGGATTGCTTAACCTTTTCATTTCCTTGATAAACATTTTCAAGCTTCTCCCAAACTTCATATGTAGATTTAAAATGCATGAATTTGACAAATACATCTTTTGTCAGACCACACAATAATGCATGTTTATCTCTTGCATTCAATTCATATTTTCTTTTCTCATCATGATCTATAGGTATGGTATCAAGTAGAGTGTATTTACTACACATTAAATTCTAGATATCAAGGTCTAAAGAAATCATATATGTTTCCATTCTGATTTTCTAGAGCACATAATCAGTGCCATCAAATAGAGGTGTTCTTGTAATGGATGAACCTTCAAGTGCATGTGCCATAATGAAAAACTTCCAAGATCAGAATCAATCCTGGGTGATAAAACCTAATGTAGGACCCTACACTTTGATACCACTTGTTGGAAGTGGAATTACTTTGAGATGGGGGGTGAATCAGAGTAATAAAAATAAAACTTTTATGACTTAAAAAATGCAGATTGAAACCCCTTTTTAAACATAAACAATGGTGAACTTATAAATGCAATGCAAACAATGAGTTTTGAATGGCTGTCATAATAACTTAATAAAATGTTACAACATATATCAAAACATGATGTACATTGTTCATATAATTCTTAATGAACAATTTTTTAATGCATTCTTTTGCACAAGAAAACAGACTCACTCATGGTAGAGTTTAACAGTTACACATTGAACATGATCAGTTGAACTTATGATTTTGACAATAACTTGAAACTGTGAAAAGTATTAGAGCATTGCATGAACAACTTGTACAAATAACTAAAAGAAATATTATCCAAGATAGAAATAAACCACAAAAAAGAGAGACATAAAAATTGTTGAGTGGAAAAAGCTCTTCAGGTAGAAAAACCACTCCAAAATGCCTTGCAAGCTTAATTCCAAAAAAAATTACAATACTTTCTGAGTACCAACTCAATGATAATGTGTAGCACCAAATCCTATAATAATATGGAGCACCAACTCCTATAATAAACTAAAGCACCCACTTCAAATTAGAAGCACCAACTTCATCATAAACAAGATCTAATGATATTGCAACCTGTTGGGACCTTATAATTGCACTAAATGTTTGCAGTCACAAAATCACAATAGGATACAAAATAATGTTTTCAGTTATTCCCACTACAAAATAATCTATGTAATACAACCAAAGACAAAAAAAATATAAACCCTCTTATATTCTTTACAAAAAGATATCAAAATAATAATCCCTCTTTTTCAACAATAGCTGTTTAGATTATAACTTTTCTCTTTCCATCCTTCACCGAATCATGGCTTTTTTCCATGTATTTATACAATGTATAAAAATAGTTATCCTTTTCAAAAACCCGTATCCAATAACCAAGGTTTTGATAAAATAGTAAAAAAAAGTAATTAAATCATGATACCCAACATAGGTTTAAAGAATAACCACGGAAAAATAAATGATATGTCAATGAATACCACTGAAATAATGAAACCCTTGAGTATAAACTCGAGTTAATGAAAACTGAGATTAGCCTTTAACAAATCTCTAATCTTCAACAAATTTGTTAAACCATAAAATATTTATATTTGAAACCACTATAAGATCTTCCAAACTGAAAACCAAATACATGTCATGGTAGCCAACATATTACCAGCTAATTGTGAAACTTCCATAACGGTCTCACTATGCAACTCTTCCCATTTCTAGTACAATGAGAAGCTCATAAACTAGCTTCATACTCCAACTTCATATTCTGCATGGAAATGTTGACACTTCTTTAGAACAAGAACAAAACAAGCATAATGAGCTTGCCCGAACTTTCATCTTTTGGAAATGTTTGGAGTCTGAACCATCATTAACCAAACATAATGATCACCTTAAGTCTACCAACAACATTATTACCAATATTAGATGATAACAAATGTTACTATTGAATAAATCCAACTTCCTTGCAAACATGATGAGGCTGACAATAATCATGGTAATCCCAATGTATATGGTATGCTCGGTGAGAAACAATGATAAGCCCAAAAAATGATGTATACTCGTTGTACAATGGTTGACACATTGAGAAATACAATATGTTTTGGTGGACAAGTAAGAATAGAATGATAGCCAATAGCCATATTATGAATTTCACTTGAAACATTAACAAAAATTAGATGAAACAAACATTATAACCATTGAAATATAGTATGCCCATCTAGAACTAAGGGAACATTAAAATGTAGATCATATCACTTGTGAGGCCCGAATATTCATAAACAAAACCATGAATGGTGATAACAGAAAGTCATCAAATATAGCATATTTTTTAATAAGAAACCATTCTAAATCTCATTGCCCCTTGTTTATGAATGTCACAATGTAAACTATTATAAAGCAAATATTAAAAAATTGCCTTTGTGAAGATCATGCACCAAACCTGTAGTTTCCACTTTGTATTCTCATTCAATGCCAAAGAACACTTATACTGCAAATGACATAGGCTATCTATGTTGAATCAAACTGAGTGTCAACAACATGAGACACCTAATCATCAACTGCACAAGAATCCAACACAACCAGTACCACAAAAATTGAAGATAAACCATCAAATCACTTTCCATATAATAACCACTAAATGATGTTGCACCAAACCTATGAGAACATAATGTCAAATCTATGAGAAACAAATGATGCCAACTGGAATGCCGATAATGATCAATGTAGCCAAACCATATGTAACCAAACCATTTTGACATGTTTTGACATCAAGGAAAAATACCACAAAGAGAAAGTCAACACTTGTTACCCTAAAAAATTATTGTAAGTTTGGACAGCATAATATTATCTATGAATTAGATTCACAGATTGGGATCAATCTATTAAATAAGCATAGTATTGATTGGATGAATTGGCAACTACCTTTGACTATGCAGTAGATTCATTATATTTGTAGTTCACTTCAAATGGTGTCCTATATTCACATTCCTAGGGAATAGAACACTGTGGTAGATTGCTTATCTAAATGGGCTTCTAAGTTTAGGGTTGATTGGAGGAAGGATGATTGGGACCATCTTCCAAATTATTGTGTTCATAGTTTAAAAATGTCAATTCACATGAGGACTTATGTGGCCCTTAAGTGGGCTTGGTTGGCCCATTGGTCTTTGGTTTTTGGTGGCTGGTTTAGCCTTGGTGACTTTGGCTCTATGTATTCTTGCTAGCTATAATCTTATTTTTCTTTTATTGAATAAATTTTTTCCCTTTTTATTAAAAAAAAATTCTTGCAAGTCCTAGAATATGTAAAACATGATCAAGAGTTTTTTAACCCTTTCATATGTTAAACACAACTTTACCTTTACCTTACCAACAATCTTCTTCATGTTGTTATCACCAAGGAAAAATTCTCCCCCATCATAAGTTGAATATGAAATAAACCACTCCTTGTGAGGAGACATATGGTAGGAGAAACCTGAATCAATTAGCCAAGCATCATCACTAATAGTGTTAGCGAAAATAGAAAAAACGTCAAAATCACCATCTTCTAAGGAGTTTTTGTGGAAGTATTCAAACTCTTTTTCTTGTTTCTACACTCCTTCACATGTTATCTCTTACCATAATTCCAACACTTTACTCTTCTTGGGGGTTATAGAATTTCCTTTAGACTTATAACTCTTATTGTCCCCTTTAGGCCCTCCTTTTTCTTTGGACCTTCCTCGCACATTCAAGGAATCTTGGGAGCTTGGATTCATGTACTTTCTCCTCATCTATTCTAAAAGAAGTATAGCAATGAGACTATCCATTTTTGGTTCTATACCACCACAACTTATGGCAACAATTAGATTTTCCAAATATTCAAGTAAAGAACAAAGCAACAAAATACATTTATCCTATTATTCTATCTTAGTAGATCTACATATTCAAGATAACTTATAATCATATTAAAAGAATTTAAAATTTCTATAATAGAGTCACCATCCTTCATTTTCAAAGAGTACAAATGTCTTTTGAGATATAACTTATTACTTATACTTTTAGTTTGGTAGATTTCACCTATCCTCCTCCATAACTTGAATGTAGTAGATTCCTTTGAAACATTTAGGAGGATAGAATCTACAAGACACAACCAAATGGTTCCCCATTCCTTCTTGTACATTTTATTCCAATTTTAATTAGATGTTTATTTTAGTTTCTTTTCACTTGAAACAACCAACCACTGATCTCTCTCTTCAAGGAGATCCTCCATCTTCAACTTTCAAATCTTGTAACTAGTTCCATTGAATTTCTCAATATCTAAATAGGAGGTAGAAGCCATGGTTTTAAATATTACTCACAAATTTGTAAAACCCACAATACACAATCTCGCACTACAACCAAAAAACCTTCAACACTCAAAATAAATGTGTCCCTTTGTTAACATAATTGTTAGCTCTGATACAAAATGTTGGATATTCAAGGTAAAAATTTGTAGCAATATAACTCAATAATGTGTTTGTGAATCTAAAAGTATGTATCAAATATGACCATAAAGAGATTATGTAATTAAAATTTAATAATGAAAGAAAAATCAGCAATACCACAATTTTTCAAACACAAATGACACAAGATAATATGTGGAGAAACCATTGAGGGAAAAAACTCCACACCCAAATAGATCCAATGATTGTATTGATCTTCAAAAGAGATACAACAATACAATACTTCCTCTCTATATTCTGGTAGCACTTTGTCACTCTGAAAACCTGCAAAAAAACCTCTCACAAACCACCATCTCAAAGCTCTAATATAGAAGTTTGTGGGAGAGAATTTTAAAAATCCAGTATCTCAAAACAAAAAGCAAAACCACCTAGAAAAAACCATGCCCCCCTTAGTGGACAACCCATAAACATGGCATGAAATATTAAATAATCGCATGGCCTTCACATGGGTGCCTAACCCATATCCAATTATAATTGGTCAATCTTGAGTGCTCCATAACTCATTGATGACTCTAACGGCTTCATGCAAGAGCATGCACCAACATGCACCTAGGTGCCCAACCATACAAGAGCATACAAAACATGGAAGGACATATGCAACAAAGTGGACCCCACTCACAAATTTGGATGCCAAAAAGGAATATCCTCCCAAAATTATTTTTAACCGTCATTGTAATAGGTCCACCTCTTTGAATGCAATTACAATTTATCATAGGAAAATAAGTAATAAATATTTTCTCCCTCATGTCATCTAGAGCAATTTCCAAAGAATGTGGAGATACACAATTATCAACTTAGTATAGTAGTTATAATGTCAAATTTCCTAATAGATTTATGGTCACCTTAGCATCTTCATCTATGCAATCCGTCTTACTATCTTTTAAAGGAAATGTATCAATGATTTCATCGTCTTGCACCACAATATCTTCCCAAGTGGGAGAAGTATTAGGAGAGGAAAAAAAAATATTATCATGACACTCAATGATTGGATCTTCTAACACAAAGGTACCATCCTCACATGTAGGAAAGGTATTAGGAGAAAAAAAACTATGCTTATCATGATTGTCCATGATTGCATCCTCTTTCACCAAAGAATTCTCAAAAGTGGGAGAAATGTTGGGAGATGAATAAATATTAGGCAAAGTGATATTAATAGATTTATCAATGATTTCATTCTCTTGTACCAAGATACTCTCATAATTAGGAGAGATATTGGGAGAGGGACTAACATGCTTGTCAATGAATTCATTTTATTTCCTTAGATTGTTCTCATGAGTAAGAATATTACAATAATACAAGTCATTCATTACCATATGAAAACCATATATTTGAAAAGGAAACATGTTTCTATTTACCTTATTTATCAAATGATCAAAATTAGATAGTTCTATAAAAAAAATTAAAAAGTAGACATCAAATCTTAACAAAGGACACTTAGAGAGATTTTTCATAGAAATTTAAGCCAAAAATAGCAGGACAGAGGTGCTCAAGGGCATCTGATTCTTGGATAGGGTGTCTAAAAAATGAAAGTTTGACTATGTAAGGCATTGCTAAAGGATTCCATATCTACTTGCAAATAGGTTTAATAGTGAATATTTTTCCATATTTTGCTCAATTTAAGATAATGTACTTTAAAATGCAAGTGTGTAACAAAGTTGAAAATGTTTTGACAAGTTTTAATGCAATTTTTTGGATCTAAAATACAATAATTGACTGATGCTAGGATGTAAAAAGGTACATTTTTATGCAATTTTGAAATAAAACAATGCATTTTTTTACTTTTTTACTTAAATAAAAGATGCTTAAATGCATGCAATGAACAATTTTGGATTTTAATGACCTAATGAATGCAATTCAAATGTAGACCTGATCTAGATGACTAAAATAAACCCTAATGCAGCCTATGATTTAATATTGTGTGTAATTGTTTTTTGAATTTTTATGTCTTTTATGATGCAAAAAATAAAACCCTAAATGAGAAATACAAAAGAATGTAATGCAAAACCTAGATCTAGGGTGCACTGCTCTAGATTTTAAAAGTTTTTTGATATTATAATTTTGGGTTCACCAAAATGAAACTTAAAAAGTCTAAATGCTTAGAATAATAGGGTTCAAGAAATTTCTCTAGGGTTTCATTAAGACATGGAGATCAACAAAGCGTAGAGATTGACTTCCAACCATGAAGGTGAGCCAATAAGACCTAGATCTACATCTAGTTGAGTCTTGGAATAAATTGGAAATGGTTTTCCTTAATTAACCTAATTAAACTTATGTGCCCCAATATCAAAGTTGTAAGAATCTTACAATTGATAAACTAACAATGAATTGTAGGGACATTTGGGAAGTGTAAAGGACTATGTACCTACCTAGAAAAGTTAATATTGGTCTAAATAGGAATTATATTCCCAAGGGTGTATGTGTCCTTGTAGGGGTGTACTACTTTATTTTTGTAGTCCTCTGATGGCATATCTAAGACTCTCATTTCTTCTTAAAAACTTGTTGGATCATTGTTGGATAATTATGTTGGTGATTTTTCATGAGTTGAAAAGATGTAGGGTTTCAATTGAAAAAATGAATAACTCATCTTCAAACTTCATTCAATCCTCTTCAAGCATAAAGCCTACACATTCAAACAAAGGAGAAATTTTAGGCCATTTAAGGGTTTTCCTTAGTCAAACCCCGTGTTAGTGTTTCTGTAGTGCCCTCCATTTTGCGTTGGCTCTGTAATGCACTTCAACTCGTTGTGAGGTCAAGTATTGTTGGACTTTGAGTGCATTTGATTTATTCTGGTCAATAAATGTTTTTGATCAAATTATGACATTTAAATAGGATTATAAATTTAAAAGGTATAGTGGTTAATTAAAAGAAAATATTATAATTAAATAAATTAGTTTTATAAAATATTAATTAAAGAATTATTAATAAATAAATAAATTAATTGTTTTGCAATCTTTTAATAATATTCGATAATAATAATTAATAATTTATTAGTTGTTCAAAGGTAATTATTCCAAGTAAAGGTAAATTTTATTGGCAATAGATTTTAATTGATTGGCATGATTTGAAATAAAAGTTATAATACTTCTTGTTTCGGAAAATAAAATATTATGGTTAAAATGAATTAAATAAATAAATCTTGAATATTAAAATTAAATAAATAGATACATAAATTAATGATTAATTAAAGTGGTAAATAAAATTAGTTATTTTGAAAATAATTTACGGAGGAGAAAGAGGAGTTAGGGCGGTTGAACGGAGAATTTGGTATTTTCTTTAAAAGGAGGCAAGAAATTAAGGGGGGAGATAGAACGGAATCGACATTTTGGCAGAGAGAGAGATCTCAAGGAATTTCTGCAGTGTGTGTGGAGTTTGGAAGAAGCTGAGACTAAAAATTTGAGGGTTTGAAGGCCAGGGTTTTAGATACAACTCCATCTGCAAATTCCTCTGATTCTAATCTTTGTATATTTCGTACGACATTTTTCTCGACTTTCAGCTTCATCTGATCTGATCGCCCACGGCTTACTAATCTTTTTCCGGTGCCGAGTTGGTGGATTTTTCTGCGGGAAGGCTTTGTAACAGATATGTCTCGTGTTTATGTTGGCAATTTGGATCCTCGAACAATTGAGCGGGACTTGGAGGATGAATTTCGTGTTTTGGTGTACTCCGCAGGTATGAAAACATAGTTCTATGTATCATTTTATTTTTCTAGAATGAACTGCTCTATGCCTGTTTGGGTTTGTGTACCGACTAGAATTAAGTGTGGGTGTTAGTAACGAGTAGATAAATTTTGAGCTTGATTTTTATTATGCAATATTTTATTCTTCCTTTACAAGGTTAATATTTAATGCACCGTGTCTATTTGGGTTTATATGCTCATCTATAATTAGGAATGTATGATAGTTACGAGTAGATAAATTCTCAATTGAACATTTAATTAAATTAATTTCACCTTGGTAGGATTTTTGCAATACTTGTCATTCTTTTTCATCATTTTTCTCTTACCTTATTTAAACCGTGGATAGGACTCCCCTAAATTTATTATCTGTACACTTCTGAGTAAATTAGGAGTTCTTGTACCAAATACTCTGTGGGATCTGTAAGTGCCACCAATGTTACAAGTTTTAGCAAATTCTATCTGAAATTTATTGTTATATATTTCTTTTGTGTGAGATATTAACTAAAAATTTAGGCCAAACATTGAAACCCACTCAAAGATTAATCACTTAATCACTTAAGAGCGTACTTTAATCTTTCAGCCCTCCTGATCAACTCCTGGAAATTTCTCTTCAAAACAGTAGTTTCTTTGAGTTTTCTGAAAGGATATGATTTTTCTGTTTTTTAAAAAACAAACATGTTTTCATAGACCTAGCGACAGCAAATTTTTTTATGTCGTAGCACTCTCATCTGAGTACTCTGATTATCCTCAATATGTATTTAAATTTCCTCTTTCTAATGCTTGCATTGTTATGACATTTATCCTCAATATAGGGATAAAAATCTAATCCTTGTTATTTTATTTTATCCTCAATATAGGGAGTTTAAAGTTTTAAATAACCTGCTTGACCATCTATCGCAGTTGCAGCACTTGAAAATAAAATATCGTCAATGTACTAACAGAATAGAGTGTTTACCATTGGCCGTGGTGGAATTTAATTTCTAAACTTCAAACTTGAACACGTCTCTGGAAACCCGCCACCAACCAGAATTGCATTTGTATATTATTTCTCCTGCGCATAAGTCACATATTTGCACCTCACCTTTCTTCTTTTCTTTGGTTTTGTGGATAACATTTGGGATTTGATAATAATACAAGTAAATGGCGATATTCCCAAGTTCCAAAATTCACTGTCTATATGGCGTCTCACATTTTTGCAACCGTAACCATCTCCATCTTGGAGAAAGCTTGGTTCGTGTGTCTTCTCTGTTGCCATCAATGAGTAGATTGTTTAAGTGAAGAAATTGAGGACCAATGAGCAGATTATTTAATTCTCTTGGTCTGCGCAATGTTTCTAGCCTTGCCAGTTACCTCCATTCAGTCGAAGCTGAGAGAAATTGATATTATTGAATACAGTGCATAGATGAGCTCCTTCACATAGTCTGGTAATCAAAATTTATAAAATTTCCTTGAAACCATAGGCAAAACCGTCATAGCTGCAACGTTAGACTTGCAAAAGTGTAGTAAATTAAATAGTTTCTCTGAAAACCTTGGTAACCTGTCACTGTTACAGCAATTAGAAGTTGAAACATTGTACAGAATTAAATAGCCTCTCTGATTTCTTTGTCAACCTGTATAAGCTGCGGTGCATGCACTTTGTTCTAGATCCGCGCTTGATAGGTTATTGATTCATTTTTTTTATTGTTTAAAACTACCTCTGTGAATTGCCTCAATGCTGTTGGCTTTTATGCCTTAGTGGGAAATTTGATAAGTGTATCTCAATCAAAATCTTAATATACATTAAATATAGGGAAATAAAATAACAGATTATCATTATTAACGTAAAAGGTAGTAGTTTGCATAACATTTAGTTCATTCAGATTTACTATTCTTAGAGGTGGAAATTTTAATATGGAACTCACCCGCCTGATACTGTTGAATACATGAAATCTCGTCAACTATAAGATTAGGGTATAGTTAAGAGCAGTTGTAGAAAAAACTGTTATTTACTCATTTATATTTTGACATCTGTTTCTTCTCTTTTTCATGAGAAAGAGGGTAGCTCCAAATCTATAGTGAGAGTTTTGGGAAAATAAAGAATCAGCTTTAGGAAGTAGAAAAGTTTAGGGGTTATTAATGTGTATTGAGTCCACACCCTAGTTATATTGTTAAGAAGTTCCTTAAGTTTGTTATTTTAGTAAGTGATAACAAGGTAAAAGATATCTATTGTCTTGGACTTAAATTGAGTAATTAGGGAAGGAGTAATGCTTGGCAAGGTCATAATTATTGTTAATTACCTAATCATAAGGTTTCGTTAAATGCTGGTATTTGATAATTTATTTAGGGGTGACTTTGTGGTATTCTCAATTTATGGAATTAGAAACATTAAATTTCTAGGGGATCACTCCAGTAGTAATGTAGATGGTTAGAGGTGCGTAAAAAGGTAATAGCTCTATTTATTTATTTGGAATATTTCTAAAGAAGTAAATTGATACAATGTTAGAGAAATGTATTTCTTTAGTATTTCTTATGTGTTTTATTTGCCATGTTTTAGCCTTCGTGGTAACATCTCGTCATATTTTAATATCTTGTAGACTTTTTATGTGGTTGTTTACTTAGAATAAAATATTGCTACGATTACTTGTGAATTATTGTGCCAGGGAATGAATTAGGTAAATAATTAAAGTGAAAATGGTTTCTTTTCTTTATTCTTTTGAGTGTCCTCTTTTAGGCTAGGAAATGTAAATTTAGATTTTTCCTATTTATATTTTATATATGAGATAAAACATGAAGTTTAATTTATGGTTCCCTTTTAGTGAATAAAAGAAACGAATAAATAGAAATTAGATTGTTTAACATATATTATTATTTTTAATTATAATAAATAATGTATTCTACAATTTTTACTTATTTATTTATTTCTAAATAGTAAATTATTGTGGTGGAGAATAAAGACCCAATAATATATATATATATATATATTTAAAACACCAAAACATTCATACTAATCCATTTTGTTATCCAACAGTAAATTATGTTATTGTTACTATTTGGGAGAGTATATTTATACAAGTATGTCAATCTTTTAATGTTTGTTGCAAACCCTATGGAAGTTTACCATTGTTCCTTTGATAATCCTATCTTCATGTCAAGTTGTTCATTTACTATGTAGGGGTTTTTCTTTTGTTTCTAAAGAATATAGAAGCCTAGAAATGTATTTAAGTTGGGAAATGATTTTTGCATAATTGAAAGTTTGGTAAATATTCAATAGTTAGGTGGTGCGATACGATATAGTTTCCTAATTGGAATATATTTGTTTTAATTTGTGTTTGGAAGAGTAGAATTGTGATTAGTGTCTTATGGCTTAAAAAACATCAGATTATATCTTCATTCGCAATATTGTGATATCTTTAAATGATGGAAATGTTTGATCGTTAGAATAATGTTCTTATTTGATTGCTTCGAGTTAATTCTTATTGAATGAATGGTTATCTTGTATTTGAATGTGTGGTTTATGGATTGTTTTGATAGACCCTTTCAATGTGACTTTTCCTGAGTTGATTTTTGAGTTGGAGTTTTTCTCTCATTTTTATGTTGCCATTCGTTGGGAACTAGTATGTGTTCTTTTGTTCTTTACCTAAGTGGCAAATTGGTTAATGTTAACTTTGTCATGATTGATGGTTCTACTTGAGTTGTTAATGAGTCAAATTTGAAAAGTTCTTTGAAGTTATGGGTATTCCGAGAGGAGAAAATAGAGGTTTCCCTTGGATGTCTGATTTATTTCGTATCGAAGTTGATTGTGTCATCTGGATGGAGGTGTTAATCTTATTCTGGTTTATACACTCATTATAATTGAATTGAAAATAGTTCTTTAAGGTTTTGCTTTTATTGTTGTCAGATTTTCATGGGGAAACCCTAGTGTAACTTTTTGAGAATCTTCCAGAGGATTGTTTTTATGGTTGGTCGATGTTCTCTCTCTATGTGCCTTGATGTGGCAAGTGCCTTGATTTTTGGAATTCAAAAGGGTTGTACATGAATCATGGAGATTTTTTTTTTGATTATGTATTTATGGCAAGATGGGTAATGCCTTGCATGCTGCTCTGTTGTGATATAATGTTCTTGTTATGTTGTACAACCCTTGGATTTGGTTTTTATGTTTTGAGTGTCTAGAGTGAGAGTGGCTCTAAGTGGGTGGTCGGCGCACAAAGGGGCGCAAGGATAGCCCTCGTTAGAGTGAATTTAATAAGTGATAATTTAAATAATTAATTAGGGGGTGGGTAGAATCACATTAAAAAGATAATTTATGCCTCTTCCACCTTTGAGTGCTACCACAGACTAAAGAGGATTGAGAAGGCCGTGGTTGGCAAGATCGTTGCCTTGTCCTCATGAAAGGTTAACGGTTCCGCATGAGCAACCCTATGGAGCAGTACCTTGAGATAGGAAGCCTGGATAACCATAGATGGAGGCGGCTCCTAGTGCTCGAGTGCCTGGATAATTCGTCAGTAGACGGAGGCGGCGCCTTGCGTTAGTGGTAGCCTGGATAATCCATGTTAAGCCATGCGATGACACTCTCCTCTAACACTCCTTATTATGTTGCTTCTTTGGAAATCCTCTGGAAGTGGGTCTTTGTCTTGAATTTATGGAACATAGTTGTTTTGAATTGATTTATGGTTTTACCCTATTTGATCTTTGGAGTATTCTTTGGTCTTGTATAAATCTTGTGGATGTTTTTGACCTTGTACTCTTATGGTACTGTGATATGATGTTATTGTATTGCATCATTGCGATTCAGAATTGTGATATGTTTAATAATTTCATCTTGATTTGGAAGTGTTTTATGATCTTCCTTTGGTTATTTGTTTGCTGGTTATTGCTTTGATTTATGTGATGAGATTTATGACTCTTGGATGTGGTGGATTATGTCATTGTAATTCCTAAGTTTTATGATACTTTTGTATGACGTTGAGTCTTGTGGTTCTCTGTTGGATGTTCTTGGTTGAGGTCTCTTTCTTGTTAGCCCCTAGCACGGGGGGTGGGTCTTCGGACTCACATGGTCGGGTGGAACGTGCCAAGCACCCCATTGGGTCCCCAGCTGAGGATTGAGAGGTGTGGATTGGTGCTATTGCAGCGACTCCAGAGTTGTATTTGTCTTGGAGCCAGTTATGATACTTTGTATTCATCTATTCATTTGTATCATGTTATCTTGTTGTATGGTTTCGTTCATGATTGGAAACACTTTTGTATCATTGTACTTCTTAAACATTGTACTGTAATGAAATGTTAAACTTGGTGTGGATATTGGCTATGGCAGTTGTTATTCAATGTGCTAGGATGATCATGCATATGATGTATTTGCGTATTCAGATGGTTTCTTATCATTGATCATCATGTATGTGTTACATTTGTTAATGCTTACTTTATATCTTTAGATTTTATTCTTTATGGTTGCTGTTGTATGGATCTAAGTCGCGTAATGACTCTTCGTGTACCCCAAGGGATGTATGTGTTAATGAATCTATTTAAATGAAATTCATGTTATGACTTAATGTGTATTACATGTATGTTATGTTTACTTTAAAAAAAAAAAATGCGGTAATTATTGTGTTGTTGTCCTTTGGGGTTCGCACGGCAGGGCATTACAACATTGGTATCAGAGCATAGGTTCATACACTGGGCACTATGTGCTCACTATGTAACCTTGCGCTTAGACCCGTGCGTCTTGAGTTTCACTTTTCTGTTGTCATTGTTGTGAACCTGAGTTTCTTCCGTTAACCAGTGTCGGGTCGATGGTGCAGGAAACCGATTGAAAGGATAGGACCCGCGGTGTAGTGAGCAATGCACCAATATCCTTTCTGTCGGGGATGCTCTATGGACCCTTGAGTTTTAGTGTGATGTGTTTCTTGGTGATGTGTTTTATGTGCGTGAATATGTCAAGTTTGTGTGGAATTTGTGATTTTGTTGTTCTTGAATGGTGAATTATGTTTTCTTGAATCTGTGAAGGTGTAAAATTTTCCCTTTTTATTGAAATTGATGTGAGATTTGGTGTGGAATAATGGTTAATGTGGAGTTCTTTGGGTGAAAATTATGAGTTTTAACAAAAATATGAGGTTTGGTGGATAATTATTCTATGATTTTTAGCAGAATATAGTATCTTGAGGTTAAAATGCAACTTGAATTATTGGTACTAATGTGCAATGTTCTATGTTAGCTTTTGATTTACAAGAACTTGGCTTCAGAAAGCATAGTGATGAAGGTAATGTAATTGTAATATGTAGGTATAGGTACTTATAATGTCAAGTAGTAATTCATTGTGATATAGTAGATGGATTAGATTTATGGTTAGCATCCTTATGACAATATTGTTTAAACTAGTAAGAAGCAAACTATTTATGAGTTATTAGAATTGTTTTGGCTATTATGTGTGGTTAGTGGGAGGGACAGTGTGGTATCACTCGCTCGCAAGTGCCCTACTATGCTGGGATTTCCTCTCACGATGTATTTGTGATATATATATTGTGCACAATGTTTGTTGCATGCAGGATTGCAGGAATTAAGTCTTGATTCCACCTGCATTGTCAGGACTGGGCGAGTATCATAAACACCGAATGGGCTTGACGTTGAACATAGGAGCTGACCAGAAAGTTTCCTCGACTTAGTTTGTCCACTTCATCTTAGTGTTTGGAAATTAGTTTGGTTGCAACCCCCGTTACTATTATCATTTTGGTATCTTTTCCTTATGTTGGGTTGTTTAATTTTCATTGCTTGCTTGATGACGTTTGATTGATGTTTTCATTTATGGTGTTGATGTGCTTATGATAATTGCTATTGTTTTGTTACCATGGTTATGCTTGAGCTCGACTTCCAGGAGTAAGTCGAGGCCTAAGGGGGGGAGGATGTAGTGCCCTCCATTTTGCGTTGGCTCTGTAATGCACTTCAACTCGTTGTGAGGTCAAGTATTGTTGGACTTTGAGTGCATTTGATTTATTCTGGTCAATAAATGTTTTTGATCAAATTATGACATTTAAATAGGATTATAAATTTAAAAGGTATAGTGGTTAATTAAAAGAAAATATTATAATTAAATAAATTAGTTTTATAAAATATTAATTAAAGAATTATTAATAAATAAATAAATTAATTGTTTTGCAATCTTTTAATAATATTCGATAATAATAATTAATAATTTATTAGTTGTTCAAAGGTAATTATTCCAAGTAAAGGTAAATTTTATTGGCAATAGATTTTAATTGATTGGCATGATTTGAAATAAAAGTTATAATACTTCTTGTTTCGGAAAATAAAATATTATGGTTAAAATGAATTAAATAAATAAATCTTGAATATTAAAATTAAATAAATAGATACATAAATTAATGATTAATTAAAGTGGTAAATAAAATTAGTTATTTTGAAAATAATTTACGGAGGAGAAAGAGGAGTTAGGGCGGTTGAACGGAGAATTTGGTATTTTCTTTAAAAGGAGGCAAGAAATTAAGGGGGGAGATAGAACGAAATCGACATTTTGGCAGAGAGAGAGATCTCAAGGAATTTCTGCAGTGTGTGTGGAGTTTGGAAGAAGCTGAGACTGAAAATTTGAGGGTTTGAAGGCCAGGGTTTTAGATACAACTCCATCTGCAAATTCCTCTGATTCTAATCTTTGTATATTTCGTACGACATTTTTCTCGACTTTCAGCTTCATCTGATCTGATCGCCCACGGCTTACTAATCTTTTTCCGGTGCCGAGTTGGAGGATTTTTCTGCGGGAAGGCTTTGTAACAGCTATGTCTCGTGTTTATGTTGGCAATTTGGATCCTCGAACAATTGAGCGGGACTTGGAGGATGAATTTCGTGTTTTGGTGTACTCCGCAGGTATGAAAACATAGTTCTATGTATCATTTTATTTTTCTAGAATGAACTGCTCTATGCCTGTTTGGGTTTGTGTACTGACTAGAATTAAGTGTGGGTGTTAGTAACGAGTAGATAAATTTTGAGCTTGATTTTTATTATGCAATATTTTATTCTTCCTTTACAAGGTTAAGATTTAATGCACCGTGTCTATTTGGGTTTATATGCTCATCTATAATTAGGAATGTATGATAGTTACGAGTAGATAAATCCTCAATTGAACATTTAATTAAATTAATTTCACCTTGGTAGGATTTTTGCAATACTTGTCATTCTTTTTCATCATTTTTCTCTTACCTTATTTAAACCGTGGATAGGACTCCCCTAAATTTATTATCTGTACACTTCTGAGTAAATTAGGAGTTCTTGTACCAAATACTCTGTGGGATCTGTAAGTGCCACCAATGTTACAAGTTTTAGCAAATTCTATCTGAAATTTATTGTTATATATTTCTTTTGTGTGAGATATTAACTGAAAATTTAGGCCAAACATTGAAACCCACTCAAAGATTAATCACTTAATCACTTAAGAGCGTACTTTAATCTTTCAGCCCTCCTGATCAACTCCTGGAAATTTCTCTTCAAAACAGTAGTTTCTTTGAGTTTTCTGAAAGGATATGATTTTTCTGTTTTTTAAAAAACAAACATGTTTTCATAGACCTAGCGACATCAAATTTTTTTATGTGGTAGCACTCTCATCTGAGTACTCTGATTATCCTCAATATGTATTTAAATTTCCTCTTTCTAATGCTTGCATTGTTATGGCATTTATCCTCAATATAGGGATAAAAATCTAATCCTTGTTATTTTATTTTATCTTCAATATAGGGAGTTTAAAGTTTTAAATAACCTGCTTGACAATCTATCGCAGTTGCAGCACTTGAAAATAAAATATCGTCAATGTACTAACAGAATAGAGTGTTTACCGTTGGCCGTGGTGGAATTTAATTTCTAAACTTCAAACTTGAACACGTCTCTGGAAACCCGCCACCAACCAGAACTGCATTTGTATATTATTTCTCCTGTGCATAAGTCACATATTTGCACCTCACCTTTCTTCTTTTCTTTGGTTTTGTGGATAACATTCGGGATTTGATAATAATACAAGTAAATGGCGATATTCCCAAGTTCCAAAATTCACTGTCTATATGGCGTCTCACATTTTTGCAACCGTAACCATCTCCATCTTGGAGGAAGCTTGGTTCGTGTGTCTTCTCTGTTGCCATCAATGAGCAGATTGTTTAAGTGAAGAAATTGAGGACCAATGAGCAGATTATTTAATTCTCTTGGTCTGCGCAATGTTTCTAGCCTTGCCAGTTACCTCCATTCAGTCGAAGCTGAGAGAAATTGATATTATTGAATACAGTGCATAGATGAGCTCCTTCACATAGTCTGGTAATCAAAATTTATAAAATTTCCCTGAAACCATAGGCAAAACCGTCACAGCTGCAACGTTAGACTTGCAAAAGTGTAGTAAATTAAATAGTTTCTCTGAAAACCTTGGTAACCTGTCACTGTTACAGCAATTAGAAGTTGAAACATTGTACAGAATTAAATAGCCTCTCTGATTTCTTTGTCAACCTGTATTGGCTGCGGTGCATGCACTCTGTTCTAGATCCGCGCTTGATAGGTTATTGATTCATTATTTTTATTGTTTAAAACTACCTCTGTGAATTGCCTCAATGCTGTTGGCTTTTATGCCTTAGTGGGAAATTTGATAAGTGTATCACAATCAACATCTTAATATACATTAAATATAGGGAAATTCAATAACAGATTATCATTATTAACGTAAAAGGTAGTAGTTTGCATAACATTTAGTTCATTCAGATTTACTATTCTTAGAGGTGGAAATTTTAATATGGAACTCACCCGCCTGATACTATTGAATACATGAAATCTCGTCAACTATAAGATTAGGGTATAGTTAAGAGCAGTTGTAGAAAAAACTATTATTTACTCATTTATATTTTGACATCTTTTTCTTCTCTTTTTCATGAGAAAGAGGGTAGCTCCAAATCTATAGTGAGAGTTTTGGGAAAATAAAAGAATCAGCTTTAGGAAGTAGAAAAGTTTAGGGGTTATTAATGTGTATTGAGTCCACACCCTAGTTATATTGTTAAGAAGTTCCTTAAGTTTTTTATTTTAGTAAGTGATAACAAGGTAAAAGATATCTATTGTCTTGAACTTAAATTGAGTAATTAGGAAAGGAGTAATGCTTGGCAAGGTCATAATTATTGTTAATTACCTAATCATAAGGTTTCGTTAAATGCTGGTATTTGATAATTTATTTAGGGGTGACTTTGTGGTATTCTCAATTTATGGAATTAGAAACATTAAATTTCTAGGGGATCACTCCAGTAGTAATGTAGATGGTTAGAGGTGCGTAAAAAGGTAATAGCTCTATTTATTTATTTGGAATATTTCTAAAGAAGTAAATTGATACAATGTTAGAGAAATGTATTTCTTTAGTATTTCTTATGTGTTTTATTTGCCATGTTTTAGCCTTCGTGGTAACATCTCGTCATATTTTAATATCTTGTAGACTTTTTATGTGGTTGTTTACTTAGAATAAAATATTGCTACGATTACTTGTGAATTATTGTTCCGGGGAATGGATTAGGTAGATAATTAAAGTGAAAATGGTTTCTTTTCTTTATTCTTTTGAGTGTCCTCTTTTAGGCTAGGAAATGTAAATTTAGATTTTTCCTATTTATATTTTATATATGAGATAAAACATGAAGTTTAATTTATGGTTCCCTTTTAGTGAATAAAAGAAACGAATAAATAGAAATTAGATTGTTTAACATATATTATTATTTTTAATTATAATAAATAATGTATTCAACAATTTTTACTTATTTATTTATTTCTAAATAGTAAATTATTGTGGTGGAGAATAAAGACCCAATAAAATATATATATATATATATATATAAATTTAAAACACCAAAACATTCATACTAATCCATTTTGTTATCCAATAGTAAATTATGTTATTGTTACTATTTGGGAGAGTATATTTATACAAGTATGTCAATCTTTTAATGTTTGTTGCAAACCCTATGGAAGTTTACCATTGTTCCTTTGATAATCCTATCTTCATGTCAAGTTCATTTACTATGTAGGGGTTTTTCTTTTGTTTCTAAAGAATATAGAAGCCTAGAAATGTATTTAAGTTGGGAAATGATTTTTGCATAATTGAAAGTTTGGTAAATATTCAATAGTTAGGTGGTGCGATACGATATAGTTTCCTAATTGGAATATATTTGTTTTAATTTGTGTTTGGAAGAGTAGAATTGTGATTAGTGTCTTATGGCTTAAAAAACATCAGATTATATCTTCATTCGCAATATTGTGATATCTTTAAATGATGGAAATGTTTGATCGTTAGAATAATGTTCTTATTTGATTGCTTCGAGTTAATTCTTATTGAATGAATGGTTATCTTGTATTTGAATGTGTGGTTTATGGATTGTTTTGATAGACCCTTTCAATGTGACTTTTCCTGAGTTGATTTTTGAGTTGGAGTTTTTCTCTCATTTTTATGTTGCCATTCGTTGGGAACTAGTATGTGTTCTTTTGTTCTTTACCTAAGTGGCAAATTGGTAAATGTTAACTTTGTCATGATTGATGGTTCTACTTGAGTTGTTAATGAGTCAAATTTGAAAAGTTCTTTGAAGTTATGGGAATTCCGAGAGGAGAAAATAGAGGTTTCCCTTGGATGTCTAATTTATTTCGTATCGAAGTTGATTGTGTCATCTGGATGGAGTTGTTAATCTTATTCTGGTTTATACACTCATTATAATTGAATTGAAAATAGTTCTTTAAGGTTTTGCTTTTATTGTTGTTAGATTTTCATGGGGAAACCCTAGTGTAACTTTTTGAGAATCTTCCAGAGGCTTGTTTTTATGGTTGGTCGATGTTCTCTCTCTATGTGCCTTGATGTGGCAAGTTCCTTGATTTTTGGAATTCAAAAGGGTTGTACATGAATCATGGAGATTTTTTTTTTGATTATGTATTTATGGCAAGATGTGTAATGCCTTGCATGCTGCTCTGTTGTGATATAATGTTCTTGTTATGTTGTACAACCCTTGGATTTGGTTTTTATGTTTTGAGTGTCTAGAGTGAGAGTGGCTCTAAGTGGGTGGTCGGCGCACAAAGGGGCACAAGGATAGCCCTCGTTAGAGTGAATTTAATAAGTGATAATTTAAATAATTAATTAGGGGGTGGGTAGAATCACATTAAAAAGATAATTGATGCCTCTTCCACCTTTGAGTGCTACCACAGACTAAAGGGGATTGAGAAGGCCGTGGTTGGAAAGATCGTTGCCTTGTCCTCATGAAAGGTTAACGGTTCTGCATGAGCAACCCTATGGAGCGGTACCTTGAGATAGGAAGCCTGGATAACCATAGATGGAGGCGACTCCTAGTGCTCGAGTGCCTGGATAATTCATCAGTAGACGGAGGCGGCGCCTTGTGTTAGTGGTAGCCTGGATAATCCATGTTAAGCCATGCGATGACACTCTCCTCTAACACTCCTTATTATGTTGCTTCTTTGGAAATCCTCTGGAAGTGGGTCTTTGTCTTGAATTGATGGAACATAGTTGTTTTGAATTGATTTATGGTTTTACCCTATTTGATCTTTGGAGTATTCTTTGGTCTTGTATAAATCTTGTGGATGTTTTTGACCTTGTACTCTTATGGTACTATGATATGATGTTATTGTATTGCATCATTGCGATTCAGAATTGTGATATGTTTAATAATTTCATCTTGATTTGGAAGTGTTTTATGATCTTCCTTTGGTTATTTGTTTGCTGGTTATTGCTTTGATTTATGTGATGAGATTTATGACTCTTGGATGTGGTGGATTATGTCATTGTAATTCCTAAGTTTTATGATACTTTTGTATGATGTTGAGTCTTGTGGTTCTCTGTTGGATGTTCTTGGTTGAGGTCTCTTTCTTGTTAGCCCCTAGCACAGGGGGTGGGTCTTCGGACTCACATGGTCGAGTGGAACGTGCCAAGCACCCCATTGGGTCCCCAGCTGAGGATTGAGAGGTGTGGATTGGTGCTATTGCAGCGACTCTAGAGTTGTATTTATCTTGGAGCCAGTTATGATACTTTGTATTCATCTATTCATTTGTATCATGTTATCTTGTTGTATGGTTTCCGTTCATGATTGGAAACACTTTTGTATCATTGTACTTCTTAAACATTGTACTGTAATGAAATGTTAAACTTGGTGTGGATATTGGCTATGGCAGTTGTTATTCAATGTGCTAGGATGATCATGCATATGATGTATTTGCGTATTCAGATGGTTTCTTATCATTGATCATCATGTATGTGTTACATTTGTTAATGCTTACTTTATATCTTTAGATTTTATTCTTTATGGTTGCTGTTGTATGGATCTAAGTCGCGTAATGACTCTTCGTGTACCCCAAGGGATGTATGTGTTAATGAATCTATTTAAATGAAATTCATGTTATGACTTAATGTGTATTACATGTATGTTATGTTTACTTTAAAAAAAAAATTGCGGTAATTATTGTGTTGTTGTCCTTTGGGGTTCGTACGGCGGGGCGTTACAGTTTCCACTTCCACAATGGCAATGCCAATGATAAAATGATAATAGATAAGAAGGAATAATGAAATCACAAAGTGTTGAAACTCGCTACCCTTTAATAGCTTCGTTGAAGGACTAAAGTCATGCACATCACCTCAAGGTTTTGGATCTTGCTTGCTTGAATGCTTGAAATTTTTAGAGACCTACAAGGGTTAGCCTTCACAAAACAATAATAACATGAATACATAAACTCACATAGTATTTGATATGATGCTTGGATCTTGAATTGCTACAATAAATCACTAAAATGATGCTCATGACTTGATCTTGAATTATGTTACAATAATTTCTCCAATATTTTTCTAGATGATCTCAAATGATGCAATAACTAGGTATTTATATGTAATTATGTTGATTTATTAAAAATTAAATCCCAGAAGTTGACGTTTGCAATTTGAATTTTGAATGTTAAAATATCAACACCGACATATCTAAAATTGGTCCTCGAAAAAATAGGGGGAACCATACACCTAGGGTGTATGGGTCTTGGCCCTATTTTCTAGGACATTAAGTGTTGGGAGCAAAAAATTAACTGGATACATTTGTTCAATGCTTGCAATTTCTCAAAAACTAAAAAAAATGGGCCTCAAAATGCATTTAGGAAATTAGGAGCTTAATTAGGTCCAATAAATTAGGGGTACAAAACATAGAGTGAAATTGTAAATGGTGATAATTTATGGTGATACAGTCACTGTAATGCATGTTATAATGCTCAAATAAAAAATAACGTCTCTTCCCACTTGTCCAAGAAAAAAAAATATTTGTCTTCCTCATTTGATACAATGTGTTCTCACTCTCTCAAGAAAACAACTCTCTCCATAATGAAACTCTATCAAATTCTCTACAACCATTTTCATAGCTCAAGAACAACACACTCTTTGTGACATTTACTTATCTCTACAACAATTAAGTATTTCTAACTAGGCTTTATCATCACATCCATTAATCTCTCACGAGGAAGGCCTTAGTTGTGGTTATTATCTCTATCATTTCTTATTACTATTTTAAATCAATTGCATGAGTTTTTCAATCATTTTATATATCTCATTATTCAAAAAATCTATCAAAGCACATGGTGGTTTTCCTCATACACCAAGGTTGATACAATATCAAAAAAAATTATCATTTATCTGTCATAAAAACATCGCTTTTATTTTCTAATATTATCAGGATTTAAAAATTATCTATTTCTCATTCTATCTTTGGCCATTCGTGGAGGTTGAAAGACCAAAATGAGGGTTTGGCTCAAGCAAACCCCTAAACATCCCCCAACATTTTCTCATCTTGACATTTGTGTAGGTTAAAATATTTCTATTGAATGGAGTGAATGTTTTGGATGAATTTGGGTCAACTATGAGAGGATTATAGTGTGGAACATAGAGTTATACGCTACACACTGACATCATTGGTCGAGAGTTTCAATGTTCAACTCCAAGGTCCTTTTTATCTGTATTTCCATGTTAAGTTGGAAATATTTTGTTTACTTCTATAATTCGTAACAAATTCAATTTTATTCTTTGCTTTATCATTAAATATTCCTTCTTTCAACATAATTCATTTCCATTTTACTATTTTATTGAACTTATTCATTTCTATTATAAATATTCAATTTATCTTATACCATCTTGAGGAGATATATGATTTAGTTTAATCTGCATCTTTAAATATTAAGTTCTCGCTTTATTAATTACATGTTGTAACAGAGGATTATGTAAGCTCATTGAAATTTTCATTCTTTCTCTATGATGTAATGAGCAAGGGATCATATTATAAATATTGGTGCATCACCTTCATTTCCTATTTCCTCCTCTCTTTTCTCTTGGAAAATTTAACAGTAGGATTAGGTTTTAGCTATAGGTATTCAATATTGAATTGGATCAATACTTTGCACTTAGTTTAGAAAGGGGGCCAAAACTTCACCTAGAGGTTTCACTTAATTTATCAGGGTCTCACACTTTGAATTCATTCCCATGTTTTCACTAAGTAGTTGAATTCATCATTCAATAGAGAGTGTAGTTTAGATTGATATTAGGAAGTAATAACCACATGATCAACAATGGCACTAAGTGAGGGAGAGATCATGAGCATCCTTTCACTAGTCAATCTCTTATAAGCAAGGGGCTCTTGATCCACATGATAATATGCATCCATATCATATGCATATGACGTCCCTACCCCAAATGTGGAGGAAATTCGAATTAGTTGATTTTAAGACATAATTGAACCCTAGAATAAAACAATTGTGTAAAGTATAACATAATTTGGTTATTATTAGGATAAAAACCGTGTATAGCAATAAATTTTGGGTATATCAATGGTACTAAATGAGGGAACACACACCTAGTTGTCTGATATCCCTTAACGCTAGATCTAGGGATATATTAAGAAGAATAATATCTTTCCATGATTTCTTTGGAAATATTTTGTTGGATGGTGGTTAAAGACACGTCACTAGAAATACTCTCCCACATTCAAGTAAGAATCATTTCTATAGTATCACTATATTAGTAGCACTTCTTAAATAATTTCTAATTTTAATCAAACTCTATGATATAACATTACAGTTTGATCTATACACACATATGGTCTATGGGTCCTATACAATTGTTGGTAACCTAATAATTTTTGTATTTGTACACCCAAAAATGTCAACCATGTTCATGTTATGCAAAATAAAGTTCACATTTTATACATACATGTATAAAATATATGTGTACAATTACCTAGCAAATTGCTACAACATTTCTCCATTATAAATCTAAACAAGTTCTAATAAAAAGGTTCCCCACCAACATTGTTAAAAAACATAGTGAAATGAGTAGATGCAAAATTAAAAAGGTGAGATAAACTATTCAATCAACATGCAATGGCCAAAGGACAAACAAATAAAACTTCGGTCATACGTACAACACTTACTAAATTGTTTTTTTTAGGCAATTCTACATATTTCTAAATTTTGAGACTTATATCGAGTAAAATAATCATTTGAATTAAAAACAACATATTTTTAAAATGAAGCATGAGTGCAACATTTTAAAAAGTGACCAATTTGCTTCACTCAGACTACAAATTGAAATAACCATTGAATATTAAGAGGTGCCATTACTAAGTAAATTTGATATTTATATATTTATTGCACATATAAGTTGTTTTGTATATCTTATGGTTTTGAAATTATATTCATTTGATTGATAAATGTGAGTATATAGAGAATTTACTTGGAAAATAATTTCCAATGGACCTAGTAAGAGGTTTTCAACACCATGGATAAGTTCAGTCCATTTTATAATAGAAGTTATAAACCTATTTATCCCAATTGTTTGTTAAATTTGTATGGTGTTCCTTTTTCCTTCCTACTATAATTATGTTTGATCATGATTCACATATTTGGACCATTTTTTTGTTATTTGTGGAATATTTTTGGAGTCCCTCTAAAAATTTCCACCATCATTTATCATTATTCAAATGGAAAAAAGAAGTGGTCAAACATATTCTTTTACAAAGACTATATTTTTCACTCTACCTCTCTAGCTAAGTGAAATTCAAGGCCTGCCCACATTGGCCATGCATATAACAAATTTTCCTACTCTTCTACTATTCATTCACCACTTGAGGTCTACTTAGATTTGAATTATTATCTCTTGATGAGTTACCTTTATTGTTTCCTCTTCCAACCACACATCATTTGAGAGAGAGAAAGAAAACCTCCTATATTAATTATTCATAGTCTTTATATTCAAAGGTGAAACTCACATTATTTAAATAATCATAGGGAAATAGAAGCAAAATATAGATTGGCATCACATTTCACAATTTATTTTCACGTTGGTGGTAAAGTATGGCTATACTTGTAAATATCATTTATATAAAAATTGTTAGTGTTAAGTTTTTAATTTAGGGATAATTATTTAGGTAGTTTTCCCATATCAAGTAGTTTTTCATCCATCTCATTTATCATGCCTTTAAAAGGCCTGTACACTATGTATTTTATCATCTCACTTTTTGAATATCATCTTGGGTATTTGGCTGAATAGTATTTGTGCTTCTCTCGTGTATCTATGAGGGTGGTTTGTTTTCATAGGTTGAGGATTCTGGGAAGGAGCTACCATCTCCTACATGGTATTAGAGCTCCTCCTCCTATTGACCCTTTAGGATAGTTTCTATTGAGGAGATACAACAAACAGGCCCGATAATCTATTGTTGAAGGTTGATAATCTTAATTGTAGGTGTGATCTCCTATTGTTGGTGCTAGTTCAAGTCATCTCCTATTATCGGTGGTAGTTTGTGCACATGGATAAGTTTCCTTGCAAATTATGTGGTATCCTTGTCTTTGGATTTCATCAATGTCTCTTTCACATGTGGTGATCAATAATATCATTAACATTGGATTCTTTGTTTATATAGAAAGAATCTCTTGGACATGCCATCAATAAAAATGTGATATAGCATGTCGATTTGATATAGCTAGTGGCATCAAACTTGGTTTGAAGATATGGTAGTGGCATGAAACCTAGTTTTTGGTAGTGGTTTACCTAGGATTTAAAACTAAAAACCCATGGAAAAGCATCTAAACCATAAAGGAGGATGAGGTGTTTTCATCAGAGGTCACAATTTTATCTCTGTGGACATTGATAACCCTTCTTTGTGCATCATATAAACTTGGCTTTAACCCTTTGGGCTAAAATCTCTATCATTTGCAGTGTGATTTTTATCCCTAAGGCCACAGATTCTGTGATTGTTTGCATGAATCTCTATTGCAGGGTTTGTGACTTCTTTGCGTAGGGGCTGCAATTATTTGAGTTGGAGACTAATTTCTTCAAGCAAGCATTGCCTCTTTTGATTGCAAGTGTGATTCATCTCTTCGGGGGGCACAATTTTATGTTGGAGGCATGATTTGTGGAAGCACTAAAATATTTAGGGTTTCAAAGCTTCATTGAAGTCAAGGTGGGCCCGTCTAGAAAGAAAATTGATAGAAAAATTATCCCACATTAGCAGTGTGGGGTATTTTTTTACTATTTGAATAGCTTTACACTCCCTTTGGTTGTTGTGACCAAGTCTCACAAGTTGTGAAGATTATATCCTTCAATTAGTATTGTGGTGACTTGTGCATGATGTGATAGCTCTTGGTGCATTCATTTGGATCTCATGTGGCACATGAACCTACCACAAAATTCCTCCTAAGGTGATTGATTTTTTGCTGCAAATTTTCTTTTGAGATTCAGGTACATATTCAGTCTTTTTTTATTCCTGAGTGATATTTTTTTTGGATGTTAGAAAAATAAATCTCGAGAGGTTGCATTGGTTAATATTTTTGGAGGTTTCAGTTGTATCAGTTTGGTGTATTTTTCTTGCTTTTGGAGCAAATTATTGTCATGGCTACTCTTGGTTCAGTTGAACTTTTAATCCCCCATAACTATCATACTTGGAAGATTAAAGTGTGTAGGTTGCTCCAATCTAAGGTTTTTTGGTGCACACTAAATGATAAAAAACCCACTTTTACCAAGGAGTATCAAACATTTACTCACAAAAACAAGTGTGATGAATTTGTGGGTCTAATAGCTTTGCATGTTTCTAACAGTCTTCTTTTCCACATTGAAGAGTGTAATACACCCAAGGTGGTATGGGATGAGTTCAAAACCTTATTTGATCATATTAGTGAGTTTTGTGCTTTAAAACTAGAGGCAGAATTAAATTCTCTTTCCCTTATGCATTTCCTTCCATTGATGATTTCCTAGTCAAGTTCAAATTTATGAGGTCACAATTGGTAGGATGTGGGAAGGATAAAAATGATAAGGAGTCCCTTTTTTTTATTTTTTCTAACCTGAGAGGTCCATTTGCAGTTTTTTATTATACCTTCTACTCCACCATGGATGCGTTGGGCAATGCATTCAAAATTTCTTCTTTTGAGACATTTTGTGACCGTTTGATGAGGGAGCAAACCAAACTTTCCCAATTAGAGGGGGTCTCTATGAATTATGCATTAGTTACACAAGCATCTTAGAGAAAAGGGAAGAAGAAACCTAAGGCTAAGACAGAGGCTAATGATTCCTCCACCCCTTCAAAAAAGGATAAACCTAAGAAGGAGAAGTTTAGTTGTGTGTATTGCAAGAAGAAAGGTCATGATGTACACCACTATTATAGGAAGAAGATTGATGAGCTTTCACATCTTTTTCAAAAGAGAAATATTCCACTACCCTCATTTGTGACTCCTTCTATAGCCTCTCCATCTGCATCACCTTCACCTTCATCCACCCCTACACAGTCAGTGAATGTAGGATTTGCAAATGGAATGAAAGGTAAAGAAGATAAATTCAAAGGACATGCATTGGTAACCTCTACAGTTCATTATGGTCATGATAGATGTTTTTGGATTCAGGAGCATCTCATCACATGGGTTTTACACCCTATCCTTTTTTATGTCTTCATCCTACTAATACTTCTAAGATTTTTTTGGGAAGTTTTTGGGTGTTGCGGGGATAGGAAATGTCGAGATTGGTGATGGTTTTTTTAGAGATGTACTGTGTATTCCTGATTTGCACAAAAATCTACTTTCCATCTACCAGATTACTCATGGTGAGGTACCTAAGATTGTAGAGTTCACTATAGATTTTTTTTTTCATTAGAGAGGCTCATATTGGCAAATTCATTGTTGTTGGTGATGTTTTTTATGAGTCTCATCTCTATGCATTTTCTCATTTTATCAATGATGATGATTATGAGCCTTGCACCCCTTTTGCTAGTGTTGATAGCAATTCCTTAGGAGAGATTGGTCATTTGAACTTTGGAGTTCTTTAGACCTATTTTAATTCATCTCTTGTTTCTTTAGAGGTTGGTTCTTCAGCACAGTAGGATGTTTTTGATCCTTCGGATAATTCTATGTGGGATAGCCAGTTGACAAGTCTTGCAGAGTTGTTTTATGAATCTCACATTTCTGATTTGGATGATGCATTTGAGGGTATATCCCTTATTTTTGATGATAGTGTCTACATTGTTGTCACACCATTTGTGTCTTTGCAAATTTTTACTTCAGATTTTCCACATGGTCTTTTTGATCCACCTTCTTCAATTGAGGTTACACTTGATCATGATGTGACATTTGGTTACGTGGAGGCACTGGGACAGTTTTCAAAGGAATCTTTCATGTTGATTCTTCCTCTCCCTTCTCTTGTTTCAAAGTTAGAGAGTTTCTCTTGCATCAGTGGTTGTTTCTCCCTAAAAGGAGGCATGTTGTTTGCAAACATGGGATATTGTTCAAACTTCTAGGCTCAACATAGGGGTTTTTTCATCATGGAGGGATCTTCACCATTTCTACTATTTTCTATGGGGGGCTACATAGTCTCTCTCCTTTTGTATTTTGTTGAGATCAATGGTGGGAGTTGTCCTCGGGGGGTCTTGTGAAGTCCTCCTTTCACTTTTTCAACATTTTTTCTCTCTTTTGGAGATGATTTTTCTCCCATAAGGTTTTTCTCCTTTTCTCTAGTTGTGAGAGATTGCATTGCATAAAAGTTGTGCATGGCTTCCTAACATGGCCTTGTAGCCAGGACTCATCTTGCATTTCATTTTACATAATAATCTCCCTAAGTTTTCACTTAAGGGGGGTGTTATTGTTAATTTTTTGACTTAGGGGTAATTACTTAGGCAACTTTCAGGCCATATCAAATAGTTTCTCACTCGACTCATTTCTCATGCCTTTAAAAGGATTGTACACTATGTATTTTATCATCTCATTTTTTGAATATCATCTTGGGTATTTGGAAGAATAGTATTTGTGCTTCTCTCATGTATCTATGAGGGTGGTTTTCTTTTTTAGGGTGAGGATCCTGGGAAGGAGCTTCCATCTCCAACAAAAATAAACATAGCAAGGTCAAGTATATCTGGTATGGGCCTTATATTCTTTGATAGCAAGTTTTTGAGAAGGATTTTTTCCTTGATAATATATCATAGTTACATATTCATGTGATGTTATAAATGTTGATCTTATAAGATACTGCTATGGTTCTACCTTGGAATAAAATCATCTTGAATATTATCATGTAGGTCCATTATTCTATATTTGTACACCATTTGAAATTGATCAAACTTTTTACACAAAATTTTGTAGCACTCACAATCATTATACAACTTCTTACCTTGTTAATAAATGAGCTTAATTTCCACATCAAGGTTGATGGATTTTTCACCAATAATGATCTCATCATTTTTATTTTTTTAATGCAATGGAGGAGAAATAATATTTTGTTGGGAATGTTGGAAATCAAGGTGAAGCTACTACAATATTAACTTCAACAAAGTGTTTGCAAGTATAAAATATATATGTTTATACAATATTACCCACAAATATTATGTGATTGCACATTCTACAACAATATGAAGAAATAAATAATACCACAAGTGACATAATATTTACATTGATAAACCCTTGCAAGAAAAAATCCATACCCAAAGATATCTAATGCTTGTATTGATCCTTCAAATGAGTATACAACTTTAAAACATATCTCTCTAACAATATTTTGGCATCACTTTGTTATTTTTTCAACCTAATATAGTAACACAAAAAGCATCCCTTTTCCTTAGTTTGGAAATAGTTGTCATTGAATTAACCTAATTGTTCCTTGGTTGAGTGTTGTAATGTGTTGTACACATTCACATTGATCTTGGGCCCATTTTTAGTAAAATGTACCTAATATTTACCTTATTTAAGGTGTTATAAAGTGTTGTAACACACTTTCACACTTATCTAAGGTCTCATTAATTAATTGTGGTTAATTAGAGTTAATTAGCCCCTTTAATTCAAATTCAATCCCTATTAATTGCATTTTCTGAGAGATCAATATTGACACCCAATATTCAAATTGCAAAACATTTAATTTGGAAATTTTGAGGTCCTAGAAAATGGTGCTAGGACCCCTTCTCCCTAGGTGGAAAATGGGTCGTCCCTCTATAGGACCCCCCTTTCTTTGCATATTTGACATGGGTTTTTGATGTTATTTCACCCCTCAAAGGCAAGGTCCTAGAAACTTATGCCAAGATGAATGGGTCCTCCCTTAATAAGGGCCCCCTAATTTAAGTCTGATAGGATTTTAATAATATTCATTTCTATATTTGGTGTCATCTTCAATTATTTGAATATTTTTGTTAATCTGTAGATTTAGTATAAATAAGGGGTTAATTCACATAGTTTCATCCTATACTTTCAAGCATTCATGCATTATAGAAACTTTGAGTTCACAAAAGTTTACAAGAGAAATTCAAAGGAATTTCAAGGAAAATTATCAAGAGTTTATTGCAACAATTCAAGGTCATTTCATCATGTCTAAGGCATAAAGCATTCAATCATGTTGTTAAGCCAAGATAGTTGATGTAGCATTGAATATTTGCTTGCAAGCATTGTTTCACATCATATTTAAGATCAATATCTACATTCTTCATGGCTACTTCATGTTAGATTGTAGATCTATACTCCAAGACAACTTCCAAGGTATCAACATTCAATATTTCATGTTTCATGCTTCAATTTCATTATTTCATCATTTGGTTTAATTACCTAAAAGGGTTTTGACTTAGGAAAACCCCCATTCACTAAAAATCAACAAGTTTTCATTCCCTTGAATTTGTGTTTGTAGATTTACAAGTTGAAAATTAATTGGGGAAGAAGTTTAGAACAAAATTGCAAAAGTTGTCAAGTTGCAAAGTTGACCTTCATAGTGCAAGAAGATAGAATTGAAGCTACAAAATTTATTATAGGTTTTTGGGAGCAGAAAACCAAGGATCTAAGAGTGTAGAAATCAAGGAAAATAACCCAGATCTCAATTTCAGGAACCCTAATAGGGACCCATTCACCACTAAAATTGAATGAGTCCTTTGTGCCCTAAAAATAGGCTTCTTGCAAAAAGATACACATCATTTTAAGCTCTCAAAACATTACTCACAATTGTTATTGTTGGACACTAGGAACACTAATAGGGGGGTGAATTAGTGTTCGACAATATTTGATTCTCAAACCAGATCATAAATTATCAACAATAATAATTAAACCCTCAATACCATTCACAGCATATAAATAGAAGGAAGCATGCACACACATTAAAGAACACCATAACACAAGGATTTTATATGGAAACCCTATTAGGGGAAAAACCACGGTGGAGATTAATCCACAAAGTATACTCTGTTAAAAGTATGATAAAAGGAGAATGCACTTGCATTCAAGAAAATTGCCTAGAGCTCACTACTCAAAAGAGAAGGCTCACTGCATTACAAAATATATTTGGTATTAAAAAAAAATGTTGAACTAAGAGTATAGCATCTGCAAATGTTTGGAATCAGTTCCAATTAAGTACACAATCAGATTCCAAATCTTTTATCCAATTCCCACTTCTGCTCTGCTATGCTCTGCTCTACTCTCCTACAAAAACCTTTCTGTAGCACAAACAAAATTCGCTCAATAGATATTCTAAGATTAGCCCATTTAATTTTTCTACACATTTTCACACAAACTCACTTCACTCTTCATCTCAAAATTATTTTTTGATCTCCTTTATATATCCGCTAACAAGAATTTTATTATATGTCAGCTTCAAAATGAAACATAATATTCTTTCCCATGTCGGCTCAAATCACTAAATAAAATTGATGTGTACCCTCACAAGTTAGATAGACTATAGAAGGGACCCAAATAAAAATTCCAAGCATAAGAAATAGTTAAACACATACTCCTTATACATCCATGACACACCATACACAACAGGTCAGCTAGAATGAGAAAATAAATAGTAAATCATTTTACCGAATCTCTTAACTTGTACTTTGATTAAACCAACACTACAAAAATTTCCATTAGGATAACATACATGCTAAGACAACTTCCCTGGGGATCCACAACACAAAATATTTATTCGGTGAAGTATTCAAATCAACTTATCAATTAGATGCCCTGTACTTCATATTTTATGTCGGTAGATTACAGACACTTACTTTTCTTACTAGTAGCAGCAACTTCAACATTGCAGACCATACTGTTGACTCCAGTTGCCATCAATGAAAACAAAAGAATCCAAAAACAATATCTCCAAGCCATATTCCAACAATCTCCCCCTTTGGCATTGATGGCAACACTTAGTGAAAAATGACTAAGTGTCAAAACTCAAAAACCAAAATTACTGCTCCCTCTTATGATGTCAAGGCATTTTTCATTGCATTCTTTCCCCCTTTGACATCAATGACAAAGCTTCCTCTACTTTTGTTGTTCTTCTCTCCTTCTAAAACAAAATTTTACTATTCTCTCCCCTTTAGCAAAATAGAGAGTTTGATCAAAATTTGGAAAACTGTTGCACAAATCAAAAGATTATTTTATACTTAACTTTCATTCTAGAAGAAATTTCTTCCAAGAGTCCACCACAATCCGAATAGCTATAATCAAGTTGTTATTCTATGATGTCCTATTGATAATTTGGATAAGGGATTCAAGAATGGTGATGGAATCATTCAAATTTTCTCCTTTCTTTAGAAATTTAATCATTTGCTCCAGCCTGCATTTGATATGATCTTTTACTTTCTAGAAAATGTCCATAAGAGTATTTTTGGTAGAGTAAACCTTTGCATGCTCAATTCACAGAACATGAATCTTCTTCTTAACTTCTCCATCCTAATCCAGAAACATATTGTAGTCCTACCCAATTTTGACAAGCTCTTTCTCAATTTCCTGCAACTTGTTCTTGTATTTGCCAACCATATGAGGCCACCTAAGATAGTAATTAAAGATCTTATTGGTTGAATCAATGCACTATCTTAGCACATTCATTTTCCTCTTCAGTTTAACAAGAGATAGTCTAAACTACATCTTCAAATGTGAAATTATTTCCTCCTCTTTTTTGTCTAGAGGTACAGAGTCCATAGCCTCCTTGATGCACTAAATTCGCTCATTTGGAAGTGCTTTCTGTAGACTCTCTAGCTCAATGTTGTTGTCAACAAAGTATCTTCCTAGGGTGTCCTCAATGACATCCTACTCATAAGATGGCCCATTCAAACATATATCATTTATATTTTGCATTCCATCCTCATCCTGAATAATCTATAATATCTTTTCTTTAAACAAAGCACTTTCATCATCACTCTCTTTTGCAATTTCCACAACTGGTTCAACTAGTTTAGGTTCTTCTCTTGGAGTATATTCCTTAGAGTCTTCATCGACTATATCCAAAACCATCTGTTCTTTTCCTTTTGCCTCAATTTTTGTTGACTTGGGTATTGGAAGAGTGACACTAGCCAATTCTTTTTCTCTCTTGTCTTTTCTCTACCTTACTAGAGGATGATTCAGCTATTTTTACCGAAAGAGGAATAACACTTGCACCAAACCTTTCTAACAAATTCCTAAAGAATTTTTCATAAACTCTTTCACCATTTTCAAAAGAGTTGAAATGTTCAAAAATTTGCTTGCAGACAATTATATTTTCTTTCCACACCACATTGTCATTAAGAGGAAAGCAATTCAGGAAATACATCATAATGCATATAGCTAGGGTACTAAACCCAAAAGAGTAGCCTATATCCTTTGTCAATTGTACATTATCCAACAATTTATCCTTCATCAAACAACATAGGTCAACGTCTTCATCTTCAATTATCATTTTGTGAGCAATATACATTGTACTTGTCAAGGTTGATCCTTCTTTGTTTCTGAAGAAGACTTTATATGAAATTCCATGCATAATATACCTCATTAAAGGATCTTTGATCGTAGTAATCACCAGAGCTCTATAATCTCCCATTATTCTAGTTAGGGATTTGACCTTAATATTTTGAAATGATTTCCTTTTTGAAACATCACCAATTTCACACAAACATGTTAGATTCCTGATTACATCCTTATAAATTTGATAGGGTTTATTTAGAGTAAGGATATCACCATCTAGTCTATTTAGAATAAACCGAACTACCTCCACATTGATGAAATGAGGGAATTCATTCCAGATGTCCATATTCTTGTGCTTCGCTCCTCCAAGCCTTTTCAATTCAATGGCAGACAATGGATTTCTTATATCCCTGATCTTTTGAGTACTATATTCATCCAAAGCTATTGATCCTTGGATATGCTTCATTTTTGTACTAAGTAGGGTTCTATTTATCACCAAATAGATATGAAATTGATAAGCAATAGACATACCTAGAGAATTCTCTGCTAAAATGACTTTCAATCCTTCAATTTTTTGCTAAACAGGTTCTTCAATTGTTCTCCTCTGGGGCACGGTGCCAAAATAGGGTTCCAAAATTCCCTCTTATAACTTCACTTACTTAACTTCCTGTCACATTAAATGTGTTGCCCTAGAAGTTTTAGTTATACTATAAACTCGGATAGCAAGTAAAGAATTCAACTTCAGACCTTCAAAATTTTAACCAAATCAACAAATAATTGTTGATACATTTTGAAAAATAATAACACAATTGTTGACAACATCAAATGATTCAGAGCTTACTATACATAGGGGGAGAATGGATTTTTCATGAGAAACTCCCCCTAGGCCTTTGGCCTGAAGTCAATTTCTAAAAGAATTACTGGAGGGAGCTTCTGTTACAAACTTATTTCCTTCATCAGATTCACTTTTCTTTACCCATGTCTTTTTCATCTAATCTCTTATCTCTTCTATAGATGCTTTTTCCTTTCCTTTTTTTTTTCTATCTATGAATTTCTCCCTTGATAAACTGGGCCTCTTTTATTCATGTTTTTGTTCCTATAGAATCTTGCAATGTGCCCAAGTTTTTTGCAATTGTAGCATATTGGATTTTTCTATCTATACCATCCATTCCATTGATTTCCTCTTGATCTGCATTGATTAGCAACATGTCCAAATCTTCCATAGGTATAACAATGAATGTTACTTGCACTGACAGACATACTTCTACATTCTAATGACTTATGACCAAACTTCTTGCATTTAAAACATTGACCAAAAAATGATGAGGTGCTAAAGTTTATCTTTCTTCTACACTGAGAAGCCATATGTCCAAATTTGATTACAAACAAAGCAATATCCATTAAATTTATGAGCATTAGGTTGTCTTACCAGAGGTCTTCTTCCTTTGTTCTTTTCAAGGTTCTTCTATTCAGATCCGAATCTCTCACCCTTCTCATAGCCAAGACCTCGCTTGTCATTTGTATCCTTTTTTCCTTTAGTTATCTCATCAAGCTTAGCAAAACTTATCCTAAACTTCTCCTTGAATTCATTTGCAGTAGTAAGATCATTTTTTAGAATAACTACTAGTCTCTCAATTTTTTTTTCATTGTTTCTAGATTGTTGCAGTTCAATCTCTAGTTGAATGAATCCATTATTAATTTTGTTGCATTCTTCATATTTTTCTTTCAAGGACTGGGCCAGATTCTCCTCTTTTTTCTTTCATTCTTCAGTCTCTTTGGTTAGCTTTATTGCCACAGATTCCATCTCAAGCTTTAGAGTAACATTGTCCTTAGCAATCTTTTCACATTCTTCAGTTATTTCTCTTAGGGTTTGATTCAGATGGACATCATTTGAACCTTTGCTTTCTTTTTGCTTCAACTGATCACATAGTTCCTTCCTCTTTTCCCTTAACTCATTTATTTTATTCTCCAGTGATTGAATGAATTTTTCGGCAGCCACAAGATTTTCTTTTATTTCCATGACCTCTGCTTTAGATTGATCAAGATCATCAAGTGTCACCATAAGCTACTATTGAAGACCACTAGCATCCATTGTAATTCAAGATCCACCTCAAGTTGTTAAACTTCAGAAGAGGAACCAACTCTGATAGCAATTGTTGGACACTAGGAACACTAAAAGGGGGGGTGAATCAATGTTTGAAAATATTTTATTCTCAAATTAGATCATAAACCATCAACAGTAATAATTAAACCCTAAATACCATTCACAACATATAAATAGAAGGAAGCATGCATACACATTAAAGAACACCATAACACCAAGATTTTACGTGGAAACCCTATTAGGGGAAAAACCACAATGGAGATTAATCCACAAATTATACTCTGTTAAAAGTATGATAAAAGGAGAATGCACTTGCATTCAGGCACATTTCCTAGAGCTCACTACTCAAAAGAGAAGGCTCCTTACCTTACAAAATATATTTGGTATTACAACAAAATGTTGAACTAAGAGTATAGCATCTACAAATGCTTGGAATCAGTTCCAATTAAGCAAATAATCAGATTTTGGATCTTTTATCCAATTCACACATCTGCTTTGCTATTCTCTCCTACAGAAACCCTTCTATAGCACAAACAAAACTCGCTCAATAGATCTTCTAAGATTAAACCATATAGTTTTTCTACACTTTTTCACACAAACTTACTTCACTCTTCATCTCAAAATGATTTTATGATCTCCTTTATATATCTGCTAACAAGAATTTTATTATATGTCAGCTTCAAAATGAAACTTAATATTCTTTCCCATGGCGGCTCAATCACTAATTAAAATTGATGTGTACCCTCACAAGTCAGCTAGACTATAGAAGGACCCAAATCAAAATTCCAAACATAAGAAATAGTTAAACACATACTCCTTATACATCTGTGAAACACCATACACAATAGGTTGGCCAGAATGAGAAAATAAATAGTAAATCATTTTACCAAATCTCTTAACTTGTAATTTGATTAAAGCAACACAAAAGAACTTTCTAGTAGGATAACATACATGCTAAACCAGCTTCCCTAGGGATCCACATCACATAATAGTGATTCGGTGAAGCATTCAGATCAACTTATCAATCAGATACCATGTACTTCATATTTTCTTTTAGTAGATTATAGACACTTACTTTTCTTGTCAATAGGAGAAACTTCAACATTGTGGACCATACTACTAACTCCAGCTGCCATCAATGACAACACAAGAAACCAAAAATAATCTCTCCAAGCCATATGCCAACAATCTCCCCCTTTGGCATTGATTTTTATTTGCATCTTTTGGCTCTCATAATTAAATGTTTCATAGAAAAGTTTAGCAGTTCATCATCATAATCCATTCATCTTGGTGGTGAACCCTATTTTCCTATGTTTCATTTTGGTTCACCTAACTCATTAAATATTACAATTTTCTAATTTTGAAGTCTTTCACTGTATCTTAGGTTAGATATTGAATTCATTTGCATTCCATTTACATTGAATTAAAATATAATTTATGGTTTCTTGCTTTGAATTCAAAACTTTCATCTCATCTAGGGTTTAGATTTGCATTTTTTTGCATTTTCTTCAATCCAAAAAAAATAAAAATAAATCAGTGATTTTGTGCATATCATTTAGATCTCATAATCTTGCATTCATAAATTAGAACAAAATTTCATTTCAAAGTAGGCCTTTGCATTCATCATTTCATTGTATTTTCACATTGCATTTTTGGAAAATATGAAACTAGAAGTTACTGTCTCAGACCTGGAACTGAAAGACATTACTGAAATCTTGAAAATCATTTAAAAACAATTTCAAAACCCTAATCAAGGACCCATTCCCCTTTACTAGGGAATGAGTCCCTAATCAGGTCAAACCTGAACTCTTTGGAATATGAAAAAGCAATAAAAATCACTCTAAAATCAGTAAAAAACATCTCAAAAATACCTAACCAGGACCCATTTTCCCTTACTGGAAAATGAGTCCCTGTTAGCTACTGATCTGCATTTTTTAGAAATTGAAATCTCAATTTTAGGCTTTTGTTTGCTACCATTACTTTCCTATTTCAGTTTTCTGATTTATTGTTTCATCAAATTTATTGCATATAGCTTAAATTGCTTCATTTGGTGCATTTTCAAAATCCAAAATTTTCATTTACAACATTTCATTTTCATTTTATTGCATTGTGTAATTAGTAAATTCTATTACTTACAATATAAAAATTGCATTTCATTCTAGGTTATTGCATTGCCCATTTTACATTTTAGGGTTTGCACACTAGGGTTGTAAAACTTGTATCAGCTTTACAACTTGGTATCCTATTAGCAACACTATTGTAAGATGAAGTTTGAAGCTCATTTCATCCCATGATATCTCACTCTTTGTGGATCTTGGGTTTTCTAACTCTCTTTCTAATAGTGTTGATAATCAAGCCTCCATGACTCATAGTTTGCATACTTCATTTCCTGTGACTTCACCTCCTACAACCAATGTGCTTAATGTCAACAACACCATCCCTACCATCCCTAGTTCCACTCAAGCTTTGGGTCTACTCAAATCCAAGGCAGAATTCCAATTTCATCCTCCACGATACCAATGTCCATTCCTATATACAATAGTACTCAACCTACCACAACCTTTCAACCTACAACGACCCTCCAACCTACAATAACCATTCAACCTACAACAACCTTTCAACCAACCATAATAGTCATACCTACTAGCACTATATACACTTCCTTAGGTATTCCCGCGTGAATCCCTTCTACCATTTCCCCTTCAAATACAATAACTCCTCAATGATCCACCTTCACCAACCTACAATTCACTAGCTCTCTGCATACATACACTACACCACCTTATTTCCCTCAACATTAAAACCAAAATGATCCTATCCTTAAGTCACTTTTTCAAACTATGACATCCCTCCAACAACATGTCGCAACATTACAACAAAACAACAACAATTAACCTTTACAATACATCAAATCCAACCCACTATCCTTTGAAATATTAAGAGAACAAATACCACAAGGTATAAAAGTTCCTCAATTTTAGAAATATGGTAGGAAAGGAGATCCTATTAGCCATGTTTTTTCTTTTAAGACCTTGCGTAGTGATTTCATCTTTGAAGATAAACTATTGGCTAAGTTATTCCCTAGGTCCTTGAAGGATACTGCTTTAGAGTGGTTCTCTTCTTTACCGAATAATTCAATTGGTTCATTCAATGAACTTTTTTATTCCTTTCACAACCACTTCCATATTCATATGCATCCCAAGATGACCCTTGTTGATTTAATGACATGCAAACAAAAAGAGGATGAGAAAGTGATTGATTTCATAGCAAGATACCAAACACTTTATTCACACGTAAACATTAAAATTCCTGACGTCAACCTTCAATGAATGTTTATCACCAACTTACAAAGAAAACTTCAAAGTAAACTTGAAATGTTGAGATTCCCATCCTTCACACAATTATGCACACCCCTTCATGATTATCAAAAATTGACTTGCGATCGTGATGTGAAAAATCCCCCTAGTCATCCTAAAAATTTAGAATCCACAACTCGAAACAATTAGGAACCCTTCAAGAAATAGAATAAGGGATTTTTACAACTAAATTCCCCTCAAAAAAGTCAACAAACTAATAACCAAGTGGCTACTATAAAGACAATAACTCCTTTCGGGGAGAGGGATAGGGAGTTCACTCCTTTACTCGATACCCTTCATAATATCATGTTGTAGCTTATTGACAAGAACATACTTATGTTACCTCCTATTAGAGAATGTGGCCCTAATATACCATTGCCTAGAGGCTTTTGAAAAAATGCTATTGAATACTATAAGCATCTTAAACAACTTGTGCAAGACCTTATTAACAATAATCAAATTCAAATTAGAGGTGTGAATGATCAAGGTAATGAGTCTATAGCTCCTCCTAATAAAAATTTTCAAATCTTTACAAATCCCATGCCTAAGCACACTATTTCATTTCTCAAAGATAGTGAAACTAAGAAATGATGTGATGAATGTTGACATGGATGATGACAATATGGATACTATTGAACAACGTCTCATGGATACTATTGTAGCATTTATCGAAACTAGAACTCGTAAGGGCTCAACTAAAAAGCCTCTTGATATTTATTTCTCACAAAATGACATACTTAAATGTGCCCCTGATGGTCCTCTTTACATAGCTGGCCAAATCAAAGATAATCCCACTAATGGGATACTAATTGATCCCATTTGTGGAGAGAATGTGATCAATGAAGAATTCCTATTTTTGCATGAACTATATCAAGAAACATATGACAAACCAAAAGTATGGATCAAGATGCATAATGGGTTTTCTTGCCCTGCGATAGGCTCAATAGTTCTCCCTTTAAAAGTTGGACTGAAAACATTATTTTTCTCATTTACCATCATTACACAATCGGGCCGATTTCGTGTGAAGCTAGGCTATCCATGGCTTTGCTCCATGAATTTCAACCCTTTGGTTGTGTATGAATTTCTAAAGTTTCCATTTGGAAATGAAATCTTTACTATGCATTATAGTGGATTTAATCCTAGGTTGGCTCTAGGGAATTTTTAATTAGATTTATTTTGGCTCAAACCTATGGAACTTATCAAGCCTTGTGAGGATTTCTTTTTCAAATCATATCAAAATTTCAATGCAAAGAAAATAGCATAATTATCCCTTCAAAACATGCCTCAACCTATGACTAACACACCTATCCTTGATGAAAAAATGATTGAATTGAAAGCCCTTCTAAACATCCAAGAACAACCCATAGAAAAATATCCTACTATTTCCTACAAGAGACCGCGAGATAGTAAAAAAAATCTCATTGTCCATCCTAGAGTCAAAAAAGTTTACAAAGTCAAAGAGAAAGTGGTTGAACAACCTCCTATTGTTTCTTTTATTCCTCCCAAGGAAGAGAAGAAACATATGATTAACAAACCTGCTCTTACACAAACACAAACTAACAATAGGTTGAAACACAATTGAAGTGTTAGAGAGCATTGGCATAGACATTGTATTATTTATCATAGATTACAAATAAAAGAAGACAAGAAAAACATAGAAAATAAAAATCCAAACCTACCTGAATCAATGTATGATGAATCTATACCTTTTTCGCAGCTTAAATAAGAACATTTCATGGACATTGTCATTCAACCTCCAATTGTGATTAGCTTAGATGATGGCATTGACATTGAAAAGATTGATGAAGAAATGCATGATGAACATGAATACATTATTTTCTTCTTGTATGATGTTAAATGAAAAATCTCCTAGAAAGAGTATTGAACTTGGTGCTTCCCCTAGTTTGGTACTTGCTCTTGTCCCTTTGGCTATTTTTCTGCCTTCCATTTATATAGGCTGAGATTAGGATGTGGATGACTTGCTTTAGGTTGAATCTCATGTTCCTTACTATTATTTTGCTTTCTCATGTTTCTTTATGTGATTGCATGTGTGTAATGTGATCACCCATGATGTTTCATTTGATATATCTCTTTATTTTTGTGCATTCCTCTATATGTACCTTCATTCTTCTATATGTCGTAAGCATTTTTCATTTGTCTTGTGTTTTTATTTTGGGGATGTCGTAAGGCATCGAGACATTTAGGTCTCTTCCATGTTGACCCAAAAGCTTTTCTTTTATCTTTTTCATTTGTCTTTTGTCTTCCTTTTGGGGATGACAAGGCGTCAAGAGATTCAGGTATTTTTCATGTTGACCCAAAAGGATTTTTCTTTGTTTTTGCTCTCTTTATGTCATTCTTCCAGTTCTATGAGTATTTGGGAATGATGATAGTTCCATGATCTATTACAAAATTTTAGCAAGAATCCATAGATCCCTTATGTATTTGTGGGGACAACCCTTCCTTCCTATTTCATGAGACAACTTATTTCAAAAACATATCACTTGGCATAGGGTTTTTCGAGGAAAGCTCTCATATCTTGGGAGAAAAAATTGGCTATTTTAAAGAAATTTCTCACAGCGATGGTGTAGCAACCGCTTTAAAGTGGGGGCATACATCGATAACATCTTTCAACATATTTCATGGTTTGATTTTATTTTTTATTGTGGCATGTCCTTTTCTTAGTGGTGTCATTGGGTTTGATAATCTCCAAGAGTGTGATATTTCTAATCATACGATCTCCCTTCATGTCATGATGTGAATGAGGTATCCCATAAGTGGCGATTTGATATCCTAGACTTGTCCTCTCTTGGAGACATTAGGCATAATGTTCCCTAAGAAGAAGACCCTACATGAATAAAGCAAAATCCCCTTTAACAATTTTTTTTTATAGACATGACATTCATTTACAAAAAGCATTGCATTTCAGTTCCTTATTGAAGTTATCGGGAGAATAGCTTTGGTATGGTTAGTATGATGAGAAGCTAACACACTGAAATGAATTTCTCATTATACGGTGAGAAGCTGACACATTGGCATGCCTTTCTCACTAAACCACCTCGTTGGGATAACTCACCTAGTGGACAGACTGAGGTTCCACTAGCCCAAAGTGAGCAACACATATCTTAGGACAACTCACCTAGTGGAAAGACTAAGGCTCCACTACCCCAGAGTGAGCAGTGTATGTTATGAACAAATATCCATGTTCCACATTGCATTGAAATGGTTGTGCTTGATCCTTTTATTTTTCTTTATTTTTTTTGGCCTTTGACAGGGTATGATCATGTATCTTTGTTATTTATGCATACTTAAGTGTCTTGAATGTCAACTTTAGTGTGAGTTTGACATGGGGTCATCCTCTCACCAAAGTGGGGGAAAAATGTAGTAACAGAAAAAGTTTCCCTTTTCCTTAGTTTGGAAATAATTTTCATTGAATTAACCTAATTGTGCCTTGGTTTAGTGTTGTAATGTGTTGTACACATTCACATTGATTGTGGGCCCATTTTTATTAAAATGTACCTAATATGCACCTTATTTAAGGTGTTGTAAAGTGTTGTAACACACTTTCACACTTATATAGGGTATCATTAATTAATTGTGGTTAATTAGAGTTAATTAGCCCCTTTAATTCAAATTCAAGCACTCTTAATTATATTTTATGAGAGATCAATCCTAACACCCAATATTCAAATTGTAAAACATTTAATTTTGAAAATTTGAGGTCCTAGAAAATGGTGCTAGGACCCATTCGCCCTAAGTGGAAAATGGGCCCTCCCTCTATAGGACTCCCCTTTCTTTGCATATTTGACATGGGTTTTTAATGTTATTCCACCCCCCAAAGGTAAGGTCTTGGTAACTTGTGCTAGGACCCATTCGCCCTAGGTGGAAAATGGGTCCTCCCTTAATAAGGACCCCCTTTTTGAATTTAATTATGATAGTATTTCAATAATATTCATTTCTAGATCTAGTGTCGACTTGAATTTTTTGAATTGTGAAATTAATCTCTATATTTAGTATAAATAAGAGGTTAATTCACATAGTTTCATCCTAGACTTTCAAGTATTCATGCATATAGCATGTTTTAGTTCACAATAATTTAGAAGAACAATTCAAGGTCATTTCATCATGTCTAAGGCATAAAGCATTCAAGCATGTTGTTGAGCTAAGATAGTATTGAAGATCTACTTGCAAGCATTGTTTCACATCATATTTGAGATCAAGATCTACATTCTTCATGGCCACTTCATGTTAGATTGTATATTTATACTCCAAGGAAACTTTCAAGGTATCAACATTGCATATTTCATGTTTCATGCTTCAATTTTATTATTACATCATTTGGTTTAATTACCTAAAAGAGGTTTGACTTAGGAAAACCCCCATTCACTAACAATGAACAAGTTTTTCTTCCCTTGAATGTGTGTTTGTAGATTTATAGGTTGAAGATTAATTGGATTGGGGAAGAATTTTAGAACAAAATTATAAAATTTGTCAAGTTGCAAAGTTGACCTTCATAGTGCAAGAAGATGGAATTGAAGCTACATAATTTATTACAAGCTTTCGAGAGCTAACAACCGAGGATCTAAGAGTGCAAATATCAAGGAAAATAACCTAGATCTTACTTTTAGGAACTCTAATAGGGATCTATTCACCACTAAAGGTGAATGAGTCCTTTGTGCCCTAAAAATAGGCTTCTTGCAGTAAGGTACACATCATTTTAAGCTCTCAAAGCTTTCCTCATAGTTGCTATAACAATTAGGGTTAGTTTTTTATTGTCATTTGCATTTTTTGGCTCTCATAATTGAATGTCTCATAGAAAAATTTAGTGTTTCATCATCTTGATCCATTCATCTTGATGGTGAACCCTATTTTCCTATGTTTCACCTACAAAAAAACCATACATACTACAAACTTAAGGCACCAATTTATAGAAGAGCCAAAAGTGAGAATACAACTATGGTATCTATAAACGAGTGGTAAAAATACATGCAAAAACCACATGCCCCCTTAGTAGACAACTTATAAACTTAGTAAATTACAATAAATCATCACATGGGCTTCACATGGGTGCCTAGCCTATAGCCAATAGGAAATCGATAACTATAAGTGCTCCATAACTCCTGATAGTTAACATGAATAACATGTTAAAACTACCCAAACATGCAAGAGCATTCAACCATCATGAAACAACATGTAAGGGGTTTACTTTTCATCTCTCATTTAGATGACCAAGTAGAGGAATCTACATTTAAACTTTGTAACCACCACCAATAACTAAATTCTCCTTTATGAATGCAACAACAATTTTTCATAGGTAAATAACTATTAATTTTTTTTATCCCTCATGGCCTTAGGCATCCAAGTATACATTCCAAGGATCATGGAGACACACAAAAATGACTTAGGATTGCAAGTTTAATGTCACCTTATCCTAATATGAAGAAATGATAATGATACATAATGGGTACATATGCTACCTATGACACATAGGAATTAGGATAATTGTATCTATTATAGATTGAATTTTCACATATATAATTAAATAAATTATAACTTTGGTTATTCTACCTCGCACATCACCTCATATTTAGTCTCCTACTTCAAGACTCTTTTTATACACCTTAGCTAGTTAGCTATAGTATTTTAATTAGAAAGATACTCTAGGACAAGTTAAGTTACCTTTGCTTGTGATTTGAGTTAAAAATTCCAAATCCATAAGGTCGAGAAGTTTTCTTGGTGCCAAGGGTGTCAAATCTAGGAAGAATATGCATAAAACCTATATTTTGGTTGGGAAATTGAGGACCAATTATTGAGGTGGTGAGACCTCCTTCACTTCTATTTTTGCAAGACCAAGGGGGTTTCCCTAGGGTGCTAGATTAACTAATGTAATTGTGATTCAACACTTGCCTCACAATAAACCAATCCACTACATAATGTATCCCAATATTGGTGTCACAATATACCTATGTGTTGGTTTGGAAATACAAGGCTTATGCACCTCTAATAGAATAAAATTTATTAGACATTAGATATAATGAAAAATATATATCCCCTTACAATTTGTGTATCTCTAATGCCTAAATGTTACAAAATAACTTTACCACAATTAAAAATAAAGTGAATTTAAGTTTTTTATTTAGGTGTGGGGTGATGATAAATGGAGAGATGAAGCCAATAGTATATTGTCATATTTATCTATCTTGGAAAAAAGTCTATGAGTTCATTCAAAAGATGTAATAACTAAAACTAAGGTGATGACTTAACTAAGCCACCACAAAATACTATATCTTTCAAAATGCATAAGCAATCTAAGAAAACAATAAATGGTTGTAGAACATTAAGTATAATTAACAATCCTTGAGAATACCCATATATTTCCTTCATTATGTTGGAAAGATACCTTACAAAGGCTTTACAAGGATTTACAATCTTCTAGTTGATCAACTTGATAAGAAATTTCCAAAATAATATACCATACACAAGGATACACTAAACTAAGGTTTATAATACCTTTAATAATTCAATCTACAAATTTTATGTGTTTATTACAAATTTGGGACAAACCCAAGTCATTACAATATCAAATTACCTTTACTCTGAACTGGAAATTGAAATCCTAAGGCTTCCCATGACTGTCTTTGTTCTATTGTTTCTATAATTGTTCCTCTTTTTTCTTCTTCTCTTATTTTCCAATACTTATAAAATGAAAATGAAAGCATATATACCCATAATAGGTCAAAATCAAGGGATAATGTATATATCTAACTTGCAATATCTCAAACTATAGGTCAACACAAGAATGTCTTTGTATCATAGATTTTAATAATTTTCACATAAATTTACCATAAATCATGTGCTAGGACAAGGAAAACTCTTAAGAAATCCACTATAAAATGTGTTGGAGATGTTTTTCTATCAAAATAGGTATGCAAATAATAACTAATGTACATGAGCACTATTTTTCCTATTAGATCCATGCCAAAATGCATTTAATTTATTTACTGCTCCCTCAAATAAAATATGGTAGTTGTAAGCATTAATGGCATTACAAAGGGGTAGGTGGAAGAATTTGTTCCTTTTAGAGCTTCTTGTTGTTGGTGTAATTAATTATTTAACTACACTTTAGCATAAGTTTACTTAGGAATATTCTATTTCCTAGGTTAATTATTATCCTTATCTTGTTGAGGTGTCTTTTTGCTCATAATAGGATTAGGGTTGTCCATGTCTTGCTTTTTGCATGATTGTCTTTTTGAAGGCTTTTGTATTATTTGTAAGACAATTTCTTTCAATATAATGATGCTGATTTTTGCTTGCACAAACTTGCTCTGAGAGTTTAAAGAACATCTTTAATTTTTGTTCTGAATATTTGTTGCATGTGATAGGTGATTGCTTGCACGTGATTCTTGGGGACTGTGAAGTTGGTTTTTCAACTTCTACATGGTATCAGAGCTCCAGACCTGTTGCTTCCTATTTGTGTTTTTTGAAGATATTCTCTCACAACATCTTTTTCTGTGCAAGGGTTTGAAGCCATTTTTCATTTTTGCTTCAGAAATCTAGCTTCCACTCAGTTGTAGGAAAAATAATTTCTAGATTTTGTAGCCAGAGTCAAAATCTGAACTAGGTATCTTTTTAGATTTTTGACATCTTGTATGGATTTGGAGAAAACTATTGTTAAAAAATCGGCGCACACCATTTTTCTCTTGGCTGAATGTTTAAAAAAATTATTTTTTCATCTTCTGCTTGCTGGATCAAAAACGATTTTTGGGTTTTGTTCTTTGCTTAAAAATATTTTTGGGTTTCTATTTTTGTCCACTCATTGTGAACAGATTTTGTAGAAATCAAATCAAAAGTAAACTTTTTTTTGCTAGAAAACTCATTTTTTGTAGGCTGAATTAAGTTTTTTTGAAAAAATCACAACTTTTGGCCATGGTGTCAGATTTTTGAAAATGATATATCATCAAAAAGTTGGTTCCGACCTCTACATAGATTTGAGGTCCCTTTTTTCATCATGGAGGCAGATGTGAACATTGGTTTGTGCATGCACTCAGATTTGTTTTCATGCACTAGGTTTACATTTTCTCTGTAGTTTATGCATGTTTTGCATTCTCTCATTTTGCAATCATTGGGTATTGTAATAAATTAAATGATATAAAGTTCCATCAAGGAGACTTTCTTGCATAATAATCTGATTAAATTGTGCATGCACTTTGATCTCCATATCCATCTTGATTTGATAATAGCTCGCATGGGTTTTTTTGTTTCCTAGTTTCTTTTGGCCACTTTTTTGCTCATTGTTTGACACATATCAGATTCATCAGTTCACACTTTAGATTGGGAGTTTATGGTTATTGATTCACATTGGTTCCAATCCTTCTCATTTTGAGGGCCATGTTTTTATGGTTAATGTTCCAGAGTCTTTATGGTACTCATTCCCATGGAAGATTTTTAGTCATAGTTTGGCATCGGCATCGAGATACAGGTTTCTAGATTTTGTCATCATCTCATCTACTATTGCTTCACAAATTCCAGGGTTGTTCCAGTTTGTGAGTTTTTCAGTGTTACGTGGCATCGAGTCTGCTGTCACATTATTATGATTCTGTTTTTGGTTTCAATTGTAGACAAAAGTATCTTTCCTTGCTTGTCAGATTGTAGTTCCAGTGTTACTCCAGAATGTTCTTCCAGTGCTTCTTTGCAACAATCATCTCATTGTAGGGGGGTTTTTGTCACATTGGGTTTTCCTTCTCTACCTCATCATTGCATTTGTAAATGAGTACCTGATTAGGCCTTGTTGTTGGGACTCATCTCTTGCATAATAATTTGCTTCTCCCTAAGTTGCACTTATGGGGGGGTGTTGGTGTAATTAATTATTTAATTACACTTTAGCATAAGTTTACTTAGGAATATTCTATTTCCTAGGTTAATTATTATCCTTATCTTTTTGAGTTGTCTTTTTGCTCAATATAGGATTAGGGTTGTGCATGTCTTGTTTTTTGCATGATTTCCTTTTTGAAGGCTTTTGTATTATTTGTAAGACAATTTCTTTCAATATAATGATGCTTATTTTTGCTTGCACAAACTTGCTCAGAGAGTTTAAAGAAAATCTTTAATTTTTGTTTTGAATATCTGTTGCATGTGATAGGTGATTGTTTGCAGGTAATTCTTGGGGACTGTGAAGTTGGTTTTTCAACTTCTACACTTGTAGCTTAGTAGCGAGGTATCAAGTTATTTATTATCACCTTGAACATTGGTCTTAGGATGTACTCATTAAATCCTCCAATTCCTTTGCATATAGCCATCAGACGTTGGGCCTTGGGTTTCCTTCATACCATCTACCATTTATCAATGGGATGAGAACATGATATATCCTAATATTATAATAAAATGATCACACTGGAAAAGATGGGATTTTGGACTATGGGAGAGGGACCCATAGTAGGGCACCCTAACTTTTGAGGCCCATGTGGACTAAAAAATAAAGAAAAAATCCCAATGTGTTACCTTGCCGCTTGTGCATCTATCAGTTTTATTTTTTTTAATTTTGAGCACCCTACCACCTGTCACACACTGATTCATCCATGGTGTTCCTTACAAGCCAATTTTGGCCTCCACTTGATAGTGGAACCCATTTTCCTCCATTGTCAACATATAAATCTAAGTGTGTTGGATCAAAAAAATGCACGGCTTCTGACCACTTCACCACCCCAAACAACTAGTTGAGAGAATTAATCACTCACTGCCTCCTTTGCTACCTCCACTGAGAAAATTTCCTTACACATCCCTTTGCATTTACTTGGCCTAAAAAGCATGTAAATCAGAGATCAAGGTTCATTTAATTCTCCAAATTATCGTATATCTCACTCATTGTCATTCCTTTTATTTTTATTTATTCTAGAGTGTTCATTTGGTTATGCACCCATACTGGTTCGACTCTCCATGTTTCATTATTTAGCTCTGCATGCTTCATTTTTTGGATCTACACTCTCAAAATATCCCTTTCTCTTTTAGGTGAGCTTTTTAACCCACTCGACATGTACCATTGTCTTTCATTTTGACGGTATTCTTCCATGCACTTATATCATTATGTTATTTGTTACACAAACTTTTATTGTGCAAATTTCTCTTTGAAAAGATTAATATGATTAAATATGGAGAGGGTTTCACTTGTTTTCATTTTTTTTATAGTCGTCCATGCACTCGTAACCTTCTATTCTTCATTGCATGAAATTTTACTCTACATTTTTATTTTAATATTTGTGTCCTACTACGAAATATGAAAAGGGTTTCATTGTTTTGACATCAAATATGAAAGGGTTTAACTGTTTTTTCATTTTTATTTCATTGTTACAACAAAATATGGAAAGGCTTGACTGGTTTTCTGCCATGCACTTCTATTCATGTGTTTTTCATCACACAAAATTTATATTTTTAATTTGCTTTTAATATTTGTTTGTTATTCTAAAATTTTGAAAATGGTTTCAATGGTTTTCGTTTCAAAGATATTCTACCATGCATAGGTATTAATGTGTTCTTCATTGCACAATAATTCACACTGCAAATTCCTTTTTATATTTGACTATTAATATGAAATATAGAAAGGGTTTGATTGTTTCTCATTTCAAGGGTTTTCTTCCATGCACTTCTATTTGTGTATTCATCATTTCACAAAATTTAACTCTATAATTTTCTTTTAATATTCATTTGTTATTCTGAAATATGAAAATGGTTTTACTGGTTTTCATTTTGAAGATATTTTTCCATGTAATGGTATTATTTTTTCTTTGTGCAAAATAGTTCACTCTAAAATTTTATTTTTATATTTTATTGTTACTATGAAATATGGAAAGGGTTTCACCAGTTCTCATTATCGAACATTCAAAATACTAAGAGGGGGGGTGAATTATTATTCTATAACTTTTTGGACACAAAAAATTCAATCACTAAACCATATTAACTAAAATATGAAATAAATGCACGAATCATCCATAAAGCCACAAAACACACGAACAATAGGATTTTTACGTGGAAAACCCAAAATGAGAAAAACCATGGTGAGGGTTCGCTCATAATATATTATATCTAATATAGTATATTACAAAGGCTCACTGCTAAGACACGTTATCCTTATAAGACTCATGACCAGAGTTAAGTATAATATAAAAATGTGGCTCACTGCCAAGATGTGAACTGATGCAAAGTGCACCTCTCTTGTGCTTTATTTTAGTTCCTTTGAAGCTCTAAATATGAATCACTACTCTGCTTAGTAGTCACTCAAAAACTGTACTCTAATTCTAGACTCTTGTCATTGAATTCACATGTTCACATCACACAACACCACTCACACTTGATATGTTATTTTTGCTCACTCATCTCAACTATCACACACCCACACTATCAATTCCAAATTATCTCATATATATACCCAAATACATTTGCACATATCATTAGGTCGGCCTAATTATATGTAAACAAAATGATCCAAAATAGCTTTTTTCAGCACCACACAAGATCCAAAATCATCTTCACACACAAATAAGCCATGTAATACTTAATTTAGGTTGGCATGGGCCCAAGATAGACCCAACTTAATTTAGGAAGGAATGGGCCCAAAATAGACCCAACTAACATCTACAATGTATATTTAATCTTCTCAACACATATCATGCATTAGGTCGGCTAGGAATAGGACCTAATCACAAAAACTTCCAATCATACACACGCTTCCCAAAATATGTACCTTCCATATTTGCCATTTCTTCAATTTCTCATTTTTATGACATCAATGAGACTAAATTTAGAACCACACCACCAAAACATTCTTCTCAAGAAAATGTGGAATCTCGCACATTGGCATGTTGAACAAAGAGATGACAGTGATATACAGAGTTGAAATCTGTCATTGATATCTTCTAGTACACTTTGCAAAACTTCTCAAGATCTTGAATATAGCTATATAGGCCTATCATAATGATATGATTAAAGGCATATAGTTATACTTCTTCTTGTGGTGAAGTGTAGATCCAAAAATTAACGCACTAAACCATAACACCATCAGCAAAAAACACTTAGTCAAATTACTAATAGATCAACTTTCTGGTATAGCTAGTATTGTACAAATAACACCCAAAAATGCTTACCCACTATGTTGGAATCAATAACAACACAGGACTAGATGAATCAACCTATGCATGTTCACCTCATGCTTATGTTTTCAAGCTACATCAACAATGATAGACTTCCAAACTTCCAACAATCTCCCCTTTGGTCATTGATGGAAACATGCATGTCAAAAACATTTTCCATATCATGAATAAAAACTCATTTCTTCCTAACCTTAACTCCCCCTTTCAAAATTAACCTTGACTTTCAAACAAGAGTTTTCCAACCATCCAAAATGTATTAGCATAAAAATATTTTTCCTTCCTATTATCTCTCACATTTTCTCTCCCCCTTTGACATCAATGGAAAAGGTCATGTGCAGGGGTCCTATATATTTCCCTTAGATATATTTATGTATGCATCATCAAAAAATTAATTAATAGAAAATATAAGAACATATGAACTTGAAGATGAAGAACCCTTGAGATTTTTTAGAGTGTCCTACCAAGTAGACTTTCCTTCTTCCCAACTACTTTTTGCACCCACAAGAATCTTGTATAATAGTTCCATCTTTGTTAGAGACTCTATTCCTTCTTCCATAGTGTTGGGGTTGATATTATCTACATTGATAGATTGTTAGCACTAGAAAGGGCACTAGATATAGGAGTGTTCCTTATTTTTACTATGTCCCTTAGTGCCACATTGTTTTATTCTCTTTGTTCTCTGATTCTATATGGTAAAGAAATTATATTGTAGTTGCATTATGTAAGACCATTTCTGATTGTTCTTGTCATATGTCAGACTATAAAAATTTGCTTGAGTGCTTAACCAAATTTCATTCTAACTCATTTCATTCTTTGTATCTTGTGTCTAGTTAGACCAACTAAAATAGTATGATATTAAGTCTTGCGCTTCTCCTTCACAAGATTAAACATCTTTTAATTCCTTTACGACTCTGTGACGTGCATCTGCACATTTCCTTTTCATATCTTCAAGATTTTCCTCTACAGTCCTTGCTTCTGACTCATTTCTAGTCTATTCTTTTAGTCTGGAGATGTATGCTTTCAATGAATCAACCATACTCCTAAAATTTTCCAAAGTGGACATTAATGTATTGATGCTTGCATCAGGGATTAGTCCTTGTAAATATTTTAATGCTTCATCCAAGTCTTGTGTATTTTCACTTTCATGCTCATGTTGGGTTACAACAAATTGACTTCCTTCTTGTTATGTAACCTCTTGCTTAATAGAAACACCTTTTTTTCTTACCTATTCTTCTTGAACTACCAGAGGCTTCAGACATATACCTTTCCTCTAAACCCATTCTATTGGGGTCCTTAAGGCTTCCTAGAAGTACTTCTACATACTAAATAGCTTCTTCCTCATTCACTTCATAATCTAACTTAGAAATCCACACGAGTCCAGGATCAATTTCTTCTATGTAGCAAAAATCAGTAGAGACAAGGAAATTGATGTCATCGGAGAATCTATCCACCACACTCTATGGTATTCTTATTCTCCTATTTATCCTCATCTGAAACATCCCAAAGAATGTTGCAAGAGCATCTTCTTGAGTTTTCTGATCCACCAAGATTTATCATAAGATTTCTTATTTGATGTGCTACTAGTTCTAAATTTTTCCATTCCACTTTTCCAATTACTAGTATCTCCTTCATGAAGTAGAGAAGTAAGAAAACTATCAAAGTTTTGTACCTGAATGTAGTCTTTTATTTATTTTTTATTTCTTTCAAATTCTTCATCAAGTGCTATCGAAGTAGTTCACAAAGATCATTATCTACACCATTCTCAATCATGTCAAATGCAATGTGAGCAGTAGTAGAACAAACTGTATAGCCATCATTAGGTAGGAAAATTTTATGTCCAATAAGCATTGTGTCATATCAAATAATCAGATTTCCAAATGTACTCAAGATGAGTTCCTTTCCTTGGATAGTTGCACTAGTCTTTTCAATTGTTTCTTACAATCCAAAAGCCAAAACATGATGAAATTTTGGAATCAGATGCTTCTATCAACCAAAAAAATAATGTTAGAAGCATACAGTAAAATGTTCATTAGCGGACCAGTGCAGACCCAAAAAACTAAATGCTCTATTACACATACTTAATAGAATTGACAATTAGTCAATTTTCCAACACAACTAAATTCTCCAAATCAAATTATCTTTCACAAACATTCCAAAACATGTTAAAACCAACCAAATGATCTGCACCAAAGTTTTCTTATCGAGTACAATGTTGAAATTAATGACAACACTACAACACATAATAGTATAGCTTTGTGCTTATCCCTCATGCTCATGTTTCCAACAACAACATCAATGACATTATTCCAACATTTCTTATAATGTGTCTTAGCATTTTCTATCCTCTTCTATTCATTGTATTTGTTTTATTCCTATGGACCAAATTGGGCCTTTCACGAAAACTAATATATAAATTAAATTAAATTATGATAAAGAATGACACATCTAAAACAATTCACAACTAGGGCTCTAATGAATTGACATTCATTTAAGGTATTATTCTATGAAAATATTTAGATGAAATCCCACAAGAATTATATTTGTGACCTATAAGAGTGAATAGGGGGAGGGTGGTCTCCATGGATTTTATCTCTTCTCATAGAAAGTGTATTAGCTATGTCCATATTATGTGCATGGGAAACAAAATTTGGTCTAAGATTTAAGGGTAAAAGTACAAATCTATCACACTTTATAAGGGAATCAGCCAACAACAAAATAATTCTGAAATTCGACCACATAAAAGTGGTCTTTATGTTTTGAATTTTGAAATGATGTGAACTAATGAAAGGTAGAACTTTTGATGAAGTTTATTTCTATAATTTTTTAGATTTAAAAAAAATTGTTTTAATTATTTGTTATCAATTTAAGAATAGATTTTGGAATGCTGAAAATTCTAGAAAAAAGTGACTTCACAGGCCGTCAAAAAAACAAATTGAAAAAAAAATCATTTATCCATAATTTTTCTCTCCAAATAGGTAACTTCAATATTTTGTGCATGAAAAAAAAAATCAAATTTTGATGTATATTTTTCTCGTAACAAATGTTTTAAAGTCAAACTTGTCAGAATTTGATAATTTTCACGGGACGTCAACTATTGTCTATTTTTTTAATCATTTTCAAAAAAAAATTATACCCTTTTGAAGAAGACTCTCTCCTCTTGTGCCCCATATATTTAAAATAAAATATTAATATGTTTTACTACTTTTTAAAAATTTCTAATCAACCTCTTTTTTAACTTTGACAACCTACTTGCATTATTTTTAAAATAAAATATATTAAAACTAATCAAAATAATTAAAAAACTGCATATTTGCATTCATCACTCAGAGCTCTACAAAAGGGTATTTTTATTTTTTGGAGAAAAATCAATCTGATTGGAGAAATACTCTGCTAAAGTTGAATGTTATAGAAAATTCTGAAAAAAGGTAAGTTGGTTGCCAAGTAGGAAGCCAACTAGACATGCTCAGTTGAGCCTGTTTCGACTGAGCATGTTTTGGTCAAAACCTGCTCAGCCAAGCATTTCTTGGTCGAAACCTGTTTGACTGAGATATAACCAAACGACAGGTGCTTAGTCAAAAAGGGTCAATAAAAATAAATTTTATTTAAGGGTGATCCCATAATACTAGTTTACAATTTTTGGCCAAACTAGACACTGAATTGATTTTTTCTAACTAAATCTTCACTTTTAGACACCTATAGTAGCTAAATCGTGAGGAATTTGAAGATGACACAAACTAGTGATTTGTGACATTTTTTCTATAGATTCTAATTTATTTATTTTTGAATTTTTTGGAATCAAATTAAAATTCTTTTTCCATCTCCTTCAAAAATTAGTTTTCTTCATTAAACACCATTTTTAAGGAGTGACACTCACCGTATAACACAACTTTTCTTCATGAAGGATAAAATTCTAATTTTTTTGAATTTAGATTTTTAACTATGATATCTTGTGCTTTCAATTGATTTCATAGTGTTTTATTGAATATTTTTCCTTAATCAAGTTTTGAAGTCAAACCAATTATAATTGAGACATAAGCAGACTGTATAACACAATTTTTTTTGTATGTATCGAAATTCAAATTTTTTTTGTTCGATCAAGGACTTCAATATCTGGTGCACTCATATATTTAAAAAAAAATGATAATCTTTTATTTTTCCATGTGTAGAACAAAGAATTGTATTTTCAGTGAAAAACCTACATCACCAGAAATAAAAAATAAACATAATAATTTAATTTAATTTAATTTAAATTATAATTTTTTGGAAGCTTATAATAAGGAATACATACTTACCAAAAAATAATTTTAAATTAATTCATTTGATCCCCCAAAAGGTAAATCAAAAGTGGATTTTTATCAACATTTTGATAGGTGTAAAGGAGACTCTATTATAGGTATGGTTTAAAACTAGCAGGGTTCTATCTAAGGGGGCTTGGTCTAAGGTGGTTTGATAAAATCCTCTTCAATTGGAATCCTTTAAATGGAAATTTTCAAGGCTTAAATCATTATATTTTATAAAAATATGTGATTTTAGCAAAAATCAATATCTCCCAAAAAGTGTAAACCACTATTATGGAAGCACCTTTAATTTTCAATTTTTTCAATTAAAAAAAAATCACTAAAATACATATTTCAACCAAGAAAGGCTTATTTCGACAAAATAAGGTTTATTTTGACAATTTAGAAGACTTATTTCGACAAAAAGAAGGTTTATTTTGATAATTTAAAAGACTTATTTTGACAAAAGAATGTTTATTTCGATAATTTAGAAGACTTATTTTGACAAAAGAAAACATATTTTGGCAATAGGAGAGATATTTTTGAAGGTACATTGATCTTCAACTTATTTAATTGATTATGTCTCTATTTTCATGAATGCATTTGAAGTTTGTTTTCACTATTTTTCATTTGAATATGATTAAGAACTAGGGTTATTAGGTTGTGGTGTGCACATGTACAAAGACCCACAATTTTTTTGCATATTATGATGATATTCCTTCTACATATCATGATGATTAGATATGTCCATAGAGCCACATGCTATTTTTATATCCTTCCTTATTTTATACATTATCATGTGTTTCACATGATCACAAACTTCTCCCATAGCTCATGTGAGACCTATATCAATAAATTAAAGATATATACCTTGCATGATGCTTGGAATATGTAAATTGATTATATATTTTGTTATCCTAGATCATAAATGTGCATTCATGCTTCATCACCTTTTCTTAAATTACATGATGATATCGAGCTTACCCATGACAAAGAGAAACCACCTAATATGAGATATATATGAATTAAACTCTTAGATTTCATTATTATAGATCATCAATTCTATGTTCTTCCATTCTTGTTCTTACATCCTCCTTATGCCTATGTTTTATTCAATTTACTTTTTCCTTTACTTTTATTTCCAACTTGGACTTATCTTTTATCTATATATTATTTTTCTATTTTATGTTTTGCATGCTTATGTTTATTAGAATTTTGTTTAGTACTCAAGATTTTATGATATTTTCTATATAATTTTGGTTTCTCATGTTTCCTCATTAATTCTTAAATTTTCATGCATGTATTATGATACTTTTCAAGCATGTAACTTTTCCACAAATTATACTTTGACTTTTTTTTTATCCTATATATGTTCATGGACCACACTTTTATCTAGTTATCACATAGATTAGAGGGAATCATGCATTCCATTACATCTTATACCTTCATCATGTTACATCTTCATATTATGGGAATCATTTCTCTATCTAAACCATTCATTTTTGGCTCACTTGCACCTTTCTAGCTCTTCTAGGGTTTTTCACCTAAAAGGAGAGAGGTAGGACCAAAAATGCAAACTAGTTCATTCAAATTATGTTATGTACAATTTCGTCTAAGTTAAATAAAGTAAACTAAATGCAATTTAATGATCTAAATGACTAAATATGAATGAAAAACTAAGATTTATGCCATGTTTGAAAACACAGTGTTGTTTGCAAAAAGCTTGAAACAATGAACAAAAATGAAAACTAATCTAAAGAAAAGGTCGTTTCTCAAAATGTATGCACCTAGAAAACTATAGATGACAGGAAAAAAATCTAGAAAACTGATGAAACTTGAATCTAGGCTGACTGGGACTCATTCGCCACCTTGGTCGAATCAGTCCCAGATCAGGACTTTTTTGCATAGAATCTATTTTCTAATAGTCGGGGACCTGGAACTGCATCTAACTCAAATTTTCTCCTTAGGAGGGACTCATTCGCCATGCATGGTGAATCATTCCATTTTCAAATTTTTGCAATTTCAAACTTCAATCCTGCACCTTGACACCTATACAATAATTTTTAAAGGAAACCTGACTTTGGATCTTAGAAAATTCCTACAAAATGGCTCAAAATCATTTTTCTAATGGGGGGTTTGCCTTGGTAAAACCCCTAGTTGGGTAATTAAACCTTTAATGGAGAAAAATATGCTTAAAACCCCAGCCTTAGATGTATTAAAGACTAGGAAAGTCTAAATCATAACAAAAACCCTATTCTATTGATCTAGAATAAGTCATGCAAGATTGATCTATATAATCCAAGATCTCAACCCTAGAAACCTTACATCATACGAAAATAGGAATAAAATGACATGCAAATGATAAACAAACAAGATGCAAACCTTAATCTACAGATAGAATGAAAATGGAAGATGGAATCAATATGAAACCAAGTCCTTAGTTGTGATTTGCTAGCTAGTTGCACCTCTTCACCCTAGATTTTTTCATGATTCACCATAGGCATGTATCATAAATCCTCTGAAATGTTGAAACTTGACAAGAAAAGTGAGCTTCAAGACGTGCAAAAACCCTAGTTTGCTGCCCTAAAACTTCAACTTTTGCTAATGGAACTTGTTGTAGAAGACTTAACTTTATGAATTACTCTTGAGAAATGATAAAAGATAAGATGAAATGATAAAAAGATGTGTGAAATGACTTAAAATGAGTATTTTTAAGCAACCACACCTTATTTTCCCATTAATTATACCTAAGAGGATGACATTCACTAGAAATTAAAGTTAAATTGATTAAATTCCCACTTGAATTTGAATTTTCTCTCAAAGGGGACTCATTCGCCACCCTTGGTGAATGGGTCCCACCAGAGGGGACTCATTCACCCAAGGTGGTGAATGGATCTCACTATTACTATTTGAAGGCGGGTTTTCAGGATATGATCTAATTAAATGTTGTTTGTCAAGTTTTATATGATTTCTCAAGTAAAAATGGCCTCTAGATCAAAATTAATGGGTCTAAGGGGCCTATAAATATTTTTTTGAAAGGTGAATGATGTGAAGGGACTCAAAAGTGGGTCCAATTATGTGTGAAATTGTCTCTTTTCTCAAGAGGGTCCAATTTTATATGACACATTTAATCCCCACTTTAGCGCCCATATGACTCTATGTGCATATGTAAGCTAAAGGACTCTAAACGATGCACTTTACTACATAAAAGGATGCTCATTCAAAAAGATGGGAGAACGAAGCCCCCTAGTGTAGTTATTTGCATAACCACAACATTAGAAATTACATCCTACAAAACACATTCGTCAATTGCTCAAAACTCCTTTTATCTAGCTCCTAGGAATCTAATTCTAAGGTAGATGTATGCTCCCCATTGACTTCGCTTGCTTTACAGAGGTAGAATCAAGGTAGTAATCTAGCCACGTCAAATAAGAAACATCATATCATTGGGAATTTCCAAGTACCATGCCACATAACGATAGATGAATGATGATGTCGGGTGCGGAATCATGATTCCAATGCATCAAATGGGGTAAAAAATGGATTACCCTAGCTCCCGTTATGTTGATTTGAATAATATCTATAGTAGAAGTTCTTGAAAAGATGATAATCGTATGTGAATGTGTAAAATTAAAAAGAGATGTACAAAGTGATTAAAAGAAGTAGATGAAAGTAACTTGTCACTTACTATTCATTTTACCTTCATGTAGCTAACAGTAGATGAGGGCGATGAACATGACCAGCATCTGACATTGATGATATCGGTAGCAAAGACAAGCATGAGGAGTGGTGGTCATATGCACAACCAACTCCTATGTTCCTCATGGATATCCTTATAGGTGATGCAGAGCTAGCAGTAGATGAGGGTGATGAGCTAGAGGAGAGAGTAGGGAAGGTACAATATAGGCCAACAAATATATTTATAGATGTTATTGATGATGAGTACCAATTCGAGGCCGATCCTATTATGAGGACTATGATGGAGGAGAGGATGAGGAGGAGGAGTATAAGGAGGATGATTACTATGAGGAGGAGCCACCCCTAAGTGAGGGTGATGAGGTAGCTATTGAGGATCGATACGAGCATGGAGAGTCGTCACATACTTATAGGACCAAATCATGGGTAGTAGCTATAGTGGACATCAATGCTTAGAGTTAGATATTGGCTAGTACATCCTCGATGCCCCCCAAAGATGAGGAGGTAGACATTCCTCATACATCTGTAGACATAGGTGATGATATTTGATTTTACACATGTTCTTTAGTGATTGATGCTTTATTTTCATATATATATATCAGGATGATGTGTTACTAATTGTGTACATTGTCTATCTTGTAGGACTGATGAGAGACTGGAAAGAGTTCTATCGTCAGAATGCCATAGAGATAGTTTTTGCATCCCTCGATGAGGAGGAGATAGATCTTGACTACATACCCCCACCAATCATGGAGGAAGAGCCAAATTCACTCAAACCTTTCACGAGGCTACGAGAAACATATGAGAGCATGAGGAGACAACTCTAGTGAGCTAAGAGTGCACTATAGTCAGTGTAGACCTCAATAGAGTTAGAAAGACTACATGCATAGCTAGCACATGCATGAGCAGAGAGGGATCAGATGGCAGATGAGTGGCTTATAGTTGTTGGTCGAGTATAGGGTCTAGAGTATGCACTTAGACTCGGTAGTTCACGATCATGATCACACATGACCATCTCACAACATCTAGGGACTAGATCACAAGTGCCAGATCCTGAGGGGTCTAGCTTTCACAGACCATTATGACATTGTATATGATTTTGAGATGTATATAAAACTTTTATATATATATAGACATGTGCATATGATTTTATGATGATTTGTCACTTTATGTGGATGTTAAATTCTATGTGATTAATTAAATGACTTATAGTTGTAAGGAAAGCTTAGGTGCGGAACAAACTCTCCTAACATCAAAACCTCAAGGAAGAATGCAAATATGACTTTTAAATTTTATAATTAAAGTTCATTAAGATACACTTGAAAGAAATAATAGAACAAAGAAATGAACATACACAATTGGACACCAGATTTATGTGGGAAAACCCTTACAGGATAAAAACCCACCACACCAAGAAAATCCTCTTTGTATTACAATAAACAAAAATTACATACAGAGTACAAAATTCACTTTCTAATGTCAATTTATAGGAGCAACATTCATTGATCAATCTTGTATAGAATAGCTCTCTAAAAACATCTAATGAATTCACTTAGATCAATCAATGTTCAATCGAGCAACACTTTGTTATCTCACACTGTTCATCGTCATCCAACATTGTCAGTGAGTAATCCATTCTCTCATAGTCTATTCATCTCTCTCACAGGAATAGTCGCAACAGTCCAACTACTAATGGTTCACATTCTGCTTCTCTGATTGTTCCAAAATAGACCACGTAGGATAGTCATTCAGTCAAAAAAATTCAAATGGAATCGCATGTCAGTGAGACACTAGGCCGTGTCTCCCCGACACCATAATGCCTGATCACAAAACCATCGGCATGATCATCGCTATCGGCAAGACATCATACCGAACACAAATCTAGCTTATGTAGATCTATCGACAAGAGTTTCACTATCACTAAGAGTCTTAAAAAACCTTTATGTCATACGATGTTCATACCCATCGGTGAGACCACATTCATCAACAAGAGTTCTTACAGAATGCAAAACTTGACCAAGTATCACCGGCTAGAGATACACCGATGTCATCGATAGTTCATGTCACCCCGACCAATCTATCGGCAAGAGAAACACCATCGGCAAGAGGTTATACTGAAGTTGATTATGTGGAGATCCATCGGCAGGACCATCGCTATCGATGAGACATCATACCAAATGCACATCTGTCGGTGAGACTAATAATATCGGAAAGAGCTCATATTGAACATAGACTATTAGTGAGAGAAATGCTATCACCAAGAGTTCATATTGAATACACAACTGTCGGTGAGAGAAACATCCATCGGTTAGACTCTTATCGAGCCTTCATGTCACCCCGAAGACATTCTTATGTAAGACCATTGGTGAGACATATTCTGTCAGAATGAGTCATTTTGAATGTTCATGCCTCTCCCCAATGTCACTCGTCACCATGAGTCTCCCCGATAACCACTAGAAACTAGCCAGTTGGCAAGAGGTCTGTCCGGGTGAAATGAGATGGAAAACTCATAGTGATTGACATGTCTTGTCGATGACTCCCATTGGCAAGATAGAATCAAATTTTTTGTGATCTAAGCACTTTAGAAGTTTAGAACATAGATGTTAGTTGGTAAGACATTAAGAGGGTCTTACTGACTTTTCCCTTATAGGAGTTTCATGTTAGTAAGTTTGAGGCACATTTTCTAATAATCTCCCACTTGACGAAGATCTTACTGACACATCCAGAGCATAACAAAACTACTAAAAATTATGGGCACTAAGGCCCATTGAACTAGCACACCACTTGAACTTGTCTATGCTCACTTGTTTCGTCAATGCATCTGCAACATTTTCTAGAGTATCCACTTTTTCTAAAGGGACCTTTCCATCCTCCACCATATCTCGTACAAAATGATGTTGCACATCAATATGTTTCATCTTGGCATGGAAAGTAGACTTTTTTGCCAAACAAATAGCACTCTGACTCTCATAGTAAATTGTAATTTTCCCTACATCAAACCCAATGTTAGAACACAAATGTTTTAACCAAATTGCTTCTTTGTAAGCATGTGTTGTTGCCATGTATTATGCCTCTATAGTGGACAAAGCAACTACAACCTACCACTTACTCATCCAACTAACTGCACCACCATTCATCATGAAAATATATCCACTAGTGGATCTTCTGTTGTCAATGTCCCTTGCCTAATCAGAATCCACATAGCCACGAATGTTGAGAGTCCTCTATGATTCAACCAAATTCCCATGGTAACACAAAGCATATTCTGAAGTAACCTTCAAATATCTAAACACCCTTTTCACAGCATCCCAATGTGTCCTAGGATTTTCCATAAAATGACTAAGTACTCCCACTACTTGGGAAATGTTTGGCCTTGTACATACCATTGCATACATTAAACTACCAACTGCACTAGCATAAGGCACTTTGGTCATGTCCTCTATCTTAGTAGGAGATTTTGGATAGTCTTCAATATATAGCTTCGTTCTATGCAAAATTGGAACAACTAGCTTCTTGCAATCAGCCATACAAAATCTCTCTAGAATAGTATTAATATACTTACTTTGATTGAGCCAAAGTTTTCTACTATTCATGTCCTTAGTTATTTCCATTCCCAGAATATACCTAGTTGCACCAAGATCTTTCATTTCGAACTTTGTAGACAGCTGAGATTTTAGATCAGAAATCATTAACTTACTATTGCCTATGAACAACATATCATCAACATAGAGAGCAATAATAAGAACATGATCATTTTCAGCTTTGTAGTACACACAATGATCATATTTCAATCTTACAAGTCCCAATGACAAAACAAACATGTCAAAATTTTGGTACCACATTCTAGGAGATTGTTTTAATCCATACAGATATTTTTTTAACTTACAAACCATTTTTTCTTTACCTTTTTTCCACAAAGTGCTCAAGCTAGGACATGTAAATTTCTTCTTCAAGGTCACCATGAAGAAATGTTGTCTTCACATCCATCTATTCAATCTCTAAGTCATACGCTATTGCAAGTGACAAAAGAAATCTGATAGATGTCAGCTTAGCTACAGGAGAAAATATTTCTCCATAATCAATTCCCTCTACCTGGGAATACCCCTTCGCAACCAACCTCACCTTATACTTTTCCACACTGCCATCTAGACCTATTTTCTTTTTAAATACCCATTTGCAGCTAAAAGCTTTTTTGCCTTTAGGCAAGGGCACCAAACTCCAAGTATCATTCTTTTCTAATGATTCCATTTCTTCATTCATGGCTTCCAACCAATAGTTTGAATTAGACATTCTAAATGCCTCTTTCACAGTCCTAGTCTCATCAGTGCTAGAAATTAAAGCATAGGAACAAGTAGAATCTAACAAAGAAAATCCATACCTATCAAGTTTCTTTCTTTCATGTGTTGACCTCCTCACAGGCTAAGGTTGAGGTTCTTCTTCTTCTTCAGAAATCTCTGAACTACTAGAGCTCTCCTCATATTCAAGTACATTTTCAATTTTCAATTCCTCTTTATCTAGTGTCGGAGGAATTTCAACTATTTCCTTTTTATTTTCTGATTTTTTCTCTGACTGCAGATCCATAGTAGAAGGCTTTAGCTCACAAAAAATAACACTTATGTTGTACATAACCTTCTTCGTATCAGAATTCCAAAGCTTGTATCCTTTTATGTCAGCACTATAGCTAATAAAAATACATTTAACAGTCTTGTTTTCCAATTTAGACCTTTTTTCATTCGGCACATGCATATTCCTCATAGCCAAAGACACGAATGTGTCTCAAAGAGGGATTCTTTCTAGGCCATGCTTCCAAAGGTGTTTTTTCAACAAGAATAGAATTCAGAGAACAATTTATTAAATAACATGTTGTTGCAATTGCCTCAGCCCAAAACTTCTCCTCCAAGCCAACACTACTAAGCATACTTCGTGCTCTTTCCATCATTGTCCTGTTGAACCTTTTAGCAACTCCATTTTGTTGCAGAGTGTAGGGTGTAGTTTTATGTCTTTTAATCCCATGATCTTTATAGTACCTTTCAAACTCATTAGAACAAAACTCACCACCATTGTCAATCCTTAAACATTTTATTTTTCTTCTATTCTAATTTTCCACAAGGTTTTTAAATTGCTTAAAATGACTAAACACTTCTAATTTAATTTTCAAAAAATAAACAAATGTCCTTCTGGAATAATCATCAATGAACGATACATAATATCTTGATTTAGACAAAGAAGGAACATTTACTAGACTAAAAACATCACAATGAATGTAATCAAGTAAATCAAAAGATTTATGAGGACTGGAGTAAAATGAAACACAATGTTGTTTACCATATATACAATGTTCACAAAACTCGAATTCAAGGTTACAATCATCAAGCCCTTCAACCAAGTATTTATTTTTCAAGGTTTTTAAACCTTTTTCTCCAATGTGGCCTAGCCTATGATGCTAGAGCATAGTCTTTTCTACTAGAAGTTTAACTTCCATAGAGTTTGCACTATCTGAAACTTTTTTCTCCTTTTCTCCATAAGTAGCCTTCTGTGACTTTGCAGAGACATTATTGCATTGCATAGCAAGTGCATCCAGCTTATACAAGGTACCAATACAAGCACCCCTTGCTAGCACCATTGAGCCTCTAGTCATTTTATAGTCATTTCCAGAGAACATGACTTTCACTCCAACATCATTCAACTTACTAATAGAAAGTAAATTTTGAGCCAAACCTGGTATATGCATTACATCATTGATTCCCTTCACTCTTCCATCAGGGAATTGTATTCTGACTCTTCCACGACCAACTATTTCCAAAGATGAATCGCTTGCCAAATACACCCTTCCACCATCGTATTTTTCATACTTAGTGAACCAATCTCTATGAGATATCATGTGGAAAGATGCTCTAGAATCAATTAGCCAAACATCATCTGATGCCTATGTAGCCAAGGCTACAATGAAAGCGTCTACATCACTTTGAGAAGAATCATTGTCAGAAGCATTCTTCTTCTTCTTCTTTTACTCCTCTTTGCAATCCTTTCGGACATGACCAGGTTGCCTACAATTCTAGCAATTCACCTTGTACTTCTTTCCAAGAGACTTTGATCTCCCTTCTGATTTCGATTTGGACTTCTTGTCCTTCTTGCCTTTTTATTTTGATATGCCTCTAACAACAAGAGCCTCCTTCACCATCTCAGAATATATTCTTCTCATCTCTTCTGATAACAAAGAAGCAACATCTTCCATCCTAAAAGTGGATGTCATACTCCCAATAGCCATCACCAAGTGATCCCAAGAATCTGGAAAAGAACATAACAACAACATACAACGATCTTCTTCATCAATCTTCACACCCATAGATGCTAACTGAGCAATCAACATGTTGAAAGCATTCAAATGATCAACAACAGATGCTCCTTCCTACATTTTCAAATAATACAAATTCTTCCTTAAGAACAACTTATTCACCACGGACTTTCCTTGATAAATAGCTCCTAGTCTTTTCCACAAAGAAGATGCAGTCTGAGCACTTCAGAAGTTTAGAACACAGCTGCTAGTCGGTAAGACATTCAGATGGTCTCACCAACTTTTCCCTTACAGGATTTTCATATCAATAAGTTTGAGGCACGTTTTCCAACAATAGTAAAAGTATTTAATTAATGGCTACATGATTTAATAGGTTTGATGTGATCAAGTGTAAAAAATATTGCAGTTTTACCATAGGTTCAACATTGATAATGAGAAAAGATTATGCTAAATTAAATACACTAATAAGGATCTAAGTTAACATAACATGAATTTGAATAATATGAGGGCTAAAGAAATTATAAAATGAACTTAAATAATTACCTTAGTGTTCAAGACACACAAAAAATTAGTTATCAAGAATGAAGAAATGTGAAAGTTATTTAAAATAACATCAAATAACTATAAGCAACATTGCTATACCAACCATACTATTCAAAGGATATTACAGATAATATTGACACAAATGTGTGGAATTAATGGGTTCCCTAAGGGGTGTTCCATCAAGCTGCATTAAGAGATAAGCACCAGACCCATAACTAGTATCAACTATATAAGGTCCCAAACAATTAGGGCTGAACTTATCTTTATCTTCGTTGTCAGCACTAGCATTACATTGATTTTCAATAAGAACAAAATCTCCCTTAGAAAACGAGCAAGAGATGACATGAATGCTGTGTTTGTGTTGTAATTTTTTGATGTGAGCTTGGTGATGTTCTAGAGTGTTAATGTGTTGTTCATTAAGCATCTCAAGTTGATGTAAATATTGTTCTTGATAAGTGTCATCATCAAAAATATCTCAAAGAGTAACTCGCAAAGTAGGAATTTCTGACTCCAAGGGCATAATCGCATTAGTACCATAAACAAGGTTATAAGGGGTATTTCTTATGGATGATCTAATGTTAGTTCTATAAGTCCAAAGCACGTAAGATAGTTGTGTATGACAATATTTATGATTCTTGATGACAGTTTTCTTGAGGTTTTATTCAAGAAGCTTATTAGTATTTTTAGCTTGTCTATTGGATTGCAGATAATACGGTGTAGAAAAGTGATGTTGAATATTAAATGTTTTAAGAAATGTCTAAACATCATTATTCTTAAATGGGGTTCCATTTTCTCAAATGATTGTGGAAGGGAATCCAAAGTGAGAAACTATGTGGTCCAAGATGAAATGACAAATTGCTTCAGTTGTTGTAGAATGGAGGGGAATAGCTTCCACCCATTTCATGAAATACTCTATTGTGGTTATGATAAATGTATGTCTAGCAAAAGAAGGTGGTGAAATTTTTCCAATAAGATCAAACCCCCATACTAAAAATGGCCAAATGGGAACATTGACACAGAGCTTAGCAGTAGGAGTGTGGATCAAATTGCTATGTTCTTGGCATTTGTGACATCGTTTAACATAGGTGAATCAATCCTTCTCCATATGTCTCCAATAATAACCCATATGAATAAGTTTTTGCACTAACGAACGTCCTTCAAAATGACCTCCACAGGCACCAACATGAGCCTATTCGAGTGCTAAAGGGATTTCAAAATCTCGAAGACATCGTAATAGGAGACCATTAAAAGATCTTTTATACAATGTGCTTGCAAGGATCACATATTTAGCCACGAGCTTACATAAACTCTTTCGAGTATTCGTTGTCGTAGGTTCAAGAATGGTACCATCTTTCAAATAGTTATATATTGTATTGTACCATTCATACGAAGCATCTTGAGTTATCGCCAAGATGTCTTCTAGTGGAGTATCGATTAAGGGTTTCATGATGGGATAGATAATGAAAGTGAATTTTTTGGAAGGATCATTTGGGGAGATGAGAGAAGTTACACTCGCCATTACATTTGCATGTTAATTATCTTTGCGTTGGATGTTATCAATGGTGAATGAGTCAAATTTTTATAAGATTCTCATGATAATATCCTTGTATTTTAATACTTTTTCATGTTTATTTTGATATGTACCAGTTATTTGTTTGATTACCAATTGTGAATCACCAAATATTTTGATATGTTTAGTGTTTAGAGATAAAGTAGCTTGTATACCTATTATCAATGCCTCATACTCAACTATATTATTTTTGCATAGGAAAATTAATCGATAGGATAAGGAAATAGGTTTTCCATTAGGTGGAATTAGCACCACTCTAGCACCAAAACCTATTCGACACTTAGATCCATCAAAAAATAACTCCCATGTCGTAATGTTAGTGGTTAAGACATGATCATCAGGGAAGGAATCAATAGTAGGTAAAGCAAAAGGAGAAGGAGCATCAGCTAAGTGATTGGTTAAGGCTTGACCTTTGATTGCTTTTTGTGAAACAAATTTAAGGTCAAATTAAATTAACATCACCCACTTAGCTAAGCATCTAGAGAGGTTTGTTTTGTTGAAAATATATTTAAGTGGATCAAATTTTGTGATGACTTATACTTCAACAGTTAGAAAATAATGTGGCAACTTACTAGTAGCGAATACAAGAACAAAAAATTGTTTTTCAATTGGTGAATAGTGTGTCTCATAATCAATTAAGGTGCGACTAATGTAATAAACAAGGTGTTCTTTACCTTGATCATTGTGTTGATCCAAGAATGTGGAAAAAGCATGGGTTGATGTAGTGATGTACAAGATAAATGGTCTATGTGGCACAACAGGTTGTAAAATAGGTGGAGTAGCTAGATATTCCTTTAGACTCTCAAAGGCCTATTTGCAATCCTCATCCCAATCAAGAGGGATTCCCATTTTAAGGAGATGCATGAAAGTTAATGTGTGATCAGCTAAAGATACAATGAAATGATTAATAACTTGAATTTGACCTTGTATCATACACAACTAAGAAATATTCCTAGGAGGTGGCATTATTTTTCTTTGTGTCTACCTCAATGCCTCTGTGAGATATGATAAACCCAAAAATTTTACCACTATATGCACCAAAGACACTTTTTCGGATTCAATTGCATATTGTATTGTCATATGCATTCAAAAATTTTATGAAGGATATTTACATTGTCTTGTCGTGTTAATGATTTAGCAAGGATATCATTGACATATTCTTCCAGAATTTTGTGAATGTAATCATGGAATATTAATTTCATTGCACATTGATAAGTTGTGCCCACATTCTTTAAACCTAAGGGCATCACAACACAACAAAATGTTCCCCAAGCAGTTGTGAAGGTAGTTTTATATTGATCTTGAGGGTTGATATGGATTTGATTATAACCAAAAAATCCATCCATGAATGACAACAAAGCATGTCTAACAATTGAATCCATGATCATGTCAATATTAGGAAGTGGAAAATCGTCTTTTAAAGAGGATTTATTCAAGTCTCAAAAATTTGTGCACATCCATATACGATTATCAGGTTTTGTAACTACAACAATGTTTCAGATCCAAGGAGAATAATCAATAGGTCTAATAAAGCCTACATCAAGGAGTTTTACAAGTTCCTCTTTAACACGCAAGGATATGTTAGGATGCATTTTTCAGATCTTTTGATGAATGGGTTTAGCATTTTCAGCAAGGATAATGTTATGCATCACAATTTTTGGGTCAATTATGGGCATATCAGAATAATTCCAAGAAAAAAATTTAGAAAAATAATGAAGTAAAGTGGTAGTATCTTCTTGTTCCTCATCATCAAGGTACTTCCCAATCTTAATAACTTTACCTATATCTTTAATGTACATTGGCACATCAATTGTATCTTCTAAAGGGAGTGCATTGGATGTAGGGCTTTTAGATTCAAAGAACTCTTCAATGATATCACTTGCTTCTTGCTCGGTAATGTTCATGTCACAAGTAAATTTTTTCATGTAAGTACGTGAGGATGAAGTATCGTAAACACCTAACATGTGTTTCAAAGCCTCATCACTATTGGCATACGTTAATGATAGTGGTAAGGTTATATTGAGTAAATCAGGATGTTTAATGGCAATTTTTTGTTGTGAGTGACATGTTATAGCATTAATGGTCAAGGATTGTCATTGAGTAGATTTAGTCATTTTAGAAAAGGAATATCCCAATCCAGTTTTCATTTCTTGCATATTAGTTTCAATAGGAACACAATACCTTGCTCATGTTTTCCACACCCTTTTCCAGTATAGCCTAATTGTTTTACAAATTTATAGCCTTTTCCATAGAGTATTTCCATTTCATGTGGGGTAGGCGGGGATTGGTAATCTATCTCATCAAAATTTGTTGTGCTTGTGGCATTGTCATTCAAATTATAGGAGATAGATGTTTGGGAAGATTGTTTAGAATTTTGAGTGGACATGATGGTTGGTCAATCTTTTTTTCATATTTCTTTTGTGTGACTTGTATTCACCCATAAATGAGGGTGTAAATTCTAAGGATCCTCAATCATCTCCAAATAAATTAGATACTGATTCCTTATCATTTTATTCAATTTCAAAACTAAGATTTATACCTTGTTTGAAAACATAGTGTTGTTTGCAAAAAGCTTGAAAGAATGAACAAAAAAAGCAAACTAATCTAAAGAAAAGGTCATTTCTCAGAATGTATGCACCTGGAAATCTATTGATGATTGGAAAAAAAATTGAAAAATTGATGAAACTTGAATTTGGGCTGACTGGGTCTCATTCATCACCTTGGGCGAATCAGTCCCATATCAAGAATTTTCTACACATAATCTATTTTTTGATAGTTAGGGACCTGGAACTACATCTAACTCAAATTTTTACCTCAAGAGGGACTCATTCACCATGCATGGCCAATCAGTCCACTTTCATTTTTTTGTAATTTCAAACTTCAATCCTACACCTTGAGACCTGTACAACAATTTTTGATGGAAACCCAACTTCAAATCTCAGAAAATTCCTACAAAATAGCCCAAAGTTATTTTTCTAATGGGGTTTTTCCTTGGTCAAACCCCTAGTTGGGTAATTAAACCTTGAATGGAGAAAATTATGCTTAAAACCCTAGCCTTAGATGTGTTAAAGACTAGGAAAATATAAATCATAACAAAAACCCTATTCTATTGATCTATAATAAGTCATGCAAGATTGATCTATATGATGCAGGATCTCAACCGTAGATACCTTACAACATATGAAAAATAGGAATAAAATGACATGCAAATGATAAACAAACAAGATGCAAACCTTAATCTGAAGATAGAATGAAAATGGAAGATGGAATCAATAGGAAACCAAGTCCTTAGGTGTGATTTGGTGGCTAGTTGCACCTCGTCACCCTAGATTTATGCATGATTAACCATAGGCATCCATCATCAATCCTTTTCAATGTTGAATCTTGGCAAGAAAAGTGAGCTTCAAGACCTACAAAAACCCTAGTTTGCTACCCTAAAACTTCAACTGTTGCTAATGAAACTTGTTGTAGAAGACTTAACTTTATGAATTACTCTTGAGAAATGATAAAAGATAAGATGAGATGATCAAAATATGTGTGAAATGACTTAAAATGGGTATTTATAAGAAACAACACCTTATTTTCTTGTTAATTAGACCTAAGAGGCAGACATTCACTGAAAATTAAAGTTAAATTGATTAAATTCTTGCTTGAATTTGAATTTTCCCTCATAGGGGAGTCATTTGCCACCCTTGGCGAATGGGTCCCACTACTATTGTTTGAAGGTGGGTTTTTGCGATATGATCTAATTAAATGTTGTTTGTCTAATTTTATATGATTTCTTAGGTAAAATGGGACTCTAGATCAAAATTAATGGGTCTAAGAGGCCTATAAATGTTGTTTTGAAAGGTGAATGATGTGAAGGGACTCAAAAGTGGGTCCAATTATGGATTAAATTGTCTCTTTTCTCAAGAGGGTCCAATTTTCTATGGCATACTATCCCTTTACATCTTATGCTTATATGGTTATATCCTTAAATTTTAGGTCATTAATCCTTCCTCCTTAACTTTGTATGATTTTATTTGTCACATCCATGCATTTAAGGAATCATCCCTTCCCCTTTGTAATCTTATCCTTTCAATGATATATACCTTTTCATAGGAGATATATATCATGTTTTCTCTCTTTCACATCATATTTCTTTTATTATGATATATTTAAATTAGAGGCATCATGCCTTTCCCCCCTCATGAGTTTCATTATACTATCCTACCCATCTAGGGAAAACTAGCTTTATGCATGTGCACAATCATGTGTTTTCCCTTGCATCTCTTCTCTTCTATACTTTTCATTTATTTCTCATGTGTGGGTTCAATCCCTATTTCTTGTGCATTTAACTCATTCCCTGTAACATGATCTACTCTCATGTGTTCATCCTCTAGATCCTTTTATATAATGTTCAGGTTATCCAACCTATTGTGCCTCTACATCAAACTCTTTAGGTGTGAAATAATGTGTACACATGAATTTCCAAGATTCAAGAACAACTGAGATGAAGTGGTATTTTGATGCTACGTTCAAATTTCATCAATATTGTCTCATCCTTCCCTAGACACTCACACTTTGAATGATTAATTTATGTTTTTTCCCTTATTGAAAATTTTTTCCTCAACCTCACCTACATGGTATGTACACTAATTGAGCCTCTATATAAATTATGCAAGTGGTGATCTACACATTTAGGTATATATCGAGCTCATGATGTTTCTCTTTCTATGTTTTATAGTACTCAAATTATTAAAAGATTCACATATTTCAATGCACATTTAGTGGTGATCTAGTAAGTGATGTCATGATCTAGCACGTGCATATAGTTACATGCTTTAAATATTTTCAAGTGATATATATTCCAAATATGCTCATGATATGTTTGTAATTTATGTAGTTAAAGATTTTAATCGATGAACCTTTTTTCAAGTGATATATATAAAAAATATGAGCTCATGATACCAAATTTTCTCATGTGATATGTTTGAAATTTGAATGATTTTTTTACTTTGGCTTTAAAACAAATGAACAATTTATAATTTAGTGTTAGATATTTATACAATGTTAACTATACATGGTTCATTGAAAGCTCATATGTGTACAAATTTATATGCAAGTGAATTCAAATTTGAGTACAATTTGTGATGGTGAATAAAAGGAGTAGATCAAGGAAGTATGATAGAACATGAACAAGACAGAGGAAGAGAAAAGTGGGTGAACATCTACTGAAGAACAACCCATGAAAAATATTAATGAACAAGGTGGCGTATAGGTACAAGAACAAACTAAACCTAGTAATAGAATTATTTTCTATGGTATGAAAAGTCTGATGGAGATGGATGATGATTCTCTTTTTAATAATATTTCATCTAAAGATATGTTATCTAAAAGCACATTAAAGTTACACTAAAAAAGAATATGGGATGAATTTTTTGAAGAAAAATCTCTAATTGGAAGAGCACAGTTAGTTGCAAAGTTATTTAGATGAAAAGAAATGAACCCTTTTTTGGAGATGTTAGGGGTTGATAATAGGAAAAATTCATTAGATTTATTAAAACAAACAATTGTTGAAAACTTGCAAGAAGCATTGAAATGTGTTGAAAACAAGAGTCAATTTAGTGATCTAAGTGTTGCACATAGAGCATTGATGATTGTAATTTCTAGTAAGAAATTATCACATAGAAGACAAGTTCAAGCAATTTAAAAATTACTAAATGTTTCTAGGAGAACTGTTCAAAGGTATATTGAAAAGAGAAATGAAGTAACTGGAAATTTGAGAAAACTTGGGTAAACATTTGTAGGGTTCCCTAAAAAGATAGAATTTCAGAAGATGTAAAGAAACAGGCAGTTGAATGTTGGACCAACCACTCTCATGTTTCTTCCAATAGAAGGGATACTATACAAATAGAAGGTGAAGATGCTACAAAAATTTCTCATCCAAAACATTTTATAGATACAACACAAAGTGAACTTTTTGAAGCATTCAAGCAAGAATTTTCAAATGTGAAGATTTGTCAAAGGATGTTTGAGACACTACAACCATCATTTGTACATATAAATAAAGTATGTGAAACTTGTTATCAAAATCATGTTGAATTTGATCTACACCTACAAGCATATAAAAAAGTTATGACATTAATTGATTGAAATTTAGCCATCCCTAGAAGCACAACACAATTTGAAGTCTCTTGTATTCAAAAAATTAGAAGATTCAGATGAATTCAATGTTCAATGTGTGATCAAGGGAAAATTCTAAATTATGTTAGAGGGGTTAGCACAATAACAATAAAATTCCTATGAAATAACAAAGTACAAAGGAAGTGATGTGAAGACAAAAGGGACCATGTTACCCTAAGTCTCCACCTTCCATGATTGATCTTTGTTACACCTCCTAGCTTGCAGTAAATTAATATGTGCCCTCATATTTGTATGAGCAACTATGACAAATGACTAAGCCCTATGCAAGTGTTGAAGGATTTGCAGAAAATAAAATGACCCTACAATAAGCTAAGTGACAAATGACTATAAAAACTATAACCCTAAGTTGACAGAAAATAGACATAGACTAGAGGTCAAGAAATCAAAAGACCAAGAGAGAGACCAAAATGAGAACAAAATTGCCATTTTATAAAAACTGCAATTTTGAATGTGTGGCCAGGATGAGAAGATGACAAAAAACCCTAGAATCAAATATCAAGATTGAATGTTGTTGTGTGCATTAGGGTTAGGTCAAAATTAGGGGAATGATAAGGAATGAAGGGTTGAGATTGAATTATAAAATAATTCAATCTAGGGCTGAAATTAAATGAGAAGTCAAAAGTCAAGAATTAATTTGGAAGATAAGACTGGCATGGACAAAGAGGTTGCTAGAGAAATTAAATAATAAAAGTTATTTACTCCAGGTGACCAGTAAATAATTAAATAATAAAGATATTATTTAATTATGGAAGAATGTGACAAAAGAATTAATTTGAATTTAAATAATGATTTAATTCAAAATTCAGGAGAATTGGCTAAATTAAATAAATCAAATTTATTTAATTTTAAAGAGAGAAAAAGCCAATGAATAATTAAATAATTAGGATAATTATTTAATTATAGTGGGAAGTGGACAAAATTAAATAAATAAGAATTTATTTAATTTTTAGAAAAAGTGGATTTAATTAGTGACGTAATTAAATAAATAAAATTTATTTAATTAATCAAGAAGACATAAATGACAAAGGAAAATTAAATAAATTATGAAATTTATTTAATTAAAGGAAGACTTAGATAATTAATGACGTATTAGATAAATAAATAATATTTATTTATTTAATAATCAAGGAGGAACAAATGACATGAATTAATTAAATAATTATGAATTATTTAATCAATAGTCGAATGTGGACCAAGGACATAATCAAATAACTTAATTATGCTAGGACGAAAGTGTTAAAAATGAAGCTTGCAGGCCTAGGTTATTTTTAGGTGTCTACATTTTGCCCCTCTTTGTCATAATGTCGCTTGTCGCATTGTGACAAAGAAAAATAAGTCAAGAATATGCCCCAGTGAAGGTACGGAGTATTCCTGCCCCCTCGGGAAATTTTCAAATTTTGGGTTGGCGCCAGAAAAATTTGCAAAAGGTCCCAATAAATCAATTTGATGGCTAGAAAAACAGCGACACAGTCGGTTTCAGATTCTGACATGTTAAAGGCAACTTATGGGGAGGTCAAAAGTGCAGAAGTGAGCCTCCAGTATTAACCACGGTTGAAAAATGCCACTTTCACCCTATAAATAGGTGGTCAAAAGGGTAAAAGTCAATTCATTTTCACTATTCCCCTTGTGAATCCTGAGAGCTCAGAGCAAAAGGCACAGCAGCTACGATGGTTATTCCAGTGACAGAGCACTGCAGCGAGATTGTGAGGACCTTCAGACGGCTAGAGGGCTCAGGACCAGCGGTATGTACCCTAATCCCACTTTGTCATTTTCTCATTTTACGTGTTTTTTAATGCTTTCTAGGGTAGTGAACGAATGCGCCGCGACGCATATGCATTCGCGTAAGCCGCAACTGACTTCGCGTTTGCCGCATTTGATGCGTCGCAATGCAAGTGCATTGAACAAATGAGATGCACCAGTGGTTTGCGCCGCATTCGATATTTGGTGCGACACAAGTGCCAAAATTCATGACGCAAGTGTAATTAAGCGACGCACTTGACTTGGTGCAACGCATTTGATTTTTGGAACGACGCACTTGTGTGTTTGCGACGCAATTGCATTTTTGCGATGCATTTGCCTATTTTCTTACTTTAACTTGTTTTGATGCTTTCATGCCCTAAGTTATTTTCCATGATGGTCACAGTTGCCCCAAAAGTGCTAATGTAGTGTTCGTCCTTTTGCAGAGGCAGCTTGCCCCAATTTATACGAGAGAGAGCAGACCGAGGACCTTTCGGTTTGGCAATTAGCTAGGCCCGCGATCATGGCGACAATTGATGAGACTCGGTCTATTCCATGCTGCGTTCATGCCTGCCATTCGGGCGAACAGGGGTTTGCTGACGGCGCTGTGTGAGAGATGGCATTCCAAGACCTGTTCCTTTCACCTGCCAATAGGTGAGGCTATGATTACTTTGGAGGACATCTACTGTATTCTCTGGATTCTGATTCGAGGGGAGCGGATCATGTACGATCCCCGTCATGGCGAGCAGACCTTCTGGGCGTTCTACCAGGATCAGGGTGCCAGACTCAACATTGAGGGTTACGAGATCGATTGGGATTTCCTAGCGGAGCATTACAGTCACTTTGATGCATTCCTGGTGACTCTGATTGGTGGCATCTTGGTTCCTGACCGACGAGGACACATATTTCCGATTGGTTGGGGGGATGTCATGGTTGGCATGCGACGAGATAGGACAGTTTATGCATGGGATCCCTGTTTGCTGGGGACACTTTATCATTAGCTGCATGATGTTGTGTACAGGAGAGGAGAGAGTATCTCCTGTGGGACCACACTGATGATGATCTGGGCATGGGAGCATATTGCCATATTCTGCCCTCCTATCAACAGAACACAGTTGGCCGAGGGGATGCCTTACTCCTACTACTATGCTGGCGCATTACAGCAGACTCATATGGGTGAGACAGGGTGGTGGCGGCATCGGATTGATACCATGGTGACCTTCATCTGGAGACCCTACAGGGATTGTGAGGCATGGGATGATGAGGACGATCATCTCAGTTTTTGCAGGCAGTATCGATACCTTATTGGCAGGACAGTACAGACATCGTTCATTATTGAGATGTACCTACCGCAGCGTGTACTGAGACAGTTCGGGGAGCAGCAGGATGTACCCATGGGGATGGCAGAGTATGCCCGATCATCTAGAGAGTATGCATGGGGGCCGGCCATTCCAGTGGCCTTTGCGACACAGCAGATTGACGGGTTAGTAGCCCAGGCCTGGGGTTGGAGAGGTGGGGCAGCAGATCCAGGTAGCACACCAGCCTATGATCTATGGTGGCAGGCACGCCGACCCATGCCTTTGACAGATCCTGACGGGCCAGCACCAGTTGACAGGCGGTTAGTGATTCCACGATTGCCACAAGCCAGATGAGGGGGCAAAGGCAGAGATGGGGGCAGAGGCAGAGGCAGAGGTAGGGGCAGGGATGGAGATGGAGGGAGGGGTGGTGATGGAGGGAGGGACGGAGGCGGGGTGATGATGGAGGGCGAGGTGGAGATGGAGGCCGGGGTGATGATGGAGGTCGAGGTGGAGACGGAGGCCATGGTGATGATGGAGGTCGAGGTGGAGACGAAAGCTGAGGTGGAGATGATGGTGGAGATGGCAGGAGGCAACTGCGGGACGGACAGGTACCAGGATGTAGGGTGTGACAGCGCATGGCGAGGGTAGCATTAGATGCTATCCCCGAGGTTGGTGAGGAGGGGGAGATGGAGGAGCAGCCCAGACATGAGAGAGAGGGCGAGGGAAGACAGGAGGGGGAGCCAGAGGTGGGGGGACAAGAGGAGGCGGAGGGGGAGAGACAGGAGGAGGATGTCAGGGCACCAGAGGTGGATGTGGCAGGGGAGGAGGAGGTGGAGGGGGAGAGACAAGAGGCAGAGGTGGCAGGAGAGGAGGAGGCGGGGGTGGCAGGAGAGGAGGATGATGATGATGATGACGAGGAGGATGAGGCCATAGGTGAGGCAGAGAGAGTCCTGAGATGGCAGATGGTGGAGGGTGAGGAGGAGATACCATCCTCAGAGTTGCCACCAGATGCTATAGCTGATCAGCGAGTGGTCGATCTGTAGCAGAGATTAGATGCCAGCCTGGCACAGGTGAGGTTGCTACAGTCAGCACTGGAGGTAGCCCGTGTAGAGCGGGATCAGGCGGTGATTCGCCAGCAGGATTCAGCGCGATGGTGCACAGAGTTTATGGCCCTGTGCACAGGACCCATAAGATACATGGCTCAGGAGCTTGCGAGGGTGAGCACCAGGTTGGGACAGTACAGGACCCTCTATGAGCAGGTAGTGCCGCTAGAGCAGTGAGATCCTACCCTGTCCTGATCATAGATGAGGACAGGTAGTGGGCATAGGTCGGGTAGTGGCAGTGGTACCAGGAGCCATACCAGTGTCAGAGGGTCGACTTCCACAGGACACACATCAGGCCACAGATCACATCACTCCCGCAGGCATACTCCGAGTCATCATTCGGGGCACAGTCAGGGTTCCATTGGTTTAGCACAGAGGTCAGTACAGGGTCAGCCACCAGTGACAGATCCTACCACTTCTCAGAGTCCAACAGCGGTGACCTCACAGGTGTTCCATACTATCACGATGATGCCTTTATTCGCAGTTCCCTCATCTTCACAGACACAGGCCACTACAGGACCATCCATTGCTTCAGAGCCAATGACAGGGCCTCAGCCACCATCACATTCGTCACCCTGAGGGGATGATGAGAGCCTACCCTAGGGGCATATTTGTATTTGGACACACTATGTTTATTGTTGAGCCTGTGAGCTCCATTTTTGGGATATCCATTGACTCTATCTTGTGACATTGCATATTTTTGAGATGATATTTATATGATGATGCAGTTTTGATGCGGCCTATATGTGTTATGTGATGTTCTATGCATTATGTGTTTATGATGTATGATGCTTAATGTATGATGCCATTTATGTATTATGATGTCTATGTTGTGATTTTTGATGCCATGATGATGTAATATTCATATTCTTATGTTAATGATGTGCATGATGTATTTATGTAAAAGATGCAATGATGATGATTATGTTAATGCAATGTTTGTGATTATGTATATGATGTAATGCCATGTATGATATTATGTAATGCCATGGATGATGTATGTATGGACCTAATGCAATGGATATATCATGTATCCACTTATGTTTTTGAATGACATAGGATATCATCGCAGGATGGACGAGAGAAGATGGCGAGACTGATGAGAGAAGATGACCAGACCAAAGAGGAGAAGATATGAGACCTATGAGAAGATACAAATCTTTCAAAACTTTACTATAGGACTTTTAATATTCGTTGCTCTTTAATCATAATTGGGTAAACTGTTGTAATGGTCAACAAACACCAAGATATGACGTAGATCTAGGTGTGCAAGGTCGTACCATTACCCAAGACAAAACAGTCATAGAAAAGGATGAGTATGACTCATACTAGGAGCATGCTTGCCCCAGTCTTGTTGTCATCATCAACCACAAGCAGAAAAAGACAATGACAGATCATGAAACGTCATTGCTTCTCTAAATCCTGTTGCCAGGATATCCTTGAGAAACTAGTGACATGATTGTCAAAAAAAATGAAGTCTCTATCATGATATGTCGTTTCTTTTCTAAATCCCAAGATCAGGATCTCGCTGAGAAGCTAATAGTCATGTGTGTCAATTGTCATGCTACATCACTGCTTCTCTAAATCCTGCTTAGTGGGATCTCGCTGAAAAACTAATAACATGATAAAAGATGAAAAGACAATTGCCAAGTGTTTGTCAAGTGCATCTGGATATCCATTGTTCTGATGCCAAGGTGTCATGTCTGATGGTGTCAAGATGTCCGAATGTTTAAAGTTTTGATGACCTTAAAAATGTTGAGACTTGGTGAATTCAGGAAGGACACATCTTGAATGATGTCGAATGTCAGGAGGATTTGATCCCTAATGGTCGTAAGGGGTCCCTCAAAATAATGATGATGCCTAGGAAGGACACATCCTAAAGCATAAATGACAGAGTTGGTTCTTCAGAAGGACTCATCTGAAGAACACTAATGTTAGGAAGAGTGATCTTTAATTGTCAAGAAGATCACTCAAAATGCCGAATGACGATGACGACGCCTAGGAAGGACACATCCTAAGGCGTAAATGACAGAGGTTATCTTTCAGAAGGACTCATCTGAAGACTAACCAAAATTTGACAGTTTAATCAGTAATAATGATTTGAATTGCTTTGCCTTGTGTTTGACTAAGGTTGACTTGTGACCGAGGTTGACTTGTTGTGACCGAGGTTGACTTGTGTTTGATTATATGCCGAGATTGCCTTGATGAGATTGTCATGTTAAATAAAAGATTGTTTGACTTTGTTCCAAGAGTTTTCCCATTTGGAAATTGATTGAAGATTTTTTGACGTGTGTGCCAATGTAATGTCATGAACCCTAATGGACTGACCTAGTGCAGCCTCGGGGGCTCATCGATAGATGGCCTTTCCTACGTCATACACTCAGAGACCTCGTAGTTCGACACGACCAATGACTTTGTCTTGATGAGCAAAGATTGCACCATGATTTATTTTGACAAACCTAATAGGACTGACCTAATGTCTCGGGGACTCAAGTATGAGTCTTGCCTACGTAGCAAATGCACAAAGACAGCGTAGTTCGGACAATGACAGGGACTTATTGACTTGATTGACTTAGACCAGAGATGACAGTGCACTTGTGTGCCTTACGCGGTCGAATTTTTTGTTTGGTTTTCTTCAGGACGTTTTATGATTTTTAGGTCTTTTTTCAGGCCCCTTTGTAATGTTTTTGGTCTTTTTTTAAGACATTTTATGATGTTTTTATCTTTTTTCAAGACATTTTATGATGTTTTTGTCTTTTTTAGGACATTTTATGATGTTTTTGTCTTTTTTTAGGACATTTTATGATGTTTTTGTCTTTTTTCAAGACATTTTATGATGTTTTTGTCTTTTTTCAGGACATTTTATGATGTTTTTGTGATAAACATTTTGCCCCCAGTTAGGTTTAAGACTTAGCCATTGGCAAGGGATACGGATAGGATGCTGTTCACTTGCTGGACAAACAGTCGTCAGGGCTTGATGTCAATCGTTCGTCCACTAGGACAGGTAGAGTAGGATGTGACGGTGACTTGTGGAATAATGGAAAAGATAGCTTTCATCCTAAGCCAAGTTTAGACCAAGTGACAATAGATGGCAGAGCAATGATTGATTACACATGGTGCCTGTTTGCCAAGTTTTCACCATGGTACTTGTCCAAAGTGCCTGTTTGCTAGGTTTTCACTATTGGACGAATTATTTTGCTTTTTACTATTTTTGTGATGTTTTGATTTTTTTTGGTGTCACCAAGATGCCTGTTTGTCAGGTTTTCATCAAGGTGACGATTTTTTTCATTTTTCAATTTTTTTGTATTTTAGGGTCTTCCAGCTTTGTCCTCTGATGCTATGTGTAGAACTTTCAGAGGTGTAAACTATTGATGGGTTCAGTCAATTGTTCCCCATCTAGAGTTGCCAGTTGATATGCTCCAGAACCAAAAGAAGATATGATGATATATGGACCCAGCCAGTTTGGTTCAAACTTGCCTGGCTTTTCTCTGTCTGCTTGGTTCTTAGGGTTGTGCATGAGAACCAGGTCGCCAATGTCAAACTTTCTGACCATGACTTTTTTATTGTAGCTACGACAAAGGCGGTTTTGATATGCCTAGAGGTGATTCAGTGAGTTTTGTTTTCTTTTGTCCAGCATTTCCAGCTTGTGCAAGCGTGATTGTCGGTATTCCTCTTCATTAGTTAGACCCTTCAAAGAGACCCATAGTGAAGGAATTTCGACCTCAATGGGTAAGATGGCTTTCGCACCAAAAACTAGGGCGAATGGGGTAGCTCCTGTAGGCGTACGAATGCTAGTTCGGTAAGCCCACAGAGCAGGGTTAAGTTGTATGTGCCAATCACGGCCAATGTCATTGACAGTCTTTTTAAGGACCTTGATAATGGTTTTATTCGACGCCTCAGCTTGGCCGTTTCCTTGGGGGTAGTATGGGGATGAAAAGTGGTGTTGGATATGGAATCACTCACATAACTCACGTACGTCTTGGTTTTTGAACGGACGTCCGTTGTCAGTGATGATGGACTATGGGAGGCCATACCGTCAAATGATGTAATTGAGGATAAACTTTGATATTTGTTTGCCAGTAATGTATGTCAATGGAATGGCTTCGATCCACTTTGTGAAATACTCAGTGGCGGTGATAATGAATTTATGGCCGTTGGAGGAGGTTGGATGAATCTTACCCACGAGGTCGAGTCCCCATTAAGCAAAGGGCCACAGAGAAGTGATTGGCCGAAGTTCTTGTGCTGGAGCATGGACCAAATCACTATGGATCTGACACTTGCGACAGGTTCTGACATATTCTATTGCATCTTTTTCCATTGTCGGCCAATAATATCCAAGTCTCGTTAGTTTCTTAGCCAAAGTAGGACCGCTCGAATGAGATCTGCATATACCATCATGCACTTCTCGTAAGGTCGTACATGCTTCATCGGTGTCAAGACATCTAAGGAGGGTATTGTCGAAACTACGGCAGTATAGGGTGTCACTGATAATGGCATACCTTGCGGATTTCCTAATGAAGGACTTTCTTTGGTTATTGGATAGGTTCAATGGAAGGGTGTGAGTCTTTAGATAGTCATAAACGTCCTGATACCAAGGAGAGTTGGGACCAACAAGTTCGCAAACCATTTCTGACTCTGGGATATCATATGCCGGTATCAATAGCTGTTCTACTAGGAACTCAAATTGTGACACATTTTTAGGGATGTCCAAGAGAGAACTAATAGTAGCCATTGCGTCCGCTGCCTTATTCTGTACCCTGGGGATTTGTTCAAAAGACACTGATTGGAAGTATGTTAGGAAACTATCCACCACCCTCTTGTAAGGAAGCAACTTCTCATCCTTTGTTTCATAGTCACCATTCACTTGGTTGATTACTAACTGGGAATCCCCGAACACCAGTAATGTCTAAATTTTCCATTTGATTGCCAACTTGAGACCTGTAACCAGTGCTTCATATTCGGCAATGTTTTTTGTACAAGGGAAAGCGATTCGAAATGACTTAGGAATTGAATCCCCTTGTGGTGTGATGAACAAGATTCTAGCCCCTGAGCCATGACTAGTGTGGGACCCATCAAAATACAGCTTCCATGGTGTTGCTGGTTCCGTATGAAAGATGGACTCGTCAAGAAAATCAGTTACCAATGGATGAGAGGCTTGCATTGGCGCATCTTCCAGTTGATCTACTATTACTTGCCCTTTTATTTCCTTGCATTCAATGTATTGTATGTCGTACTCACTTAGGATCATGACCCATTTTGCCAATCGGCCTGTTAACGCTGCTCGACTTAATAGGTATTTCAATGGGTCAAATTTGGCAACTAGTTGTTTCTGATGATTGAGCATATAATGCCTTAGTTTTTGGGCTGCAAAGACAACTGCGAGGCATGCACGTTCAATGTATGTGTAATTCAGCTCATAACCGATCAGTGTGCGGCTGATGTAGTAGACTGCTCTTTCTTTCCCTTCATGATTATTTTGAGCCAGTAATGCCCCTAGTGTGGAACTAGTGGTTGAGATGTATAGAATTAATGGCTTTCCATGAATAGGCGACATGAAGAGTGGTGTTGATAGCAGGTAATCTTTGATTTGCTGGAAGGCCTGTTGACATTTATCTGTCCATACAAAGGGGACACCTTTGTGTAACAGATACTGGAATGGGTGGCACTTATCTGCCAATTGGGCTATGAAACGACGAATAGATTGCACTCTGCCTTGTAGGGTTCTGAGTTCACTGATCCCTCTAGGTGGAGGCATGTCTATGATTGCTTTAACCTTTGTCGGATCGACCTATATGCCTCTTCGGGAAACTATGTACCCCAATAGCTTACCTAACGTGACCCCAAAAACACATTTCTTAGGGTTTAACCGAACCTTGTACTCTTCTAGCCTCTTGAAAATTTTGTCAAGTACCTTCAAATGATCTTTCCTTGTTGCTGATTTGGCCAATAAGTCATCTACATAATCTTCCATTATATTGTGCATCATATCATGGAAGATCATGGTCATAGCCCTTTGGTATGTGGTACCTGCATTTTTGAGACCGAAGGGCATGATGTTCCAACAGTATGTACCCCATGGGCAAGTAAATGCTATTTTGTGTTGGTCCTCAGGAGCAATGCGGATTTGATTATAACCAGAGAAACCATCCATGAGGGATAGCATCTCGTGTCCTGCAGTTAGATTGACTAAGATGTCAATGTTGGGCAAAGGAAAGTCATCCTTTGGACATGCTTTGTTTAGGTCCCAGAAATCTGTACATACCCGAATTAGTCCATTTGGCTTTGTCACTGGCACTAGGTTGGAAATCCATTTAGCATAATCTATAGACCTTATGAATCCGGCATCCAGTAATTTATTTAACTCGGCCTTAACCAATAGAGCAACTTGTGGGTGCATTTTGCACAACTTCTGCTTGACTGGTTTAGCATTAGATACTAGTGGCAGATGATGTAGAACCAGTTTGGGGTCCAATCCTGGCATCTCAGTGTAGGACCATGCAAAGTTTATTTTCTGTTCTGCAAAGAATTTATGAAATTCCAGTTTCTCTTCATCTGTCAATGATGCCGCAAATAGGACCATCTTGGGGTCTTCTGGAGTCGAAATGTTATCCTCTATGGTGTCCTCAACAAGCATGGCTGATCTCTCCTGTTGCACGGGGAGAAAGTCCAATCCTCCATCTTTGGGCGCCTCCAAGAGGTTTTCACCCACCGATACGTCCTTTGTTTTTACTATTTTACCGTCAAGAGGTGCCTTTCGGTTTTCACCTAGAGACGTTTCAGTTTTTACTTTATTTTTACTTTTGCGACTAGAGGACTGAACCGTCTCACCAAAGTATGCAGTGCAGTCTAGATCAATAGCAAATCCTGATTTGTGATCCCCACTGGGTATGCCTTCGCATAATCCCATGAATTCAACAATGGCTTCATCATTTTGGAATGTGTCTAGAACTGGCGGTCCTTGTTTGTCCCAATCGACTAGTTCAGGGTAGACTAATGAAATGCCATCGTCAAGGCTAGTGAATTCGGGTGAGGATGCCGATAGCATACAGATGGATTCATTGATGTTGTAGATGAGGTTATCATCATCCAACTCGACATCGGACTCTATCCAGTATTCTCCTTCACTAGTGTCATATTCGTTGTCATAATAAGGGGTGAAGGTTTGAGAGCCCTGGTTATCAATGTCATTTGATACTTCGGATAGATTAGACTGAGGGGGTTCGGGTGGTGGTTGTTGCATGTCATGAGACGTGGTAGTAGGATTTTGACTGTTTGGTGCCCGCTCAATTTTGAATGTTTGCCAAAATCATTGTTCAGAGGTCAATTCCCCCTGGTTCGACAAACAAATCATCAAGACAACAGTCACTTAGGGATCGTTCGAAGCCAAATTCCCACTCGTGGGAGTTTGTTTTGGTTAGGTATTCCCTAGTAGTCTCAACACTTTCAGAAGCATGTACCCGCTCACTGGAAAGTTCATGGGTACGTCGATCATCATTGTCGAGTGATCCAAACCCTAATCCAAGATACTTCAGAGTTTGAAAGTTTCTATGGGTTCTCTTCGACTAGTTTTATTTTTTCCAAGGCCACTAGTACCATCGTAGCCTTTAGCCTTCATGATATTGTAACCCTTGCCATATTTCTGGACTGGTAGCGGAGGTAGTGAGACTGTATCCTTGTAGATCCATCCTGTGATGTCAGTAAGGTCTTCATCACTCATGTCTCCCCACTTGATGAAAACTGTATTCGGTGGAACTTTGAATGTTTCTTGCGGTTCCATTCTGAAACATGGTCGACCATATATCTTTGGAGGAGTGGGTATTGTAGTTATGCTGTATGCTGTATTTAGTTTGAACTCTCCGCAACCGAGGTCCTGGATTTTATCATTTGATTCGGTCTTAGGGTTGGTGGAGGGTTGTGATATGTCAGAAGACATGGATGGAGTGGATGTGGAAGATGACCCAAGCATGGAAGGGTTGACATATTTTGATGAGGAGCCAGGTGCTTCCCGGTTAATATGTACTTGGTTTTCAGAGATACCCCTTAAATTGGTACAATATTGGAAAGGGTCGGGGTCTCCATATATGGTTACTTCTGTACCATCAAAAGGAAACTTGAGGCATTGGTGGTATGTCGATGGAATGGCTCTTAAGGTGTGGATCCATGGGCGGCCAAGTAAGATGTTGTATGGTAGTTCCAAATCCAGGACCTGGCAAGTTGTGTCGACAATGAGTGGTCCCACTCTGATAGGGAGAGAGATAACACCTCGCGAAGAGCATTCCTCGTCATCATATGCTTTGATCACTATGCTTTTCGTTGGGTCTACGCATGCATCAGAGAATCCGAGAGCTTTAACCAGTTTAAGGGAGCATATATTCAACCCTGCTCTGCCATCTATTAAAACCCGTCTAACCTTGTGCTTGTGGACAAAAACTTCTATGTGTAATGCATCATTGTGGTTGGTTTTAGATGATGAGTAATCCTGATCTGAGAAGGTGACATGGTGCAGCGTGGTGAGATATCCCACCATAGTTTCAAACTGATTGACATCAATGTCCTTCAGGACTGACGACTCTAAGAGAGTTTTATCCAGGATTTCTTTGTGTGCAGGAGAGATACAAAGTAGCTCAAGGATAGATATTTGCACAGGAGTCTTTCCTAGTTGGTCAATGAGATTGAACTGACTTTTGGGTTTCCACTATTGTGGGGTTGAGATAGGTTTTGGTTGTTTAGTAGATGAAGTTGGTTGTGATTGTTTAGTAGATGGGCTTGCTATAATGATCTTGGCTTGTCTAGGGGGAGGTGGACCAGCTATAGTGACCTTGCCACTTCACGTAGTAGCATTGCACTGTGGTGCTCTCTTGATCGTAATGGTGTTGATGTACTCCTCGTCCGTTCTAACATTATTTATTATTGGTCCACCAGAGTAATCATACTTGGCTCAGGTGAAGTTAGCCTAGTTTTGTGGACCTGAAGTGGAAGCATTATGGGGACCATGATCCTGCAGTGGATTCTTGTGGATAGTATGATCTGAGTTGCAATTGAATTCCGATCCACCTACTTCGATGGTACGATTTTCAATGAGGTCTTGGATTATGTTTTTCAGTTGTCGACAGTTGGAGGTTGTATGCCCTTTGACTTGATGGTATTCGCAAATTGCGTTGTCATCCCACCATGCTGGTTTGAATTGTCCGAGGTCATAAGGTTTTATTTCTTGAAGTGTGATGACCCCATGTTGGATGCATTTCTTGAGGACATCTGCAATGGGTTCTCCTAAATTGGTGTATGTGCGACCCCTAGGCAATTGTCTTAGTTGACGATATTGTCCTTGATGGTTTTGATCATTTTGACTATTTGCAGGAGTATTGGGGGGAGGTGTCAATGTCGTTGTTGGTCTATTTTGTTGTTGCACCCCTTTCAGAGCCAGTACGGGACTTGCAGTCTTGGCGTCAACAACACCATCATTTGTAACATGTTTATTCTTGACCCAGTATTTGTTTTTGTCAGCAGGTGGGTTGGTGTTTGTATTTTTAGAACCATACCTCAGTTCTCCCTTTGCGATAAGGGCTTTCTCAATTTGGACCCCCTTTTCCACTAATTCTGTGAAGGTTGTGCAACAATGTATTTGCAATGTGAATTTGAGGGGCCCTAGAAGTGTTTGGACAAACATGTCAACCTTTTCCCTTTCAGGAATGTCAATGTGACATCGACTAGCGAGGCTTCTCCATTTTTGAAAGAACGGGATAAATGTCTCACCCGACTCTTCTTGTGTGAGATTGCACAAGCTAGTGATAGAAGTGTCCATGTCAATATTGTATGCGTAATTTTTTATGAACCTTCTTTTGAGCTCATCCCATGTATGGATATTTTTTTGCGTTGAAAACCATTCAAGGGCTTGACCCACCAAACTTTTGGAAAAAAGTCTCATCAAGTATGTGGGTTCGTAGGCGATATCCATACAGTTAGTTGCAAATTCATGAAGATGTTCAATGGGATTTGTCTTGCCTTTATATTTAGTGAAGTTGGGTGACACATATCCTGGCAGAAATGCAGGCATACGTAAGTTTGTGTCGAATGGGTATACATCCAAATCATATGATATTTCTGATTTCTCGCCTGTGATGAGCATGTTTTGCATTGTCTTCACCATATCCGGCACTGTTGTTTTGAGTTCATCTATGGTAGGGTCATTTACATTTCCATACATTGGATTGCCTGGTACACGCTGTGTTCCTGCGTGAGTATAGGTGTATTGTGGCGGTATGGGTTGTTGTGGTACGTATGACGTGTGTTGTTGGTATTGAAAGTTGTGATTAGGTGTATGTTGATGAGTGTGAACATTGGATGAGTATGTTGGAATGTGTCCCCCAGCTATGCGTGTCGTTATTTGGGGGATGTTGTGACCATGAATGTTAGGATGTATCGACGATGTCATGGGTTGAGTTATTTGGCCACTTTGTGTGAATTGCTGATTTGGCACAAGGGGAACATTGGTATTTGTACCTTGGGAGGTAATGACGTTTGACTGTGTTGTCGTGTTAAAGTTTTGTTGTTGTCCTTGTATAAAGATACGCCCTGTGGCTCCTCCCAAAGGATGTTGTGAATTACTACTGAACGATTTTGTTGAAGTTGTGTTCATGGTAGTAGATGTAGTTGTCAAGGGGGGGTGTGATGACTTGATGATGCCCCCGTGGTGTTTGCTGTTGCGATAACAGGAGGATTGGAATAACTTGCTGATGGCGTCACAGAGCCAAGAGTGGTTGTATTTAATTGAGGTAGTGTTGTGGATGTTGTGGATGATTGTGATCCCCCAATAGATGTAGCATTTATTGTATTGGAGATGTTTGGGATGTTGGATGTGGTATGCAGTGTTGTGGTGTCAAAAGGGATGTTGCTTGTAGCATTTGGGATTTGACCACTGTGTGAGATGTTATGAACATTGTTGGAATTAGGGTCATGTAATGTGTTAATGTCAAATCCTGGTGGTAACTTAGCTCCTTCACTCAAGAGCATAGCTACAAATCTATCTCTGTCGTGACGTGCTATTGTTTCAACTAACTGATAGGCCTCTAGGTCTTGTGTCAATGCTTCTATGTGTTCTTGAAGTATTTGACCATTTTCATCTCTTTGCATGTAGCGTTCGAATGAGTTGTTAGGTAAGGATTGTGTTGTCACTAGAGGTTGATTGTCTAGATTGGTAAAGGGATCGTTTGCATTCCAGTTTGAGTCATGTGGAGGACTGTTGGGATCTCATCCAAAGTTTTCCATTTGTCTTTTGTGCTTTTGAAGTCTGGTTTCGAACATAAATGAGATTGCTCAAAGGGAATGTCCACTAAATGCAAGTATGACACTAGGTGAAATCTAAGGTTCAAATTGACGACTAAAATGACCACTGTTTTTGGATTTTTGTGAATAAGGTATGCAATGTGGATGCAATATAAAATGAGGCCATCTAAGCACTTCTAAGCTTGAACTTTGTTTTCAATTTGGACTGCTAAAGGACTTTGTTGTTAATGACAAGCTGACAAGGTGACTAGTGAGTCTTCCTAACTATACTTTTGAGTTAGAAGAAATCTCACAAAAGAGGACAATGACTAAAAGGATGTTTGATAACTTAGTCCAAAAGGGTCTAATTTCAAAAACAATGATTTTTCCAAGGGATGCCTACGATTTTCCTACTCTTAAGTATGCAAGATATGAGCCTAAGGACAACGTAATGTTGAATGTGTGATACTAAATGGGGTGAGGTATGAAACCTAAGGTGATCAATGCAAAGCTAAGAGACCAAACTTTGAGCAATTTCAAATTGGGTTTCTGGCAGAATCTTTTAGATGACAAAGTTTGATAGATGGTTGACAGTTTGGAGGTCTCTGGTTTCAACTGTGCAGTATTAAAATTTTGACAGGCAATTACATCTCAGTTTGACAATTGCATCGCAGTTTAGCAACTGCGGCTCAATTTTCACTTGCGGCTTTTTGACTGTCAGATGCGACTCAGTTTATCATATGCGGCTTTCGGGTTAAAAAAATGTGTCGCGATGCCTATAGATGCGGTTTATCAGAGCAGTTGCATTACAGAATGTCAGTTGCAGTTCGACAGATATGACAGTTTTGTTTCGAAGTGATTTTCATGTTATGTTGATGGAAGTTTTTGGTCTGTTTGATGACTGTTTTGTTTGGACTGTGACAAAACTAGAATGCACTTGACAAACACAGTGTTTTAAGGGATGACCAAACACACATGAGATAAGCACAATCCTAAAAAGGCCACTAGGCCATGGGTTTGTATACTTGATATAGCCCACCAGTTATACCCCAGATTGGTGATGAACACCTTTCCTTCTCGAGAGCGGATAGCTTAGAATTTGGTGGCATTGGCTCCCCTCCACAACTCATTAACGTCATTCGAGCACACCAAATTTGGATTCATTGGGTAGTGACATCCCAAGAATTGCTATCTCTACTCAAGGGGATCGGTAGTGAGTAATCTTCGGGCATGATATTGTACCTTGCACTATATCAAGCAATGGCCAATAGAACGGTTGGACACTAAGACAAGAGGTGTTTAATTCGGGCATTCCATTCGTGGGGCGTGATCCATGCGGCGAGAGTCCCCTTTCAGATCCATCTTGTTTGAACCACGCTCGTGATTCTTGGGCTTTCCCCAAGAACCCACTTTTCTATACCAGCTGGAAGTCCCTCGGTGTCAGGGTGCTACCTGTCTGAGTCGTCCTGGGGTGAGTACTTTTTCCCACCAGAACAGGCCCAAATTCTAGAGTCAGTAACCGTTTCTCTTACACCCAGGATCGCACAAATGCACAAGGGGAGAGGATACTCTGATATACCGAATCGTGAAGGGTAAAATAACAAGAAAAGAATGGGTCTAGTTTTCTGATCACAAGGTTTTCACCAAGTGAGAGCATACTCACCTACCACTCCACAAGCACACTCAAGCATGAAAGACATAATTCTTTTTATAAGCACCAAATTCAAAGTTTGCTAATCTAGAAATAAACAAGCACACTATTTTTTTTCTCCTTCTTTGACATGCGAATCTGCAAACAATGAGTTAGTAGTCTTGTATGTAATGATCTTGGACACACGAAAAAGGATCGCCACACTCTACAAGAAATTATTAGTAACACAAAAGACCTAATCTGGTTAACATGCAGGAAAAAAACACAAAAAAAGACAGAAAACCAGAAAACTAGAAAATAGAAAACCTGAAATTCGGTAATTAATATCTCAAAACTGACAGAAAAAAATTACCAGGCAAATGTGGCGCAGTATTACCAGACAGATGCGGCTCAGTTTGTTAGATGCGTCGTTCGGCTCTGCAAATGCGGCTCAGAATATCATTTGTGTCTCTGTAATTGGCAGTTGTGGCTTGTCAGAACAGTTGCGTCGTTTCTGTCAGCAGATGCGTTGCGATGTTTGCGGTGATCCATACCAGTATCCTGCAAAACAACAGAAAGCCGCTACCAGAAAGGATTAGTGACAGAAAATCTAATCTTATTCAACATGCAAGAATAAAGACAGAATGTAGAAAAATATAAGATTAGACAACCCAAAATCCAAAAATAAAACCCTCAAACTGGAAAAAAGTATTATACCAAACACATGCGGTGCGGATTGCAAATGCAGCTTTTGGGGTTTCGGATGCGGCTTAGGAAAAATAGATGCGTCGCTCTGTGTGTCAGTTGTGTTGTGACAGAGCGATTGCGGCTCTACGATTCTCGGGTGCATCACGATGCATATGATGCGTCACACTATTTTTTTAAAAAAAGGTTGCGGCGATCCATACCTGTACCTGCAAAACAACATAACACAACAAAAAATGTACGAAAAGCTGAGAAATGACGTCGAGTTCACCAATGTGATCAAGGGAAAATTCTAAATTATGTTAGAGGGGTTAGCACAATAACAATAAAATTCCTATGAAATAACAAAGTACAAAAGAAGTGATGTGAAGACAAAAGGGACCATGTTACCCTAAGTCTCCACCTTCCATGATTGATCTTTGTTACACCTCCTAGCTTGCAGTAAATTAATATGTTCCCTCAGATTTGTATGAGCAACTATGACAAATGACTAAGCCCTATGCAAGTGTTGAAGGATTTGCAGAAAATAAAATGACCCTACAATAAGCAGTGACAAATGACTGTAAAAACTATAACCCTAAGTTGACAGAAAATAGACATAGACTAGAGGTCAAGAAATCAAAAGACCAAGAGAGAGACCAAAATGAGAACAAAATTGCCATTTTATAAAAACTGCAATTTTGAATGTGTGGCCAGGATGAGAAGATGACAAAAAATCCTAGAATCAAAGATCAAGATTGAATGTTGTTGTGTGCATTAGGGTTAGGTCAAAATTAGGGCAATGATAAGGAATGAAGGGTTGAGATTGAATTATAAAATAATTCAATCTAGGGCTGAAATTAAATGAGAAGTCAAAAGTCAAGAATTAATTTGGAAGATAAGACTGGCATGGACAAAGAGGTTGCTGGAGAAATTAAATAATAAAAGTTATTTACTCCAGGTGACCAGTAAATAATTAAATAATAAAGATATTATTTAATTATGGAAGAATGTGACAAAAGAATTAATTTGAATTTAAATAATGATTTAATTCAAAATTCAGGAGAATTGGCTAAATTAAATAAATCAAATTTATTTAATTTTTAGAAAAAGTGGATTTAATTAGTGACGTAATTAAATAAATAAAATTTATTTAATTAATCAAGAAGACATAAATGACAAAGGAAAATTAAATAAATTATGAAATTTATTTAATTAAAGGAAGACTTAGATAATTAATGGCGTATTAGATAAATAAATAATATTTATTTATTTAATAATCAATGAGGAACAAATGACATGAATTAATTAAATAATTATGAATTATTTAATCAATAGTCGAATGTGGACCAAGGACATAATCAAATAACTTAATTATGCTAGGACGAAAGTGTTAAAAATGAAGCTTGCAGGCCTAGGTCATTTTTAGGTGTCTACACAATGTATTAAAAATGTATGTAATGATTGTGGAGATTTGAAGAATCTTTTACAAGTTGAAAATATTGAAATGCAAGTTATTTGGAAGAGATTTGAATATGAGACATACTTAACAATGTCAGGAGTTGAGGCCAAAAGAATTATTCTCAAAGAAAGTGGATTTCCTTGCAATTAATTCATGAATAAATTTTGCAATATCATATATCCACATATCCAACATTGTCATGGTGCAAGATGGCAAAATAAGAAATTTTGTGATTAAAAGAATTGCTTTCCACCAGGTTGTATTCTCTCTATTGTATATTTCTTTGAGAACTATACATTTAGTCCTCAAACTAAGATTCAAAGTCAATATTACCATTCAGAGCAAGTTGCAATCTTTGTGAAAGTTTTCTATAGGCATGTTGAGTTACAGGTTGATGTAATACAAAGTAGCAAAGATGATCAAATTATCATCAAAGAGGTTCACTTTTATATCAGTGATGATACGAGTCATGATAGAAGCTATGTAGCTCATTGTTTCAAAATATTTTTTGAAGACCTAAGACGATGCGGTATAAATCAAGAACAACAATGGATATGGTCTAATGGATGTGCTAGTAAGTACATTGTTTTTCTTTTAAATTTCATTTACTTTTAACTTTGAGATTGAAAATTTTCAATTACTTATATATAATTACTTTTTTGAAGCTAAGTTGGTTTCGGTGTAATTATTCGTAACTTCATAGGACAATTTAAGTTTGCAAAAGATTTTGCTTGGTTAATTGGTTAAACCATCAACATGCTAGACAAAACACCACGTTTTTGTGGAATTTTTATGAGAGTGGACATGGAAAAGGAGAGAACGATGGAGTAGGAGCATGTGTGAAGTGTGCACTTCATCAACATGAACTTGTTGGTAGTTCACCATATATATATGAAATCTAGAGATATTTTTTAAAAAATAGATATATATTTAAACTAAATTAAATTCTTAAGTTCCTTAAAAGTAATAGGTGAAATTTTTCCAACATGTTTACTTGAAGGTAATGCCACACAAAATGTAAATGAAATTTTTGAATGGTACAAAAATCAATTTTCTGCTTGCCACTCAACATACAACACAATATTTTTGGGAAGTTATAGGTACATCTAGTCAAAATTTGTTAAAAAATTCAATTTCAAAGTTTTTGTACATGATTTAATTGAATTTTCAAACTTGAATTTATAATATATATATATTCACTTAAAATAATCACTAGTGGATGTTTGTAATTTATAGATACTGATCAATCAAATCCTTATAATTGTCAAACAATTCATGGTATTAGAAGTATGCATCAAATCATGACAACCGAAAGTAGGAAGCCTTATGCAATTAATGTGAGAAAAATCATGTTTTTGTGTTGATTGCATTGAGGACAATGCAATATTGTTCAATGTGAGAATATTAGATATGGGTATCTTTCATGATGGAAAATGAAACAATTAATATCAATGCCTCGTTGTGATGAAAATGACATTGTTGATGTCTATGATCCTCTATATTCAGCTAATTACGAATGTGTATCTAATTTAGTTGTTACAGGTATGGAAATTGATCAACTTAAAATTTATTTAAATATATTATATGTAAGTAAGTTTCAAGCATGCTTATATTAAAAATTATATATTAAAAATATATTTGTTCAACTTTTGTAAACTTTACATGGTGTGTGTACAAGAGATATTTTTCGTTGTTGTTGCAGATCCTGACAATGTAGAAGGTGTAGATTACTATCTACTAAGATGTATGCAACCAAAAAGAAAATTGGTGGAATCAATGATAGATGGTGATGGACAAGAGTATCCCATTGGATCAGTCATTATTGAAGGCGCATATAATCAACAAATGAATATAGATAAAAATGGTATTATATTTGTTGATTATATGCCAGGACAAAAGGTTCTACATTACAGTCACGTAGTTATATCAATAAAAATAAATTTAAAAACTTTACCTAAAAGAGGACGTGCCAAACAAAAGTGGAGGTTGCCTATTGAAGATCATGAAAAGATTTTAGAGATAATTAAAGATAGAGAAGATCTAAATTATATGTTCTAGGAGCTTTAAATTGTGTTTTTCATATATGTACATGTATGAATATATATATATATATATATGTACTAATTTTTTTTATAAATCTATCTATATCTATATTGATTAGACATGTGATATGATTTAGAATGGTTTTTTTTCAAAGGCTTGGTCATTTATTTCTAGAATTGTATTTAAATTCAAGTTCCATGTGGAATTCTTAATTTAGTTCAAGAATCCTTGATTTCATAATTTACATTTGAAACTCCACTTAAATATGTATGTTAGATCATATATGAATGATACAAAACCTAGTGACTTTAAAAATGTTTTCAAACATTTTATCTAAATTCCTTTAAATCATCTATTTCCAATTATATTTTTATGTTGGACATGGAATTCTTTTAAGTTCACTTGAATCTTTGATTTCATTTTTTGAATCTTAGATCATATGTATGCAATTTACAAAACCTAGTGACTAAATTAAAAAGTTCACATTTTTCCTAAATTCCTTTAAATCATCTATTCCAATTGTATTTTTATGTTTGACATGGAATTATTTTTTATTGGTTAAGTAGGGAAAAGGGCCCTTACCTGAATCAATTAGTACACAATAAGAATAGAAGGTGGTGTTAGATCTCAAAAACGTAGGAAAAATACCTCAAGAGGTTGCCAATCTCTTGATACATTTCAGGGTAACAGACAAGGACAAATGATTTAGACCTTCTACTCTTAAGGTGTTGTCAGACCTAGGTAGGTGTACCTATAACAATGAAGTAGACTTGACCAATGTTTATTCCTTTAAAGTGATTTACCCACAATGGCAAATAGGAGTGGATAAATGAGTTTTATTTTGGTACAAATTGTATAAGCAATATCAAGGCTGAAATCTAATATGTTCATATGTAAAAATGAATGAAATTACTAAACAGTGGAATGGTAGAGACTAGTGCCTTATTGGGTGTGTGGAGTCAAATGAAAGATCTTAAATAAGTAACTTCTTTCTGGAAAATATTCTAATTGTTTGGCATATAAATTTAAGTTTATAATTGGTATAAACATGCAAGAATATGATTACCGAGCTCTTCTTAATGATCCAAATGAGGTTTCCTAATTACTATGATTGATCAAAAGGATTTAATCTTTCCTTGAAAGAACCAATTAATCCAACCATACAAATACAACAAGTGTGCACTGATAAACTAAAAATTGTCCTTGACATATCAGTTTAAATAATTAGAAAACATCAACCTTGGAGACAACTTCAGTAATACTTTTAATTAACACAACAAACAATTGATACCAAAAAATACATCACCAAATCAAATGAATTTCATTGATATCTCCATAGTTTCATACATGCATCATAGTCTCAAAATTGTAAGACATTCTGATCTACTATATTTTTTATTTCGCTCTCTGCTAGCCTTTATCCACTACCAAAAATTGGTATTAATACATCGCCACATGAAAGGTCATTTCCATTTGTATTCAAATCTGGGGCAATTAGTTTATTCGGGCTTTTACCACATTCACTAGATACCCGCTAAGACATCCTCCAGTCTCCCGCACACTCTGAGTCCTCCTAATAGTCAATAGATCATATATCGCCATGGTGTCATGCAATTTGACAGACGTTCTGAGTCTCCCCACCTATTCTATCCCTTAAGTCTTAAGTATCAATGTGACTCCCACCGATGCAAACCTGTCGCTAAGACATTGTAAGTTAGGAAAATGTTCCTCCGCTTACATCGTGTCTTGCTGAAATATTTCCTTTGGTCTATTTTCTTATCGTCGAGACTCAATGATTTTCCTTCCAATGAAACAACTGTCACGCCCCGCCGTGCGAACCCCAAAGGAACTAAAACAACGGAACAATTTTTTTTAAAAAAAATGTAATAACATACTTAAGTATTATAACATAACAATGTATTAAGAGGCACACTTGTTCCAATGGGGTACACGAAGTGACATGACTACACTAACCCATAACACGATAATAAAATAGACCATAATTGAACAGTTACATATATCCATTCATTCTCATTTCAACATTTAAGATATCAATTAAACAATAACCATTTTAACACCATATGCTCATATGACAATACACAGAATCATAAATATATAGAGTGTTACATATTTCGATAGATACAACATAATGTAACCAACTACTACAAGTGACAACTCATGAATACATACAAGGCCTAAATATACATTACATCCCAAGTGATCATAAAATATAATTAACTAGAGATACATCTCAATAACTACATATACCAAATTACATCGAGGTCATCCCATCACACGTGGGAGACGATACATCAATAAATACATTAAATACATTACAACTAAAGTATATATACAACTATCCGGTACATAAGAATAACTGGATCACCAACATCTTCCAAAAGCCCTGCAATAAAGACACACCTGCAATAGAAAGGGAAACCCAACGGGGTGCGAAGCACGTTCCACCCAACCACCCCCGTGCTGAGAGTAGACAAGGAAGGGTCCCCAACCAAGTACGTCTAACAACAGCAAAAACTAACTCTAAGAAGATAACTCAACACCAAAGACCACATAGAAACACAACACTGGCAAACCCAAAGGCACAACAAACCACTGAAGGACATAACAACCAGACACAACCACAACCTCAATGAAACTCAAGACACAAAATCAAAACTCAAGACATAATATCAATTACTACATCCAACCATGTCCAAATACAAATCAATAAAACACTTCCAGAGGACTTTAGTAAATCAACATAAATAGAATGTTAGACGAGAGTGTCATCGCATGGTTTCACATGGATTCTCCAGACAATCTATTACAAGGTGCCGCCTCCATCTCTACATGGATTCTCCAGACAACCAAGTTAAGGTGCCGCTTCCATCTATGGTTCTCCTGACAGCCTATCACAAGGCGCCGCTCCATAGGGTTACTCATGCGGAGTCATTGACCTTTCATGAGGACAAGGTAATGACCTTGCCAACCACGGCCTTCTCAGTCCCCTTTAGTCTGTGATAGCACTAACAGGCGGACGAGGCTTCACAATTATCTTATTAGTGTTTGATTCCCACCCGTGGTTTATTACTTAAGTTATCACTTATTTAATCTAACTCTATGTGGGTTACCCTGACAGCCCCTTTGTGCGCCGGCCCCCACTAGAGCCACTCTCTCTAAACACTCAATCCCAAAATAACCAACACAAAATGTACTGCCTCAGCAAACATGATTTAACCAATACATGGATCCTCCGCGAGGCACAACCATCTCGCCATAACACATGAAACATAACCACAATGGTACAATCCATCAACAAGTAAATCATAACTATGGTCAACACATAGCCCCAACATCAAAAATACGAGATCACAATTCATCTCAGATCCCCGCCTCTGGAAGCCCTAACTAACCACTTAGCCTCCTATGAAATACAATACAACTAGGGTTCTCCCACACGACCCAATGAAACAATGAAGAGCATGACAATGGACTTAACAAATAATCTTAAGGACCACAATTACGTTTGAACAATACAAGAATTAAATATTTCCAACGCACAATAATTCCAACAAATAAATAAATCAATAACCCCAAGAACTCCATTCTATTTAAAATACCTAATTTATTTCTAATTATCACAAATACACTATAACACTACAAAGATATATATATATAATCTCCCCATACAAACAACTTACAACCAAAACCCACTTTTATCCGTTTATAAATATCTATAATAAAATACACGTAATCCAGATATATATCTCATTTATTTAATACCACACTAACAAAATCGGTCTAATAATCCATTGCAATTATGTATACTCAAATATTTAAAATAAATATTATAAAATAAAACAATAATTAAAATAACATTGATATATACAATAATAAATTTATCTCATAATTATAACATAAATAACCATCCATTATATGTGTATATATATAAATTAATCTCATAATAAAATTAATATATTCATATTTCAACAATTATTTTACGAGCAATTTCAAGTCAAATCATATATTTGACAAATGTTATTTAAGAAAATCACCATAGTTAAAATAAATATATTCAATAAAATATATATATATATATATGTGTGTGTGTGTTTAATATAAACATTGATACATATATATAATTTAACATAAACTTAAACATATAAAAACATACATATCACCAAAAAGAAATCGAATTGAGCACGAACCAAATATATATATATATATATAAAAATATACTTATCATCCTACAGAAATCGAATTAAACCCGAATCAATATATAAATAAATTAAAAAATGAATAAATCGAATGAAATTCAATTATAAGAGAAGAACCGCATAAAACAAAAAGGACAAAATATTAAATTCTAACGCAGTAAAAAGAAATTTTAAATTTTAAAACTGTTTAAACCAAGGTTACCAGCGCAGCCCTTGGGGTACTGCGGAGGGACTGCTGTATGCAGTCCCCACCGGACTGTGCTCAGCAGCCTTGGCTGCTGTGCGCAGCCGGTGGTGGCTGCGTACAGCCAGCCACTGGCCCGTGGTGGTACGACCACCCAGCCCCAATCAAAATCAAAGTTTTAAATTAAAATTTATTCTTTTATTTTTATTCTATTATTTTTAAATATCAAAACATAGACGCCTACAACATCCGCCCAGGTATAATGAAATTATATTTTATTAATTTTCGGATCGCACGAAACCAGAGGAGTTATGAAAATAACACAGAAAGGAATATAAATAAATATATTTTATTCATTATCCTTATACACGAAATCCGTACTATAAATAAATGAATTTATTTATTTTTTTGTACATAAAATGAAATCACACGGATAATTATATATATATATATAAATTTAATTTACACAAGGATTATATATATATATACATAGTGATTCCACATAGATTATATACATAAATTGTTTACCTAATAAATAGATCTGGCATACAAATTTAAATAATAATAAAAGAATTTTCTTTTCAAAGTAAACTTCAACATAACAGAAATTGATTTTCTTTCTAATCCATAATTTTTATTTTTATTATTATTATTTTTTTGAACTAATTTTATTGAATAAATTTCGAAGGGTTTTAAAATTAAATAAACAATTTGTTCAGTATGATACACAAAGGAATTTGGGCATGAATTTTCAGCATAGTAACAAAATAATTTTTACTAACCCAGTAGATCTCACATGCAAATTTAATCTTCAACCAACATGATTTTACTAACACTCCCTACTGCAGATTCAAGGGTTTCATAGCGATAGATTTTCAAATCACATAACATCATTAAATAAATTTTTCAGGACATAACAACCGGATTTGCTACAGAACAATGAAATATTTATGACTTAAAAGAAGAATACCTGGATTCCCTTGGTCTGAAGAAAAATCCCTTGTGGAGCCTTCTTTCGAATTCCTCCTGCAGCTCCTTCTCGATCCCTCCTGCAACTCCCCTCTCCAATCTACCTATTTTCCAATCAATTATATTCTCTGAAGTTCTTACCCAAATTTCTTATCTTTTCTTTTTATTTTTATTTTTCCTTTTCAAATCCCAGAACAACAGAGTAGCAGTTCTGTGTGTGAGAATAATAATAAAACAAAATAAAACTCAATAAAGCTTCCATGCTTTCTTTTCTCAAAAAAGCCTGCTTCCTATTGGTCCTTTTCAGCTTTTAAAAGCACAAAATTTATCTACAGTTTTTATTTAATAAAATTTATTTAAACAAGATATTATCTATGCTAATTTAATATTAATAAAAGATATTATTCAATTATCTTCAACAATATTTATTTAATTTAATTATAATCAACAATATTAATTTAAAATAATTATTTACTCTTATAATAAATTAAATCACTTTTTAATTTATAATATATTTAAATTTAACCATTTAACTAACACACAATTAAATCAAACAACTAAACAACCTTAATCCATTATCTTATAAAACAAGGTAAATTAAATAAACATGAACCATAAATCACTGAATACTTCAACAAAACAAATTACACAAACAACGAAAACGAAAACCACAGTCATAACGTGACTCACAACAGACGACGACTTGGGACGGGGACGCTTCCAAACCTACTCCCTTTTTCAACATTTTTTTACCCGTTGGGCTAGTTTATTGCTCGCCCTGTCCTGCCGAAGCAGGTGGAATCGAGACTTATTCCTGCAATCCTGCATCCAAGCAAACGTCAAACAGCACATGTATACATATATATATAACTCAACATCCTATCGTGAGAAGGAATCGCAGTGTAGCAGGGCACTCATGAACGAGTGATGCTACCCTGTCCTCTCACCTAATCTACTCTAACAATTACAATGTCAATAGTAACTAACATTTCTAATCCAAATAGATCATAAGATAACATTATACTAAACTACTGCATCATACTAATTACTAAACATTTGCATTATAAAGTAACACATAATTCTAATCATATGATCATAGAATTATCACATTGACATATAAAACATTCGAGAGAAAACATTGCATAGTAAAATAATCCAAACTCTACATATAGAGTATCATAATAATAATATCAATTGTAGCAATCAATTAAACTACACAACCACACACACCAAAACGATGAATCCATCACCAACACAATCCAGTATCACACTAACAAATAAAAGCAAACAATAGTAGTAAATAGTATCAAAAACATGGGGGTATTACAAATTCTCTCTCTTTCATTTTTGCCTCATATAATTTTCTCAAAACATTGTTTTACTTCTTTTCCAAGGCCTTAATCATATCCAACTTAGTTGTAATTATGTCTAATTTTCAAATTATTGGGATCCCTAGGTATTTTTTCAAGTAGCAAGAAGAGAAAATGTTGGCACCTAACTCACCTTCTCCTTCTAAATGGGCCCCTAAATTTGGTCTGCAGGTGTCCCCTAAAAAACAAAACATCCCTCCAAAGGTCAGCCCTATTAACGCTTTGAACATTTATCAAAATGTTTGGACAGTGAAAGGGTGTGTAACACATATTAGGGAGATGCATCATTTTTAGAAACAAAGAGGTGAAGGGAAACTGTTTAGTTTTGACATTATAGATGTGGAGGGGACAAAAATATGTATTACTTGTTTAGATGATATTGTTCAATTGCATTATGGTCAAGTTGAGGTGGGGTTTACTTATTTAATATTGAGGGGATTGGTTAAGTAAGCCAATAAAATATTCAATAAATTAAATAGTAATCTTGAGATTGTTTTGGATCAAAAATCCACAATTAAATCATCTGAAGATGAGATTCCTGTCCCAAAAAAAAAACCGCTTTTGTGTTGGTTAGTGAAATAAGCAACTATAGTGATAACAACTTCGTTGATATTATTGGCATTGTAGTGCATGTTGGGTACATTTCAACTGTTCGTAGGAGAAATGGATCTGAAACAATCTGACAAACCATTAAACTATATGATGTCTTTGCTTCTTTCATTGATGTTAATTTGTGGGGCACAAGTTGGTAAGAAAAAGGTGATACCTTGCACCAAATGTACCTTTCTAGTGAAATAGTGAATGTTGTTGTCCATAGTGGCTGTGTAGGCTACTTTAATGGAAAATTTATCAACACATCAATAGGAATAGTCCTTGAGATTAACCCTTCTATTCCTAAGGAAAACACTCTTAGATCCAAGGGGCCAATTAAAGTAAAGCAATTACCTTCAAATTCTTCTGCACCTTAGAGGTTGCATCCTTCAAATGATAGAGTTACTATTACATTTATCTTAAACAATTTCCTCCGTTTGGGAGAAACTGTTGAAGCCATTTTTAAAGAAACCACTCAAATTGCAAAAACTAAGTCTTTTTGTTACACTGCTTGGCCCTTCTTGGTTAATGGTAAAGAATGCAAGAGGAAATGCACATGCCCCCGTGCTAATGTTTGGTTTTGTGATCATTTCCAGATGGAAATTGAGGAATGCAACTATCACTATCTTCTACAGTTAAAGCTGCAAGACCATTCAGGCAGCCTTTGGTGTGTTGCTTTTGATGAAGCTACCACTAGTTTGTTGTAGATTCCAGCTAAAGACCTCTACGCATTGCAAGAGAACTCTGACTCTACAATAGATCCTATTGTTGTTATTAAAGGCCTTGTTTGTAAAGCATATATCTTTACTGCTTTGATTAGAATAGAAACGTATAATTCAAAGGAACGCCTAAAAATAATGATTTCCAAATAAACAAAAGTTGATTTCAAAGCAGAGTGCAAACTATTGCTTGCAGACATAATGAAGATATCTACTCTTGCTCCAGAAAATGGCTCCATTAGCAAGCTTACGCTTTGACTACTATTTTTCACTTCTGATCATTTCTCATAGCTTTGACTTTTAAATGCTAACTACAGCATGCTAAGTGTAACGCCCGCCGTGCAAACCCCAGAGAACAAACATTGCAAACATTTTTTTTTTTTAAATAACACAGTTGAACATGCAAGAACATTATCCATAATCACATAACACATTACTTTACACTATTACACTTAGTTCTCTAGGGCACGCGAGGTTACTTCACAAACAACTAACAACGAAAACAAAGATAACAACAACACAATTCACTACTTATAGCTATATTCAATGATCACATAAGCTACAAGAAAAGATAGAAGTGATTTATTAACTTTGGCAATAGAGTCTACTTACTTAGGTCAGCTTAACATACCTCTTACATTCTATTTTATCGACAATTCCTTGCTCCCAATGCCTATACCTGCAAGGTCTACATGACTTGGCACACACATCAGATCAAAGATAGTTAGCACATGATTACTAAGAGAAGCTATATAAATCAATGGTAGTTTTTACGTTATCGAAAATAAACGACAAATCTCAAACAAGACTCAGGAGAACAGTCCTAGGGGCCCGACCTAATGCCTCGGGAGCTCATCACTCGATGGTCTTGCCTACGTATATAATTCACAGAGGCACCGTAGTTCGACAACTTGAGCTGCTCCAACTCATTGACTGACCAACCAATGGTTCACTCATAAGAATTTCAAGGAGGAATCTACCCCAACACAAAAGTAACACAACACCACAAATACACACTAACCTCAATCCTCTATGCATAAGCATTATGTGACCCATACAACATTACATACTAGAGTAGTGGGTATGCAACCCTTTCTAGGGTCCATCACCCCAGACAGTTTCTTAGGCGGCTGCCACCCACTTAGGTGAAGCCGAAGACTGCTGAACTAGATAAGCATATTCTTACAAAAATAAAATAAAAATAGCCTACTCAAATATTTATTCATACTTGCACAAGGAAGGTCACAAGACATAACAACATTTCCTTTTAGCTAGATAGCTCACGATAAAACATATACTTATATATATTATAGCTATCCACCCTGGAAGAAAATAGTGATT